>CM053601.1:124819700-124840172 GCA_028646575.1 Pseudocheirus occidentalis | reverse complement strand
TAAATAAATGTGAATTTAAAACACATTTTGAATGAAAATAAATATGCTTTGTATGCTTTAAGGAGGAAAATGACATTTTAGTTCATGTACAAAAAAATGGTTAATGTTTAATAGAACAGTGTGAACACCATTGTTATTGTTTAATGTTAATTATAATTAAACTTGCATTTGTAATAATATTTATGATGTTATTTATGTCAAGTTAATGGTTAACAGTAAGAGGAAGTTCATAATAACTATCACCTTTTTAGAAGAGATATGTACGTGCTACTGAATTACCTTGTATATTTGGATTTCTTCTTTTAAACTGTCTTTTTACTTATCTTAAAGACTAGCTTTGAATCGCCAATACCTATAGCTTTCAGAAAGTGTAAAAAAAAATGGTTTGTTTTATTCTTTACAAAGCCATCTTTTCCTAATCTTCATTTCTTTCAATTATTGTCTAAGTTTGCAAGATGAATGCCATGTTTCATATATGTTTTATGGCATATCAAGTGGACTCAGATTATATGGAATATATTTTGCTTCCTTTCTACCAATTGGGCTTGCATAACCCTATAATTAACTGGAGAAGGTTCCCAGTGGTTTCAGGCATTCCATAGTTAGTATATACAATAATATGCTTCTCTTATTATGTGACAATCTATTTTTACCAAAAAGAGTCAAGTATTCCTGACAAGAAATTACAAAATTAGGAAAGGTTTTAGACCAAAATTAGAAATGCAAAACCTCTTCTTGAACTTGATACTTTCTTATGCCATATATGGATAAATTATTTGAAAACATCCATCATAAGCTCCTACTTATTGGTATCATAAAATCCTTGATGCCAAAATGGTGTATTTTAAATGGACAAAACACACAGTTTCTGAAGGCCCTAACTAGAAGAGATAATATTTTCAGAAAACAATTCAGGCAGAAATAACTAAATATGGTATTTTTGATTTGATATCAAATTCTCTCTATAAAAGGTTCATCTATCACTGGTCACTAACCTCATATAGTCACTATTTTTCAAGGGTGCAGTAGAGTTTCTATGAGCACTGGGCAGTTTCTCAAACATGTCTATATAAAAGTAGTCTACAACTATTTTAAAGCTTAGACTACGTTGCCCCCCAATACACAAACTACAGAGCAATAGAAGACGTTTTGAGAGTACTAATCTTAATAATCAAATCAATTCCTGGATGCAAATACCAAGAGCTTCTTTCCCTTTTGCAACATAGCTGGCAGCCCTCTTGTTTTCCATTTCAGCAAAGAGATATTGCTGTCAGCTCCATGGAAAAGGAGACACTAGTCTTCACCTCACCAGCACTGAGGAACCATTTTACAACTAAGAAAGTAAGGCACTGTCTCTCTTTCTCCCAGAGGCAGAGGACTCATATTTTCAGTCAAACCCATCCCTCTTCCAAAATCCCCCATTTCTTTTAATTTTAATTTTTCCAAAAACCCATTTCCCATATCACCCCATTTAAGGTGTATTAGAATAAATTGGATGCTTGAAATCCCCAGGCACTCCCCCAGCCCCAGTTCCCACTTCACTTCTTTTGCCATGGGAAAATTCAGTCTCCAAGTTTTCCCAAGAAACACAGGAGTGAATTAGAAACAATTTCCTTTTGGTGTTTAAACCAGATGAAAATGTTCCTAATTGCCTAGAAGGAAGCCTGACAATGAGTGTGAATCTGACAACAAACTGATTTACAGACATTTTAGTTCAGTCATCTCTGACTCTTCATGACCCCATTTGGAGCTTTCTTGGCAAAGATGCTGTAGCAGTTTGCAATTTTCTTCTCCAACTCATTTTACAGAGGAGGAAACTGAGGCAAACAGGACTAAGTGATTTGCCTATAATCACACAGCAACTAAGTGTCTGAGACCAGATTTAAACTCTCAAAGAAGAGTATTTCTGATTCCAGCCCTGACACCACCTACATGTCCTACGGACATTATGTCATACAGTATTTGATCCTCTTTGTGGATTTTTCAGGAAGTAAATTTAGTATTTTAAGTAAAATATTAATTCACTGATATAGGGAACCGTCTAAATGAGGAAACTCTAACAAGGAAGGTCAGTATGTTTTCTGAAATGTGAATTCTTAGTTGCCTAGATCAGTGGCATCAAACTCAAATAAAAATGGGGCCACTGAGCCTTACATAAGGTTCTCCGTGGTCCCATATTGACTTAGATTTAAAATTTAGTGTTATCCGTGTTTAATTGCATTTTTATTTCATTAAGTATTTCCAATTACACTTTAATCTACTTCAGGCTGCTCTGGGGAGCTTTGAAGGGTCCCAAGTGTATTTGACATTTCTGGCCTAGAGCCCTGAAGAAGTGAATCGACTTGCCCAGGGCCACACAACTAGCAGGAAACAGAGGCAGAACATAAATGACGACCTCCTAATTCCTAGGTAGGAAAGGAAACGGACATTTATTAAGCACCCACTGTATACCAGGTACTGCTCTGAGCGCTTCACAAATACACGCCCAGCACAGTTCTCTATCCTGTCCACCACACTGACCTTCATCTTAGCTCAAAGCAGTCTCTTCATAACTGCAGAATAGGTCCCTTAATAATAACTAACATTTATTGATATGGTGCTTTACAAATGTCTCACTTGGGCCTCACTACAATCTGGAGAGGCAGGTATTATTATTTAAATTGAGGCAGTTACAAGTGACTTGTGCCTCTCGGGCTGCATTTGAACTCAGGTTTTCCTGACTCTAGGGCCAATGCTGTGTCCATCGGGCCAATAACTAGTACAAGTTGATAAGGATTTCCTAATATCTCCTTTTCATTCTTCTGCCTCTTCTTTGTCGCTTTCCAGATCCACGTGTTACTCGTCCGTGCCAGGAGGGCACGGCGGTAATCGAGCTGTCAAGGTGGCACACGCTAGGTTTCAAAGTATGCCCAGTGCGCAGGCGCCATTAACGCCCCGCCCCGAAGAGGCCAGCGCCTTCCCCTCTGCTCAGCGGGGGAGTAGTGGGCGGGCCAAGCACGTCCGACGTCATCGCGACCACGTCCGGGGACGCTGCGTCGAGGCAGATGACGTGGCTTCGGAGCTGTAGTTTCTTCCTTTGCGATTTATCTGCAGCAGCCTGGGCTGGCTCGAGTGGTACTGGGTCCGAGGGCCACGGGCCGGGCGTCTATGCCGATTACGGCCTGTATGAGGGACTCGGGGCTAGTAGCTATGTGGTAGGACGGCTGCGGCGGAGGCCCGCGCTCCTGGAGATCAGGTGACTCTGATGCTTTTCCTGTTGGCCCCCCATGGCGGGCTGGCGGCCGTGATGGCCCGTTGCCATGGCTTCTCGGGCGGCGTTCCGGGCGGCGCCTCTGGGCGATGGCGGCGCCCTCTTGGCCCGAGCGGACAATGGAGAAAATCCCTCGGCGTCGGGTGGTCTGGGAACTGCTTGATCTTTCTCTTGACCCATCTTGTTACTTTTCCCGCCCCCTGCATCCTCCCCCCTCCTCACTTCCTCTTAGTGATTGGTACCTCACAGCCGGAACCGGACCCAGGGCGGGATCCCGGAGAGCCGGCCTTCAATCCCCCTGTTGGCCAAGCTGTGGGGGCCCACTGTGGTCGTGAAAACAGTGCAGGCGGGTAGGCTGACCCCGCAGGGGCTTAGTCCAACCCCCTCTTTTTGCAGAGGTGGAAGCTGAGGCCCTGAGAAAAGACGTTCGGTTTCCCGATTGCTGGCTCTTCCTCTCACTGGCTGTTCTCCCATTGCTTGGTCTGCTCTCTCCCTTGAGAATACCCCCTTCTGCAAGACCCTTCCCCTCCTAGGGCCTTCTCCGTGAGATTACCTTCCATTTACACCGTATCTTGTATGGACACAATTGTTTATGTACTGTGAGCTCCTTGAGAGCTAGCGCCCCTTTTCCCCTTCTTAGTGTCCCGGGTGCTTAGCAAAGCGCCTGCCCAGTATGAGGTCTTCTTGGCAAAGACACTGGAGTGGTTTACCATTCCCTTCTCCAGCTCATTTTACAGATGAGGAAACTGAGGCAAGCAGGGTTAATTAAGTGACTTGGCCAGGGTCACACAGCTAGTAAGTGTCTGAAGCCAGATTTGAACTCCGGAAGATGAGACTTCTTGTTTCCAGGTCTGGTGCTCTAGCCCCTTTGCCACCTACCTGCCCAGACACAGAGACGTGTATGCTTTGTATGCTTAATAAATACTTGTTGACCAGTAATGAAGAAGTGACATTTTCAGAGTTGTTTAGCTAGATAAATATATTTATTAAACATTTACTATGTGCCAAGTACTATGGTAACAGCTGGAGATATAAAAATAACCAAGTTCCCATTGTTTAATTTCTTTCACAGGATTATGTTAGAAATTTTTGAGTCAATATTAATTACTGATATTAACCTATAGTTTTCTTTCTGTTTTATCTTTCCTTGGTTTAGACATTAGGATTATATACGTCTCATAAAGGAGTGCTTTTTCCCTCAGTTTTTGAGAATGATTTGTTAAAGTTTGATAGGCTTCTCCTATGAATTTTTTCATTAGAACTAGAATTTTTTTCTTTCGTAGTTCTTGTATAGCTAGATAGATTTCCCTTTCTGAGATGGGATCATTTAAGATCTCTTAACTGGTCTTCTAGAAGTTTGGGTATTTTATATTTTTTAAAAATGTTCTCTTTTTTTGTTATCAGTTTTGTTAGCATATATAATTGCATAACATACTCTCATTTTTATTCTGGTTTTCTGTTTTCATCTTGTTTGTTTTCTGTTGATTTGATTTTCTGACCTCTTTATGACATTAGCTAAAGGTTTATCATTTTTATTAGTCTTTTAAGAGAACAAGTTTTTAGTTTTATCATTAATGTGACTTTCATTACCTCTGTCTCCTTTCTTCCCTCACCATTTCATTCAGCCTTCCATTTTTCTTCCATTTTAGAATGTAGGCTGGCAAAAAACATTGAGTCACCTGTAGGTAACTATGTTGCTAAGTTCCATTTATACTTCAGGGCACTGACTTCCACTTTCACTACTGTCTTCTAGTGTACATTTAGAAAGAATTCTTACTAGTTTTTCTGCTGTCACTATTGCTGTTGCTGGCCTTAACCGCTCTATTCATTCCTCTTGCATTTCTCTTGTCTGAAGTGTTCAGAAGCAAATAATCTCTTCAGGTCCAATTTTCTTTCTAAGAATGTTTCAAATGCCTCTATTATTGAACATCCATCTTTTTTCACTTATGTCTAAGTTCAGATATACGGGGTTGATCACCCTTGGCTGTATCTTGAGCTCCATTGCTTTTGGGAATACTTTCCATTCTCTCTTGTGTTTTGTGGTGGGTTACAGAATAATCTTGTCTTATTCAAGCCTCTATGTTTCTTAAGAGTTTGGAGCCTTGATTTTTTTGGAGGCAGCCTGTGAATTCTTTTCATTTAGTATTTCGATTTCTGTGTTCAGAAGTTTGGGGCAATTTTCTTGCAGTGTGTATGGTATTTAGGTTTTTTGACTTGTTTTTTAGGAGGCATATAGTTCTTAGCTTGTCTCTGTGTGTCATGTCTTCTGAATCAGTATGTTTTGCTTAGAGAGCATATTTTCTTTTAATGTTATTGTTTTTGCTTCTCCTAGATTTTACTTTGCTTCTGTGTATTTGCATTCCAGATGTATCCTTGTCTCTTTAGATTCTTTGATGAATCTTGGCATCACAGATTCAAATGTTCTGTTTCATTTCTCCTGTCGCCACTGTAAATTTTTCTCTCCTAATTCTCATTTCTCTTTTAAACTTCTCTAGAAGAGTGTGTTGTTGCCACCTAGTCACTGTAGTGGCTAAAGTGCTGGGCCTGAAGTTAAGGAGAGCTTAAGTTAAAATTTGGCCTCAGACACTTAGTGTCCTTGTGATCCTCCCTGGGCAGCCATTTAGCCTCTATTCACCTTAGTTTCCTCAGCTTAAAAGAGGAATAATAATAGCACCTGCCTCCCAGGGTTGTTATGAGAATTGTAGCAGTGTATAGCACAGTCTTTGGCACATAGTAAGTACAAAATCTATACTTACTCCCTTCTCTTATTTCTTACAGCCCTGCTACTTTGGTATCTTCACTACTGTTTATAGATTTTTTTTTTTTAGTGACTAAAATAATTTTTTCCTTAATTTCAGGAGCAACCACTAAGAAAAGAAGAATGCAGAGATCGGAGAGTCATGGAAACCTACAGATGAAAAGCAGAGTGACAGGTACATTTTTTGTATCACATTGAAGAAGTAGTCATATGATTTGTTATATCTTCTAGTAGTATAGTTTTTATGTACAGAAGAGTGCAGAAGGTGAACCTTATTTTACTGTTTTTTTTTCCAACATATAGGGGCCTATGAACAAAGAACATCATCAGGTTCCAAAATAAAACATAGATCTCTAGTACATCAAAACAAATCATTACCCTCCAGCAATTCTCCAGATTTTGTAAAGAAACCTCATCCTCGACCAAGTGATAAACTTAATCCTAAAACTATTGACCCAGTAAGTAAAAAGAATATTTAAAAATTAACATTATTTACTTTACCCTGTTTAAAAGGATACACTTGAATATGATGCATTTGGGATCTTTGATAATCTGGAGTTTCTTCACTCCCGGTTTTAAATAGAATACACTGAAAAGATGTAGTAATAAATAAGAGCTAAGAGCACTAACATGAAAAACATTTTAACATTTTATTGATTATATATTTTATAAATCCTCTATTTCAGTTCCCTACCTGTATCCCAAAGAGATCATAAAAACAGGAAAAAGATCAACATGCAGGAATCATTTTTATAACATCTCTAATCAGTTGTCATCCAAGCCATAGCTTGGACAGTTTTAATCTTTTCAAAGTTCTACCATATATTAAGCAGAAATTTACTTCCCTTTAACTTCTCAGTAATGCTGTTACTCTTACAAGTCATGGAATCATCACAGTTTTGGACAAATGCAAATTATTCTTGCCATATTAGTAGCCAACGTTCTTCCTGGTCATAAATCTACCTAATGACATTTTTTTTAATGCCATTTCTCCTTTGCAGTTCTTGTTTGGTAATGTTTTGCACACGTACCCAATGTGCACTTCTTCATTGCCTTTTTATTATTCCTTGAGATTGTGATAGTTCATTATTCATAGCCATTAAGCATCACAGTTTTAGACTGAAGTTTAAGGCCATTAAAATACTGCAATTTACAGGTCAGTTTCAAATTCATTTCTTCATTAAGTTCATTATCACTTTATGTAATGATTGAGCAACTCTTTGGGTTATGTATCCAATTGAATATCATAGCATTGTTATTGGCATGTGTAGTTATCCATTTAGTTTTTCTATTATGTATATTTAGGCTAGTTTCTTGAGCAATTATGAGTATTATTTTGGTAGCTGTATAGCATTTTAGAGCTTGATGAAATCAGCATAAATATCACCTGCAAACAGTACCATATGATGGACCTTACCACCACCTCTCTGTTTCATTTCTGCTGACCAGCCTCACTGCCAGTGGCAAGTCTATATCTCTCCCCTTTTTTACCTGGCATACAGAATTCAGAGTCATACACACAAAAAAATAAATCCATAGTTACATCTTGCCAAAACATTTTATAATTTTAATGAGATTAGAGATGGGAAAGCAGGCATATGACTTGGACGTCAATTCTTTTTTTCTGTCCTTGGGCAGACAGTAATGTGTATATTGTGCATATACAGATATGCTGATGACAAACTTTTTTTTTACATTCATATTAAACATTTTCATATTAGTTATGATGTAAGTAAGAATTAGAACTAATGGGAGGAACCACGAGAAAGAAGAAACAAAATAACAAAAGAAAAGGAGAGCAAATAGTATGCTTCCATCTGTATTCAGACTCCAAAGTTCTTTCTCTGGATGTGGAGAGCATTTTCCATCATGAATCTTCAGTCATCACACAATGTGGCTGTTAACTATGTACAGTGTTCTCCTGGTTCTGCTCATTTCATTCAGCGTTAGTTCATGTAAGTCCAGGTTTTTCTGGAATCTTCTGAAATATTACTTATAGCACAATAGTATTCCATTACATTCATATACCACAACTTGTTTAGTCATTTCCCAATTGATGGACATCTCCTCAATTTCCAATTCTTTGTCACCGCAAAAAGAACTGCTATGAATATTTTTGTATGTGTGGATCCTTTTCCCATTTTTATGATCTCTGACATACAGACCAAGAAGTGGTATCGCTGGTCAGAGGGTATGCACAATTTTATAGTCTTAGATTTTAAATGGATCTCAGAAGTGTTTGTTACCTAGAGCTTCCCAAACTTCCCTCTAAAGCAGTATTCTCCTTTGCTTCCATATTTCTTCAGTTAGCCTGAAGATCATGTTGTTCATTGACTCAAGTGATTTATGGATTTTATTTGCGGAATGTAGTTCTTTAGGTATTTTTGTTTCGGCAGTTAGCTTACATTAGTTAACTTTTTCAAGGAAATAGTAATGTTTAAGTGGTTTTTTTTTTACCTGCTGTTCATTTTTATTGCTGGGTACTGGTTAATGATTTAAATTGTCATAATTTTATTTTTATTGTATTTAGTTTGATTTTGAGTTGATCTTTGCTCTGATAATTTGATGGTTGGACTGTATGCAGCTAATTCTGAAATGTCTTTCATATAGTAAATAGTTCTCATTTGCTAAAGTATCATTTTAATTATTTATAATATTGTTGTTCTCTATGTCCAATAGTTGCTTAATCTCTTTTCTCAGAAAGTATGATCTATAGCCATGAAGTTTCATAACAATATATAGACTTTTGACCTTTTTTATTCCTAGTCCTGAATCTTATTTTCATGTATATGTGATTTTCTTCACCTTTGTCTTAATTTTCACAAGGTCTTAAAATGTCGATTTAATTTGGAGCATCTTTAGCTAGCTCTATTTTTTCTTTCTGTTCTCCTCTGCAGGAGGTGTTTGTATGTAAGTTACAATTATTTTCATTGTTTTCTTAGACAAGCTTATGTGTATTATGATACAAAATGTTTGTGTCCTATGAAATAAATGTTTTATTTTTTTCCCCTCTGATGTACAATAAAAAGAATTTCAATTCATTTATTTATTCCTCCAAGGAGAACCCGTGAGTCACCCTTCCGTTTAGCTTATAACTTCTACAGTGTCAGGCCTGATAATAATTTTTTACAGTTGTGTGTTTACTTTTTGGTCACAATCAAGAATCACACATTTTCTAACAGTATTTGTAGGTATTCTATAAGTTGTGATTATTATCATTTTGTGCTTCTTTTTCCAGCAACATAACAAAATATCAAACATAGGAAGCCATAGGGAACGAGCAGTTTTTTGCATTTTTCTTTTCTTTATGTGTTGCAAAAAAATTTAGTGCCAGGTGACCTACCCCCTGCTGATGAGCCTCTCTATACTAAATCTGGTTCTCACAAAGCAGATATATTCTGTTCCTGGCACTGTATAAAAAAAGAAAACGTTTATGTGAATTCCATGAAAGTCTATTGTTTGGAAAATTAAAATGATTTTTTTTTTTACCCTCTGGGTGACCAGAAAACTGAATTTACTATGTATGTGGCTTAGTGAGGAGTTTTTGTAAGCATGTGTGCTTACGTTGCATTGCATCTAGTTCACCTGAACTATAGACTTCTCACAAATTCATAACATGGTTGAAGTGATGGAAAACTACAATCTAAATTTTTTTTTGACAACTCTAAAATCAATAAAGATTGTGTTTGTGTGTGTGTGTGTGTGTGTGTGTGTGTTTAACCACTGTTGTAACTCTAAAATCTAATCTTTTCCCTTGTCCTATATGTAATCTCTCCTTACTTTAAAGATTGGACCTTCCCTATACATTATGAAGAAGCAGTTGTAGTGTGATGCTTATATGCAAGATCTTGATACATAAAAATATATATATGTATTTTCTTATCTAATTTCAGTTTAGTGATCAGCCACGCGCCCCTTCTGCTTTTGCTGCTATTTACTCCAAAGGAGGTATTCCTTGCAGGTAAAATCAGTTAGCATTGTAATAGACCATATTCCTGAAATGGCTTTATTCAAATTAAATATTTTTTTTCAGGTTAAGCATGTCCAGAATGTCAGTTGCATTTGGCTCTTAATATCATCTTGGAAAGAGTTCTCTATTGGAGAATCCTAATTACCTATGATTAGGTATATATACCTATACCTGTGTTTATATATATACCCTATACTGTTTAACTTCTTTTTTCAGTGACTTTGACAAAGAAACATTTGTGTCATTCTTTTCCAGTTTCCAGATCTTGTGCTTGCTAGATGACATTCAGAATCCAAAAAGGAGCAGGATGTGCTAGAACTCTAGGATGTATCTAATATAATGAAGTTTAGCAGGAGTAAATGTCGTGTCTTTTACTTGAATTTTAAAACATGAATTTCATGTTAGGGAATATGACTAGACAACAGTATATCCAGAAGCAATCTGTGGATTTTAGTGGATTACAAGTTTTGATGCAATAACAAAAAAAACAAATGTAGTCTTGGTCAGACTTAAAAAAGATTTAGTGTCCAGAACTGGAGAGGCTGTAATCCAACTATCTTCTGCCCTGGTCAGACTGTAATACAAGTATTATTCCGTTCTGGGCACCACATTTTAGGAGGGGGATAGTGAATATGTTGCTACATTACATCTTGCCTTGAATATTTAGTAGTTGTGTGACCATGGACAAGACAGCTAATCTTTTCTAATCCTCAGTTTCTTCATTTGTAAATGGGAATATCTATGGTACCCACATCACCAGGTTCTTATCAGTTTCAAATGAAAAAGTGCTTTACAAACTTAAAAAACACTGTATACGTGTCAGTTATTGTTAATATAATTTTTAGCTAGAGAGTTTGCAGAGAAGGGCATCTAAGATCATGCCATGTGAACTTCAATGGAAAGAACTGGGGTTGTTTATTCTAGAACTGAGGAGACTCAGGAGAGACATGTTAGATGCTATCTCAGGCTGTTACTATCCCTGGTACTTGTCCACATTGTTGGCTCATTATAAGTGTTACATTGTAGAAAACCTAACAGGATTGTGCATTATTGATTCCATAAGCTCTGAGGATCATTTCCCAGTACTAATGCAACCTGATTCTAGCTTCTCCACACCAGAAATTTTATGTGTTGTCACATCTCTCCTAACCACTTCATTCCACCTCCCTAAAAGTTACTTAGTCGTAACATTTTTTTGAGGCGTAATAAATGACTTTTTGCAGTAGTTGGCCATCTTTTTATTACCGCTGCTGTATGTTAGCACAGCTCTTGCCCGTGTAGCTGGGCAGAAGTTCAGTTCATGTAGGTGCTTTTCCTCAGGTTCAACAACATATAGGTCCTTCCATCCTTGTTCATGATCAGCAAATATTTTTCTCCTATGATCTAGGTCTTCATGTAAATGCTCTTTAAATTAAGGCTGGCTGGAAACTTTTCCCAGTACCCGTGGAGTTGGTTTTATTTGAAACCTTGTTTTTACCTTCAGTTTTTATTTAAATTACCTTTTTTTTTTTGTAACCTTAGGTAAAATGTTTAGCATAGGCTGCTGCTTTGTTTTTGCAGCTTTAACAGTGATTTAAATATTAATGATAAGACCATATATTAAGGTTAAGGTATACATTAAAGACTTTCCAGTTAATAACTGAATGGAGTTCCAGAATGGCATGTCTTACTATCCCCTGCAGGGGTAAAATTTAGTTGTGCTTAAAGACTTTGTAGAATTACGTATATTGAACTTGGATAGAGCTTGGAAGTGACTTTAAAGGTTACCAAGTTCAACCCTTCATTTTTACAGATGAGGTTAAATTACCTGCCTAAAATCACTCAAGTATTCAGGTCCAAGTCTCTTACTCAGAATCCAGTTTTCTCTGCACTACAGCATGGTACCTCCTTCATTAAATCAGTTTCACTTAATCATAAATTCATATCAAAACTTTATTAAGGGAGAATTTTTCTAGAACTAAAAGCTACCTTGGAAGATGTTTCTAATAAGGTCTTTATCTTGTGACATTGCTGTATACTAGGAAATGACAAAATAATTGTACTTTGTAGAGATTCTGATAAAAGCTTATTTTGTTAAGAATATTTACAAATAATGGCATTTCTTACTTGCCTAATTCACTGTCTTTTATGTCTCAGATTGGTACATGGTTCAGTAAAACACAAATTACAGTGGGACTGTCTTCCTGAAACTCTTCCATTTGATCCTCTTCTTATTACTTTAGCAGAGGTAAAGGACTTTCTTTCTCCCCAGTTTTCAAACTTTCTAAAGCCATATTAATTGTTAGGTAATGAAACAGAATTTCCTGGAGCTTATTTAATATTTTTGGTATTTAAATAAGAAATAATGATGTTAGAATGCTACCTTTGACTCATTGATGAAGGATTAAATTATAAGAAGCTAATTTTCTTCATAGACAGGAATTTATTATAGATGAAAAATAATTTTTAAATTAAAAAAATTTTAATGGATTCAAAAAATCCAAATATGTGATCTTTATATAGAAGAAAAATGCTTCAGGTATCTATACTGAGAAAGGAGACAGTACTTGATCAGTTTAAAAAACACATTTGATATTTTTGTCAGGATGTGTCTTATAAGAAACTGACATGCCTTTAATTAATAAATATAAGTATTCTTTTGTAACAGTACATTTATAGACAGTTTTCATAATGTTGAAATAACATTGTTTTGTGAACTTTTTTGGGGGGGAGCTGTAATTGCATTTTAGTTAAAATTTGTGTAACAAAAAAGTTGGTAATGGAAGAAGCACCAAGGGGAATCTGATGATGCCATCTGTAGGGAATGATTCTTATAATTTAGAAATAGATTTGCCTTGCCAGGAACATTATTTAACCTATTAGGCATTTGATGTTTACATGGGTTTGGTATTATGATAGGCAAATGGCACTGCAGAAGTTATCCTGGTTTGCTCTTTGTCCAATAAGATATCTCTCAATTTTTCAGCTTTCAGTTGGCTGTCCCTCATGCCTGGAATTCTTTGCTTCGTCTTTTTAGTCCAGTCTCAGCTCAAACCCAGTAAAGGCCTTTCCTGACTCCCCTGACTGCTAGTGCCTTCCCCTCACAGATTACTTGTTTCCATCTACTCTGTTTTATGTGCTTTGTAAGAAGTACCTGATTATTTATATGTTGTCTCCTCCATTAGAATGAGAACTTCTTCGGAGCAGGGTTAGTTTTTTTTGCCTTTTTCTGTATATCCCAGTGTTTAGTATAGTGCCTGTTATGTAGAGAGGATTACATAAGTGCTTTCTAATTGATTTATAATCAGAAGACCTGGATTTGAGTCCCAGCTCTGTTACACTAATTATGTGTCACTTTGCTGAAGTCGCTTAACTTCCATGAACCTGTTTTCTGCAAATAAGAAAAGTAATAGGCCACTTGTAAAATTTTGAAGACTATTTCTCAGTAAAGCATTTTGTGAATTACAGAAAACAGATGTGTGAGGATTTTTTTTTTTACATTTTAATACCCCTTGTTGAGCAAATTATTCGGCTTGCTGCTTTCAGGACGTTAATATAAATGGATAATAATATAATTAAAGAAGGTCACATAGTTATTAGTCTTAGAAATAAAAAAATAAAACAGGAGCTTTTCTTTTCCAATTAAAAAAAATCTTGCCATTCCTATTATTGTAGTAATAGAAATAAGTGGAAAGGTTTGAGGGGAGATATTTTTTTTTAACTAGACCTGTGATTGATTTCATCAGTGTAGCAAGTTCTACTGAGAGATATCCTCTACCAAATGAAGATCCTCTACCAATGCAAATAAGTAGTTTTCTCTGAAACTTACCATCTGACAGAGTTGTTGGCAGCACTGAAAGGTTAAGAAACCTCCCCAGGGTCACAGAACTTGGGCTTTGGACTCCCAGATAAGCTCTGTTTACTAAGCCATGTTGTGAAGGAAAATAGACCCTGGGAAAATGCCTCATCTTATATATTCTATAAAGGTAATGAGTATTTCATCATTGTACTCATGATCCAAGATGCTAGTTTCTCCTTTTAAGTTTCTGAGGGATTTGTGTTTCCCATGAACATGTATAGCAGTCTTCATTTTTTTTTTCCCCTCTCTTCTCACCAACAACTTTATGGGATTTCTATTTTTGTAAACTGGAACAGAGTATGCTGGATCAATTTGATGTTAAAAGTTGTAGTATGTGGTTATAATATAGTACTTTACAGTGATTTGTAGTATTTTACAGTGCTTTATATATACAAAAATACTTTCCTGAGAACAGTCCTGTAAGTTGGTAAAGTATTAGTTATCCCTCCCTATTTTAAAGATGAGGAAACTGTCAAAAGTAAAGGTTGCATAACTAGCTATTGTGTACAACAGGTAGGACTCAAAGTCAAGTCCTCTGACAAGAAATACTATTTCTACTACATAGTGTTGCCTTTTTTAAAACTCAGAAATGTGAGAAGTCATCTTTCAGATAATTGTTATGAAAGATGAGGATTACAATAACATTTCATTTCTTAAGGGGAAAAAAATGTAGTGATTGAAAACAATGGAATTTAAATCCAGCTAATCTTGGATTAGGTTGGGATGACTTCTTTTGTGGAGGTGTCCATAAAGCAAGTGGCTCTCACAAAGGTAATGTTGCCTTAGGCATACTTGTATACAACTGCTTGGTAGATTTCTGTTTATTTTGTAAGAAAAGTGTGACTTTATGAGGAAAAATAAAATTGTCAAAGAAGTCACCTGGTTTTATTTAGTGGGTCAGAGTGGTAATTGGTTCCTATTTTTCCTTTTGGTCCCAGTTTTAGTTGTAGTTGTACTGGTTATTACTGAAATTGTACTTCCTGGCTAGGAAGGCATAATAATGAACATACTTTGATTGCTTTAATTATAATACTTTTTTTTCTTAGTATGACCAAACCTATATTAAATTACATTTTTATATGTTTAACAGGGTCTGAGAGAAACTAAACATCCATATACATTTGTATCAAAAGAAGGTTTTAAAGAATTACTTTTGGTTGAAGGTGCTACTGAAAAAACTGTGCCCTTGCTACCTAGACTGATTCCTGTCTTGAAGGCAGCTCTGGTATGTTTTTTTATTTTCCCTTTATTGTTATTATTTTTAAAATTTCTGTAAGAAAGACTAATTTACCTTTGAGCTTTGTATCTACTTGATGCTCTCGGAAAATACAGTTTGTTTTTGAAGGGCAGAAATCTTTAGAGGAGGTTCCAAAGGTTAACAATACTTTTAAGTTAATTTTGTATTTACATTCAAATAATACACTAAATATTTTCATTGGAAAATACATTAAGTGCTTTTAATGCAGTTGAGAATTTGCACTTGTTTCTGGATTTCGCAATAAGGAGGATAGCTTATATGTTTGATTGATAATTATCTTATACATGAATTTTATTTACTCATCACCCTTCCTCTCTTCCCTTCTCCAAAAGACCCATTCAGATGGTGAAGTATTTGGAAGGGGGTTGAATGCTTTAGTACAGTTGAGTGGTGTTGTTGGGCCTTCTCTAAATGATCATCTGAAGCATTTGCTTACAAGTGTAAGTATCAAAAATATTTTATTGTATTTGTATCCCTTTTGTGTGCTGTTCCTCTAATTCTTTTAGCTTTTCCTCTTAATTTTTGGACTGAACTTGTGATTTCAGTCATAATTTGATTGCTTAACTTTCACTGAGTTAGTTCCATTTGACAAAGCAGATTGTTATTCGGCTCAACCACAATTGCATGGGGCACTGGGAAGTTAAATGAATTTGCCTTAGGGTCATACATCCAGTATATTTCAGAGAGGGGAGTGGATCCCAAGTTTTCTGTTCTTGAGGTCAACTATGCCAGTCTGTCTAATTTTAGATTCTAATCTGTACCTTTTAATAATATGCCACTGTATTTCATATTTCTATTAAAGTTAATTCTCAAGAGAAGACTTTAAATTACTCTAAAAGAAATTGAGTGCCCAGGTGCTCTAAAATCTCATTGGTATTTTTTTCCCAATTAGCCTATTTTTAAGGGCTGTATGTTAGTGAAAATTGGAAAGTTTTCAGTTTTGATTGAGTTTTTCTGTTTCATTTTTGTCTTTGTGTCACCCACTGTCTTGTTCATAATATGTGGCTTAGTGGATGAATATATATTGTATTTCTTTTTTAAGCTTTCCAAGAGACTAATGGATAAGAAATTCAAAGAACCAATCACCACTGCTTTACAAAAGCTAGAACAACATGGTGGAAGTGTGAGTAGAAAGTTATTCTTTCTTTCATTTATTTGGAAGTAACTGGGAGTGTAAATATTTTTCTTTACCTGCTTTTTAAAAATTTTAATCATTTGAGATCTACTTTCCTTCTCCGTTAAAAATAGAAGAAAAATGAAACCCATTATAAAAATCCATGTCCAGAAAAATTTGTCTTTATTCTGAATTCTTTGTTTCTCTATCAAAAGGTGGTTATCATATATCATCATTAGTCCTCTGGAATCCTAGTTTTTCATTATGCTGGTAAGAGTTCAGCAAAGTAGTATTCTATCCCATTTTTATAACATACCTTGTTCATCCATTTCCCAGTTTATGAGTAGCCCCACAAATTCCCATTCTTTGCTACCTCAAAAAGAGCTGTAAATGTTTTTGTACATACTTATATTTTATTGTGCTTAGGACTAATCCTTCTTGTAATATGCTGTTCTTCTGATTTCCCTATTGAATGAAATGTATTTTATACCTAACTCTTTGTGGGTGTTCTAATATCATCAAGACATAACCACTCCTAGGACCTGTTTAATTGGAATCACTCAGTAAATTCTGATAATTTCCTCATCTGTAAAATGGGACAGTATTCAGAGGGGACACAGGTATCATCTTTGCATTTTTAAATGTAAGCAGTTTTTAATTGTTATTTAGTTTTTCATCATTGTTCATTTTTGTTTGCTCTTACGTGTTTTGCTTCATTCTTGTGTTTGAACTTCAAAGCTTCTCCACAGTTTTGGTCTTTTTTTCATCAGGAATGTTCTCTATTTCAATAAAGGTCCACTTTTTCCTTTCTAGTCTTAGACTCAGTTTGTTTAGTAAGTTATTCTTAACTGTAAAGCCCATATCCTTTACCTTCTAGGATATTATGTTTATTTTTCACTTCTTTATGGTGGTGGCTGCTAAATCATGGGTCATCCTGCCCGTGGCTCCTTAGTACTTGAATTTTTGCTCCTTGCAGAATTTTTTCTCTGACTTAGGGTTGTGGGTTCTAAAGCTCCTAAGAGTTTTTAGTTAGGGGTTTCTTTCAGGAGGTTGTTGGTGGATTCTTTATATTTCTGCTTTCTGCTCTCTGATTCTAAGAGATCTAAGATTTCTGGAAATATGCTGTATAGACTTTTTCTTTTGGTTTGGCATTGATAATCTAGTGATTGTTAATTTTTTTTCTTTGATCAGTTTTATAAAGGTCAGTTGTTACATCGTTTTTTGTGATTTTTTAAAAAATTTTTTTAAATTTAATTTAATTTTTTTTAGTCTTTTGACTTGGTTTAAATATTTCTTATTGCTTCATGGAGGCATTGCTTGTAGATGTTTTTATAATCACTTCTGCATGTGTCTTACGCGTCCCTGTTGTCATAACTATATGATGCAGTTTCTTGTTTATCCATTCTTCCAGCATGCTTCCTGACATCAGACTTGATATTAGGCCTGTATTCTGTGGCACTTCTAGAGGGAAAATCTGACCTGATTCTCTTTCAGCTTTCTTAGGGTAATGAGTAGTGTGTTATTCCAAGACCTCTACTAATTACCTCTGCTAATCCATATAGGGTCTTTTCTGCTACTTCTACCCTTTGAAAATTTCCTAAACAACTTCAGGATTAAGTAACTTCACTAGGTTATAGAGGTGGGCCTTGAACCTGGGTCTTTGTGAGTTAAGAGGCCAACTCTCTTTCCACTTTGCTAATATAACAGCTTAAATCATAATACTTTGCTTTCTAGTCCTTTTTGATACTCTCACATACAAATTCCTTTAGGGGATGACTTTGAATTTTGTTTTCTACTCCATAGAGCATGTATCTGTGTGTATTAGTATAGAAAGAAGAAATGAATTTATCTATTCTTTATCACTGTTTCTAAGACCTATAAGACAAATGTACCTGTTCTTTCCTTTTTTTACCTCTAAATGAGATAAGGAAATTCTCAGAAATGCTCTTCAGAGTATTCTATTGAGGAGATTTGAATTTCTGTATCAGAAGTGTTAGGTGCTTTCTCTTTGAAGTAGTATTCAAGAGAATTGGTCAGTTTGGGTTGCCTTCCTTTTTTCTGCCTTAAAAATAGTTATTATAGAATTAAGTTTGACTTAACTTCACTGCCTCACCATAATATGGACATAACTTTAAATTCTTGAAAGCTGTACCAGTGAACTGCAAGCTGTTAGCAGGTCCTATTAAATTGCAAAGGTTAAAAAAAGACTCCTCACCAAAAGATTGGACAACAGATGTTGATTTTCTTTTTTATCACAACCATTCAAGTGAACATTCATGTGGTTAGTCAGTGACCAGTAATGGTGGAGGAGCGCCTGCCCACATCATTGGAATCATAAAATTTTTAAAGATTAAGAAAAGTGATTTAAATCCATTTTCCCCTCTTATTAGGTATTGTAAGCTTTTTTCAAAAAAAGTGTTAACTGTCGCATGCTATCATATACACAGAGATTTCTGACTCACATCATACTTGAAGATAGGTATTAATTATGTCAGTTCTCTCTGCTGTTTCCTTCTGTATATTTTTTTTATAAGACTTTTCTTTAGACTGCTTGGTCTTTGGACTGTCCTAACCTTAGGTAATTGGAGAGGGAAATGGCAAACTGAAAACCTTTAAACCTCAAGGACAGCATTGGTATGCTACAGTCCACTAAGATTTGTTCTTCACAGTGTTTGTGTCACCCTTATGTTAGACTTGATTGCTAATACTACATATAATCTGTTCTTTTTAAAAAATTATCTTACTATTCATTTCCATTTTAAAATAAGCTTGTGGTAAATTCTGTTTAGTCTTAGAAAAGTATTATCTATTGAATGGATTTATCCCACTGAATACTACAACATACTAATGATGCTAAATCTTTTCTACCAACAGGGCAGCCTTATGATTATCAAAGCTAAAATTCCAACCTATTGTTCCATCTGCTCTTAAATCAAAGGAATGCTAAAACCATTTGACTAAATGGTGAGAGATGTCAGAAGCTTTATGGTGAACATCGTAGGATCCCTTTTGAATGTGTTTCTTTTTTATCACAGCTATGATTTTATTTGCATGATAAAAATTCATTCCACTGAATCATAGTAAATAAGCATTTATCAGTATGGGAAAATGGCTAATTATGGAAAACTATTGAAAGGACTTCTGTAGTGCAATTTTGTGGGGCTTATTGAAACAGTTTTTTTTCCCCCTGTTACAGTTGGCCTGTATTAAGAACCACAGTTTTGTTTACAAGTTTCAGATCTGGTATTTATATTTTAGTGCCTTTTAGTTATAGTATCACTTAAGTGATTGCACTGATTTTGCATAATTACTCTGTCATACTTTGTAGGGTTTTTAGAATCTATCAGTCATAGAGAGTGGTTAAGCTGTTTAGTAACTCAACTGATAAAATTATTGCTTATGAACAGGTATTTTTATGATGTGCAATACTTGGTGAAAATATCCAGAACATTTAAAAATATCAATTTCTCAGTAGTATAAAATTGTTGTGTTATAACATGTAAATTATTATTTTATTATAACTTTTTAAAACTACATGAGTTTAGATTTTGTGTAATATATAAGTAAATGTTATTTTTTTATATTTCCTCACCTAAAAGAAATATGGCTTGCAATTTGGAATATTTAAGAATTCAACTCTTGAAACTCAAGATTGTATTCACAAAATTTTTAGTGCTAACTTATTAACTCTTTTTCCCTTAAAAATATTTAATAAATGTTGTAGTTATCACACATTTTTACCTCACAATTTCCTATGTTACCTTGAAGAGTTCTTCACATTCAGCCAGGGTGGTAAGAGAAGATTTAAGGCAGATCAACCTTATTCCAGGAAGAAAATATTCCAGTTATTATTTTTTTTGGTCGAAATTGCTACTAGTCAATAACCAATTAAACAGCTACTGTGTGCTATCACTGTACTAAGCATGGAGGATACAGAAAATGGTAAAAGTCTTATTCATGAGGTTATAGTCTAATGGGGGAGAAAACATGCAAACAGCTGGGTGAGGATACAGGATACATTTGAAATAATTCACAAAAGGCACTAGAATTAAGGGGATAGCAAAAGGCATCCTACATGGAAGGAAGAATTTTAGTTGGGACTTGAAGACAGTATGAGGAAGGGAAGTATTCTAGGCATGGAGGACAGCCAGTGAAAATGCCCAGATTTCAGAACTTTTGTTAGAGAAACAGCAAGGAGGCAAGTATTAGTGGTTTGCTGAGTGAAGGATGGGCTTGAGTGGGGAGATGTCTTGTGCCAGAGAGACCAACCAGCAGGTTTATTTC
>CM053601.1:124788443-124819600 GCA_028646575.1 Pseudocheirus occidentalis | reverse complement strand
TGCCAAGTGAAATAATGTAGAGGGAGAAGAGAGGACCCAGGACAGAATCCTGTAGGACAACCATGGTTAGTGGGTTTGACCTAGTTGAAGAGGCAGCAAAGGAGACGAATGGTCACGTAAATAGATGGAGAAGTAGGAAGGTTAAATGCCATAAAAATCTAGAGTGAGCAACAGTGTCAAAGTCTGCAGAGAAATCAAGAATGAGGGTTGAGAAAAAAATCATTGGATTTGGCATATAAGGGAACTTTAGAGGGCAGTTTTGGTTGAATAATGAAGTTGGAAGCCAGACTGTAGTGCATAAACGGTGAGAGGAAGAGGCTTCACCTATTGGAAACTTTCTTCTTAAGGAGGTTAACCTTGATAGAATAACTAGCAGATGAAGAATTTGAGGATGGGGGGTGGGAGGGATAGACATGTCTGTGGGCAATAGGAAAGAAAGCAGAGGGAGAATGAAAATAACAGAAATGGATATGGAAGTGGAAATAAGAGGGTGAAATCATTTGGAGTAGCAGGCACTCACTCCATCGGGTACAATGCTAATTGCTGGGAAACAAAGGCATACATAACAATTCCTGTTTTAAAGAACTCAAGATTTCAAAGGCAGCTAGGTGGTACAGTGGGTAGAATGCAAGGCCTCTAGTTAGGACAACCTAAGTACAAATCCAGCCTCAGTCACTTACTAGCTGTATGACCTTGAACAAATCACACCCACCTCCCATGGTGGTTGTGAGGGTCAAATGAGATATATGTAAAGTGCTTAGCCTATTACCTGATATATGGTTCTATATTCTAATGGGTGATATATGCATCTAGAAGTTTTATAGAAAGGAGATGGGAGGTAATCTCAGGAAGTCAGTTGTTGGTGAGGAACGAGTATCTGTATTAGGAAAGTTCCTGTAGAAAGAAGTACTTGAGCAAAATCTTGAAGGAAATCAAGGAAGCCAATAGGCAGAGGTGAGGAAGGAGAGCATTGCAGGCCTGGGGGACAGCCATTGACGAGACATGGAGTTGTGTGTGAGGAACAGCAAGAATACAAGTGTGCTAGATCAGATAGTATGTGGAAGTAAAGTATAAAAAGAATTGAAACACAAAGAAGAGCATGGTTTTAAAGGCTTTAAATAAAGTTAAAGAGCATTTCATATTTGTTCCTGGAAATTAATACTGAATCAATGAAGTTTATTGAGTAATTTATTGAGGAAAATAGTGACATGATCAGGCTTGTGCTTTAGGAAGAACATTTTGGCAGTTGAGTGGAGGATGGAATGGAGTGGGAAAAGACTTGAGGGAGAAAGAGACTAACTGGAAGGCTATTGCAGTAGTCCAGGTATGCACCAGAGTTAAGGTCCTTTAGAAAGAAGGGGATAAATATGAGATATGTTGCAAATGTGGAAGTTACCAAATTTGGCAGCAGATTGAATATGTGAATGATATGTGGAATGATACAGGAGTAGAGGGTAACACTAGAAAACATTTCTGAAGAACTGAAAGATTAATATATTTAAACACAAAAATACTGAAAATGGAGGAAATCTGACAATGAAGAAGCCAAAGAAAAGTGTTAAAAATACACGTGAACTTTAAAAGCAACTGACCTTAATAACCAACCAGATGCACATAGATAATTTACAGACAATGGGTCTCCCAGAAAACTGGTAAGTCAAAACTGAACACCGCAGCGCAGGGTTCAGAAGCTCCCTGGTAATTCTGAATACAGAAGTCAGCATCAATCAAAAGAAGCTTTCCTTCTAAGGCAGCTGTTGCCACTACCACCCTTATTCTTCAGACTCCAAAAAGCAGTCATTAAATTGTACAATTTCAGTGGCAAAGATAAATAATTGTCTAAGCAACCAAGGAAAAGACCTTCAGACATAAAAGAAAAGAACTGAATGAAACACAGGATGTTTCCGCTTAAGATTAGGAATTATAGGAAAGAATGAAGTAGCATATTTTTTGGGAAAAAATCCAAGTCACCACCCCAAAATAACAAAAGCATACCCTACCAAGCTACATTATTAACAACAAAAATTGGTACTCTAACAGAGGGGCATTTCTGCATAGAAAAATAGCAAACTACTTGACATAAAAAGACAGCACCAGACAACAGAAATTAAATAAATACAATTACCAAAGAAAGAATAATGGAATAAATTGCTTATTGTTTAGAAGTTGGTTTTTTTTTTTAACGTTTCCTATGGTATTAAAAAGAAATCACAGATTAAAAAAATTGAGGTGATTAAGATACAGAACCAAAGAAAGAACCAGTATTGGCTCATCATGGAAAAATACCATGAACACTTCCACCCTCCATCCACATGAAACTTGTGGGATTGAATTGTTGAAAGGTGCATTTCAGGGATAGGGAAAATTGCAAAGAGAAATTTGCCCTCTATTCCCTGCTAAACAATTTACTGCAGTCAGATGGGTAGCCACCTTGGTTACAATGGCTATGAGCAGAAGAGGGGGATTGTGTCTAGGTGACTGAATTGGGATGGGATGGGAAGGGAAGGAAGAGTTGAGAGGTTGTATGTGTGATGGATGGTTAATCTATGTTCTTTGGGGCAGCTGAGTCCCACATGGCTACATCACCCCTGAGATGTAATGGCACAGCACTGGGGCAAAGTAAAATGTTTAAAGGGAGGACAAAGAATAGAAGGGGACCATGCTATTTGGGACATAGTAATTTCTACCATGTAGCACTGGTCCAGCCCAACTTCTTTGAAAATACAGTTTTTTATAATGTCTAGAAGGGAGCAGAACAAAAGGAAAAACGCAAATTTTTGAGCTAACCACTGAACAGATGAAGGAAAGGAGTAAAGAGGGGAAGAGATATATAAATACATGAAAAATAAAAGTCCCAAATGGGGAAATTGACAAATGGGAGTAGGATTAGGCAAAAGAGCTCCAGGGAATAGAATGATATCTAGTAGTCTAAGCAAAACTAATCTCTGGGGTAATATAATGACATTAAGGAAAGAATAGGTAATTTAAGATTTGCAAAGCTCTTTATCATGTGATTCATACAGCCACCCTGTGAGGTAGGTGCTATTTTCTGTTTTGTGGAAAGGAAAGCTGCCAGAAAGTTAGCTAACTTGTCCCTTGTCTACAGAAGAATTTTAACAGCTTCCTGACTCCCAAGTCCAGCAGTCTACCCAGTAAACCACCTTGCTTCTTTAGTAATTGTCTTTAGGAAAAAAAAAAAGTACCAAGGAATGGAGGAAAACCAACATAAGTCATAGCTTTAGCTGTGAATGAGCTAAATTAAAAAACATAAAAGTGATAGGATGGAGGAGGAAACCCCCCCCCCCACAATTTGTTATTTAGGTAAAACACCTAAAAAGCAAACAAAATCAAATGAGAGACCAAATAATTACAATGCATCAAGTAAACCCCAGAAAGCACAAGTTGCAATCATATTAGCAAAAATAAAAATAGTCTAAAGTAAGGAAATTTTCCCTGCAGGAACCATAAATAAGTGTTTGCAATATATATGCTCCAAATGGCAATACCTAAATACATAAAGGAAAAGTTAACAGAATTGCAAAAAGGGCATGGTAATAACATTCCTTTCTCAGAACTAGATGTGTCTTACAAGAAAAATATAGAACTAGACAAACTGTCATAGAGTTAGGGCTAAAAGATTTATGGTGTTTTATGAATGGGAACATTGAAGAATATAAATTTCTTAGCATCACATGGCAACTTTATGAAAATCAACTATATACCAGAGTGCAGAGAAATAAATATAAAAGGCAGAAATGCTAAACATATACTTTAATTTCACACAATGTGATAAAAACATTAATCAGTATGTCAACATCTCCCTATTTTTCCTTCCTGCCTTTAAACATCCAAGTCTCTAATTTTATTAACAAACCTTTATTCCTGTCACTATTCTATACCTCTCTTAGGTTTCTTAGTGAAACTCCTACAAAAATCTGTATCTTCTAGAATAAAATCAAGGAGGGTAGATTTTAAAGCACACAAATACCTTGCCCCATTCTATTTTTCCAGCCTCCCATCTTTTACTGAACAGTCTAGTTAAACTGCCCTCAAACAGGACACTGCATTTCCTATCTATGTTTTTGCATTGACCTGGAATGCTCTTCATTTTCTTCTCAGGCTTATAGAATCACTCTTCCATTAAGAGGCAGTTCAAGTACCATCTTTTACAACATGAAACCTTTCCTGATTTCCCTGAACTGCTAATGTCCTCTCTCCAACTACAATGTATTTAACTACGTTCTACTTCTCTCTGTACTTAGTATTTTATATTTGTATTAGTATTTGTATTTGTCTACTGCTGGGATGTAGCTTCTTGAAATTATGGATATTTCTACTCATTTTATTTGTATTCACCACACCAGCATAGTTCCTGGTACAGAGTAAATACTTAATAAATGCGTGGTAATGAATGATCATAACGAATAGGCACTGGACCTACTGACCTAACATAAGTATTAGACCAGTCATTTCATTAGTATAGAAAAAGAAAAAAAAAACTTGGGTGAAAAATCTCCTTCTACCAGTACAGGTCAGCACTTTCTCAGCAACTTCTAATTTTGGAAAGTTGCCTAGACAGCTTAAAGATTACATTGCTTGGTCACCAAGCCAGTATGTGTCAGAGCAGGACTTGAATGAAGATCCAATCTTTGTGCTAAAATATCTCATTAATGAATAATGATTAAACATCTTTCAATCAAGTTCTGATAGATTATAGTAAAAATCATTTACGATAGTAAGCTGGATTTATTTACACTAGGAATATAAGGATGGTTCAACATTTGGAAAATAACTATTAAAAACAAGAGCAGATGATTTCATTGTTAGATGCAGAAAAAGTCTGATAAAGTACAATAATCATTTATGCTAAAAGCTTTAAAAAAAACTTTAAATTACAAAAAGCGTCTGTCTAAAGCCAAAATTTATCACACGACGTGTCTCAAAAGTCTTAGTAGTTTTAAGCTTTAATAAATACTACAAAAATGTAATTTTAAAATTTATTTAAATTTAGTGATTTTTTTTTTTTGTCCATTTTCAACAGTGTTTTAATCCAAATTTTGACAGGATAGGACATCTTATCAGTAGCAGGCATTGCAAAAGTTTTTGGATGGTACTTTATCAGACCAGTGAATTGGTAGAGAAGGTCTTCATACTTGGCCTACCACCATCACAATGTCTGTCTTCATTAGTATTTTTTCTTGTGAGATCACATCAAAACTGTCACATATGCAGCAAAACTTTTGTAGTTTGGACAATCTGGAAGTTAGGATTACAAATGCTAAATTAGATTGTAAGCTTCTTGAAGGTTAAGACTGTCTCACTTTTTAAAAAATTCCCGGTGTTGGCACATAGTGGACACTTAAATGCTTATTTCATTCATTCACTGACTTTGAATCACTAAGCAGCAACTGATGAATGTTTTTACAAAATTTGAAAATCAGCTAGAGAAATATATTTCATAAACCAGTGCTTGTTAAATTTTAATAGGAATCAATATTAAAAAATTTTAAATAACTAGCCTTGCAAGTATTGTTTTATGCTTATAATATACTTTAAAAAATTAAAACTTAAAACTGCACTAAGACTTTTGGAATGCCCTATATTCAGAGATAAAATAGTAGAAGCTTTACCAATAAATAGAGAAGTAAAGCAAGGATACTTTCCCAACATTTCCAGTTCTAGAAGTACTTGCAATCCAAATAAAGAAGAGAGATTAAAGGCATAAAAACAGAGTAAACAACACTGTCCCTATTTGTTGATGATGCTTTACTTAGGAAATCGGCAAAGAAAGTAATTGATAAAATGTATAGCATTAAAGTTACAGATTTTATAATTAACCTTTAAAAATCAGCATTACTATAACAATGAAATCTAGGAGGGAATAGTAGAAAGGGAAGTCTCATTCAAAATATCTACAAAATAAAATTTATGGGAAGGAATCTATCAAAGCACTATCCACTTACCTACATTCTCTATATATCTATGTATACACACATAATATCTAAAAAAGTAAGTAAAAACCTAAATAATTGTAATGATATTCAGTGCTCATGCCTGGGTCATACCAATATAATAAAAATAGCAATATTATAAAAACTAATTTACAGATTTAGTGCTATGCCCATTAAAATACCAAGATTATACTATGCAGAACTAGAAAATATAAAACAAAATTTATTTCAATCAGCAAAGGTTCTAGTATATCAAAAGAAGTTAAAAAGAAAAGAGAAAAGTAAACACTTCCAGCCCTCAAATTATAAAGCAGTAAATAACAAAACTAGGTAGCATTGGTTAAAAAGTAGAAAAAAAGATCAGTGGAACAGACTAGGCAAGGAAGAATCAGAAATAACTGAACTTTTTTGACAAACCCCAGAACAAATTACCTAAGGATGAGATTCTTATTTGACAAAAATTTCTGGAAAAATTATAAAGCAGTTTGGCTTTAAAACACCACCATATATCATATGGGAATGTGATCTGAATATTAATGATATTTTGAAATTAAAATAGATACATCTCACAGTTTATGACTGGGGGAAGGGAAGAATTACTAACAAAAAAGATGAGCAGAAAAGGTAAAACAAAGTTTCAGTTATATGAAATTGCTTTAGCTTAGCTAAATACAACTAGGATAAGAAATCAACTGAGAAAATTTCTTTTGATCAGGTCTTTCTGATAGGTATATAATATCCAAAATGATATATTGATAAATAATCAAATGTCTAAAAGGAAAGGATGTATTCATGATACACTTTTAAGTTTGAGTTGCATTATTCACATTTTCTCCATCACTCTCGTAAGTCTAGACAACAAAATTTTAGTAAAACGTTCATTTATTTGTAGGTTTGCTGATTTCTGAAAGTATAAATGCTCACAGTGAAAATTTAACAATCAGTTCTTGAGTTGTTTCAAATGGATTCTAACACACTCCTTTATGCAAGCAACAGAAATTTATAAGCAGATATCATTCCCCAATAGTGGTCACAATATATGAATTCTTCAAAAGAATTGCAAACTAGTTAAAACTCAATGAAAAAAATGTTTCAAATCACTAATAAGTAAAGAAATGCACATCAACAAAACTCCTGTTTTTTTTTTTTTAACTCCTACACAGAACGGCAGCACTGACAAATAATGAGAACAGTGAATGCAGAAGGGATTATCCAAAGAACGGCAAACTAATGAATGTATTGTTGGTGAAGCTGTAAATTAGCATAACTCTTTTGGAAAATGACTAGTTGGAAGACCCTTTGGAATTATATGATGAATGTAATTTAAGAGCTTCCACTATTACACATATTGCCCAAAGGAGGTCAGTGATAAAAACAAAGATCATGGGTATTCACACATCCATCCACAAACACATCTACACACAAATACACACACACACACATACACACGCACATTTTATTTGTGTAGTAGGAGAAAATTGAAAACAAAATAGATATCCATTGTGGATTGACTAAACAAGTTATGGTATGTGAATGTAATGGAATTTTACTGTGCTATAAGAAATAATAAATGAATACAAAGAAGCATGGGAAAACTTATATGACCTTATGTAAAATGAATTAAGCAGAACCAGGAAAACAATATATTGCAATGGAAAAACACCACTAGAACAACTTGATCTGAATGCTGAGAAATTATAGTGACCAAGCCTGGTCCTAAAGAAACAGTATGAGAAGGCACTTCACTCTCTTCTTTGCCCAGGTAGATTATAGATTTGGAATGCTTTCTATTTTGTTAGACTTTATTCAATATATTGGTAAGTTTTGCTAAACTTTTTCTTTTTTGGTGGGAGGGTAAATAAGGGATAACGTCTAGAGTGTGGTAGGGAAGCGATATATTGAAAGATTTTGTAAAAACAATTGTTTTTTCATAAGTTACATATATATTGCTTTTACATAAATATGGATTTAAAGAACATTAGAAATAATATCTTTCACCCTCTGAGACTCCAGGCTAGAGATTTTTGCAAATCCAGGAACAGGATCTAGCCTTGGAAGGACGTTAGAGAATTTATGGTAATATCTACTTGCATTTTTATAAGGTTTTAAGAGTTAGAAAGATTTTTTTCCTTCAAAATCATCCTCTGAGGGATATGAGGAGTAGAGGCAAAGGCATTTCCTCCCCTTGGGACTATCTGTAGTCTGGAATCTTGAGGCCTGAAATTGTAAATTTCATTGTAGGTATAGGTGCTACTGCTATCTCCATTTTCTAGAGAAGGAAACTGAATGAAGAGGGAGGATTTATATAGAGCCTACTGTTGTGCCAGACACTCTTCTAAATGCTTTTAAAATATTAACAAATTTGAATTTCACAACAATCCTATGAGGTAGATAGTATTATTATCTAGTAAATGAGTTCAAATCTATCTCTCTATTATCTATTAAAAATACTATATTTTACCATTGAGGAAACCAAGGGAAACAGTAAGTGACTTGCTCAAAGTCACATAGCTAGTAAGTGCTGGAGGTCACCTTGGAACTCCAGGCCCAGCACTCTATTCACTGCACCTCTGAGGTGCCTTCCGTCTCATTATGAGACAGAAGGTTAAGTGACCAGGATCCCACAGCTAGTACCTGAGGCAGGCTTTGAAATCCTGGCTCCAAGTTTAATACTCTTTATGTCCCTACACAAATAAGAAGCAGATATAGAGGGGAAAACTATGGATTTGTAATTGACTAATGTTCAGGTCTCAGTTCTGTCACTTATTTCTTCGGTGAGTCACAACATTTGTGAGCCACTTTTCCCATCTACAAAATGGGAATAACAATACTTTTAATTATGAAAATTAAATATTAATTACTAATAATGCTAATAACTAGCATTTATAGAGTACATTAAGGTTTACAAAGTGTTATACCTCATTTTATCCTTATAACTACCCTGGGAGGTAGGTACTATTATTATCCCCATTTTATAGAGAAGGAGAGACAGACTTTCCCATTTGTCACATAACTAGTAAATGTCTGAGATAGTATTTGAACTCAGATCTTGTTGATTCCAAGTTTAGCATGTTATCTACTGTATGACCTAGCCACACTATTCACCTCACAGTTATGAGGATTAAGTGAAAATACACACACACATACACGAACACACGCAACTTTAGGGTTTAATTTTGTGAGCTATATAATCATCAACCTTTTGAGTCCATATAATATGCCATTTTTGCCATATATATGATATACATATCCACAATGCATGTATTTTCTAGCATATTTATAATGCTTATTTCACAAATGTGGAAAAAAATAATTCTTACACGTGTACTGATTTTTCTTTTGGAGTATATAGTCATTATACTTGGGGAAGGCTTGGAGAAAAGTCCTCAACTATAGTTTTAGCTGTTGCCATGCTATAAGAAACAATATGAAAAAAAAAAGGCTCCCCTATTTTCCATGTTAACTTAGGAGGAATCACCACATTTATCTATATATTCTGCATCCTCTTTAGAAAATCCTATGGAAGAGTGATGGGGAGAAAATTATTTTTAGATCCCTTTTCCTATTCTCAATAAGTCTGGAATACAAAAAAAGTAGACTTTGGAGGGGATGTGTGAAGGGTTCACTTTTGTAATTGTTGGTTATCTTAAGCCAATATTTAATTTTTCTTACATTTAATAGAGCATATTTACTTTTTAAAGTGATCCTTATGTTATTTGGTACCATTAACAGTAAGTAAATATTTAAAATGATTTTTGATTTACTATATGGGTGCTTCTAGAATTGTATCTATATTTAAGGGTTTAATAATTTAAAGAGTTTGAAGTCCACTGCTCTTGATAAAAGAATTGAGAGTAGAATTTGAAAACTTACTAATGTTACAAAATTGAGTTCATTAACTAGCATCTTAGAAAACATGGTTAAAACCACCATAGTACTCCCTATATATTATAGGGGCTCAAAAATGTCAGTGAAGATTATAGCAGCTTACAAAATACAACACCTAATGAAGTTTTGTTGTTGTTGTTTTTTTTCCATTTAATCCTCATTTCATGGATGGGGAAAGAGGCTCACAGAGGTTGTGACTTACCCATTAATAAATAACATAACCAAGACTTGAACGCGGGTCTTGACTCCCAGTTCATAGCTTTCCCCTACATAGCTGCCCCGACTTTGTGCTGTGACCCGAAGAGACAAAGAGGTGTCTCTTACAATGTCAATGAAAATTAAAAAAAAAAAGTTATGTTTTTAAGGGGGAAAAGAAGACCTAAAACATAAACAGTAGAGATATATACATTCTACTTTTGTTTATTTTTCCTTTTTAAAATACAAAATGTATACATTGAGCTTACACACACACACACTCTAATGGCAAATTTCAGGTGTACATGTATTGTACTACTCTTAATCCTACACTGGTGATAGCAGAACATCCTTTAACATTGTATCTTTACACCAGAATAGATCCCTGATATATTTTTTTGTGAAACAAAGTTGTAAAATTCCTTCTACCCCAGACGCTTCTTTGTCTTTGTGATTTTTTCAGAAAAATGAAGATGGTTGTATCTTTAGTTTTATTGTGGAAACTTTTATAGGCGTAAGATTCTTGAAAGTAACAGTGAAATTTAAAATTGGGGCTTGTGTACTGTTACTCTTTTCACATAATCCAGTTAAATAATTGAAATAATAACTCATTCTCTACTGTCCCATTATTATAGTTATTAATGTGATAGTTTTTTTCCTTCAAAATCAAATTATGCTAATGTTCTTCCCCATAATATATAGGCAAGTGTTCTTTGTGTCATAGAAATGCAAGAGGTGAGGTCAGGCCAGAGATGAACCTGACCTTAGGCTGATTGCTATTAATCATTATTAACGTGTATTACTGGATGCTCACCTATTAGCGAGCCTTAATTTAAACCTGGGTGTTGGGATGGAGTGGGGTGTTAATCCTTGTCTTCATTATAGATAGTGTGGACATTGTAGACTTGGACATTCATGTAGTGATACTAGGATCCACTAATTTTCTTTCATAGGAAGTGTGAAACCTCGTTAGGGCTATCATATTGAGCAAGTCCCAAATTATATATGTTATGTGGGATTTTAGTTCTACTATGGAAAACCAACAAATGCTTATTAATAAGCCTTACTCAAAAGAAGTATGCTGTCATATGGAAATAAATTATTTTAGTTCTAATAGTAGAAAAATGCCAGATAAATGAATTAAAGGCTTCAGCAAAAGGAAACTTCAACAAAAGGAGGAAAACCCACAAAATCAGGGACTGCATAATAATTTTTTAATAGCGATAATTGCTTTTGTTTACTCAAAGTATATAAATGGGATTACAGCATACAAATATGGAAATGAAATCTAATCTCTGTAAATTAAACACTGATGCCAATATTTTAGAAAAAACATTTATAATTCTGGGGTTAGATTCTAATACAAATGGGTAGCAAAAAAAGCACTATCATAACATCACTTTGATGTGTGAAAGCCTCAATAATCCCAGGGTTGGACTATCAATAAAATTATGTGTTGTCAGGTACCATTTCTTTGAATAGCCTTATGGTAGGAAATTTTTGGAACATCCTATTAATGGCATAATGAAAAGGATGCAAATTGATATCTTGAAAATAAATAACTTTTGGGATGGCTTTATATAATAAAACAAAGCTTATTTGCATAATATGCTTCAGTGTAAAGCTGAGCAGTCTATGCTAAAAGTGGTAACTCCAACTTTAAGTATTGTTTTAGAATAGTTCACATTTGTCTATTAAATTCAAGATCTAACCAACATGTTAAATCACATTTTCAAAGAGTTGCATGGAGCGCATTATATTTTCATCCTGTAAGGAGATAGAAATACATAGATTAAATTTGAATTGTTTCAATTCAAGGTATGCTATTACCCTGACTTCCCATTCCCAACTCTAAAATACACACTTGCATGCACATGTACCCACACTCAAACACACATAATAGCCACTACAACTTAGGCAATAAAATAACAAATGCTTAAATAAAGCTTTTGTTAAGCTGCTAATACCTTAATATATGGTATTTTAAATATGAATTCTATTTATAGAAGTACCTAAATTTTCTGTTTTTTAGGTTGACATGTTGTCAAGACTTTAAGTAGCCATTTTTTATGATAACTGAAATCTTTCCCCAAACTCAACAACATATGAACATATAATAACAGTAACAGTAGGAGCAAGCAAGGGAGCTCAGAAGAAAAAAACACACAACAGGTCACAGATAAGTACAAAAGAGCAAAGCTAAATGATGGCATTGGACTAATTTCTCTTTGACATCTTTTGTAGATCCTAAGTTCCATAGGTCCACTTTTATAAATTAGGTGTCTTAAGTATAAATGGCAGAAGTTTTTTGTTTAAAAAGCCTGGTGTAGATGCAGAGTTTTGGGGCAGTTTTTCATCCTTAAGAATGTTCTCCAGAAATGTGAGGGGCAGCATGGTGTAGAGAACTTCCTTAAAAGCCAGGAAGACCAGGGTTCAAGTTCTGCCTCTAACATTTGCTGACCAAATAGGTCCCTCTCAGAGCTGGAGGAAATCGATAGATTTAACTGAAATTGAGGAACTGGTCATTTCTAGGCCAGTTCCCAGGATTATCCCTGAAGGCAGTAGGACTCCTGAAATGATCAAGGCTTCCACTGCTGGTAGTGGAATTTCTTTGAGCAGATAATTTATACTAAAAGCAGCATTAAAGATTTGTATTTGCTTGGTTGGCTTTTTTTTAGTCATTAGAACCGTGAAATAAATGTTGATAAGCTGAAAGGGTTACTGGAGAGAACTGGGAATTAAAAACAAAATCCTATTTTAAGCATCATGGAAATTTGATATTCAATGACTGAAGCAGGATCACTGTAGGATCATAGATTTAGAACTGCTAGAGTCCTTGGAGCACATCCAGTCCAAGTCTCTCGATATGTAGATGAGGAAAGTGAGGCTCTAAGAGGGTGAATAATTTGGCCATGGTCATGTAGCTAGAAAATGTCTAAAATGAGATTGGGATCAAGTGGTTCCTAACTTTAAGTCTAGTGTTCTCTCCTTTCTGCTGTATGGTCTCTCCTTAGTACTTAAAGGCTCGATAGCCAAAATTTTGAATTTCTTACATTTAGCATTTTCAAAGCATTCTACCATAATTTGTTTGTCTATGAACACTTAGGGGAAGTAATTATAAATGAAGATACGCTTTTATTGCAAATTGATTTTCAACTCTTGTGTGTGCTTTGCCATTGATGAATAGTGATGGATTTATTTGCCTGCATGGTAGGAAGACACACCATGTTTCTCAAGCACAAATGAACTTGGAAGCTTGAAATTTTTTGTAACTGTTATAGATAGACATAAACTCTTGTCTCTCACCCCTCCCCTCATGTATGGCATGATTGTGATGCAGAAATATCCATATACTTTAAAAAATAGCAATGCAGGCACAGAGTGTCACATAATCCTTTCAAGGCTACTACATGCTTTTTTTTTAAGGTCACATTCTTTTAAAAATAAATTACTATTCGTTAATATGGGCTCAGAAGTTCCTTCCCTTAAAGTTTTGGGAAACACAAAATGTATAAGTCATGAGTTTGGGCTTATGTCAAAATGCTACATAAATGAATTACAACTATTTTTGGTGGAAACCTATTTCATTTATTCTGGTATGGAACATCATAACACAGGTCAGCAACATCTATAATTTATTGTTTTAGAAAGTGGTTTGGGACACAGAAAGGTTACTTGCCAATAGCTACACATATCAGAGGCAGAAGGACATTAAGATGAACTTTATCCACCATATAACATTTTTCTTGTGTTGTTCAGTTGGGTCTAACTCTTTGTCACCCTATTTGGAGTTTTCTTGGCAAAGATACCAGAGTGGTTTGCCATTTCCTTCCCCAGCACATTTTACAAATTAGGAAACTGAGGCAAACAGGATAAAGTAACTTGCCCAGGGTCACACAGCTAGTAAGCATCTGAGACTAGTAAGCATCTGGAAGACTCCTCAGGAGGATGAGTCTTTCTGACTCCGGGCTCTGGTCCTGCACCACCTAGCTGCCTACATCAATTCTCTTTTTATTGTTATTTGTCATTACCCTTGGGCCAACCTAGGTATCAACCCTTGAAGGACAGACTCTGAGTAGAGACATGAAGTTTTGAGAAGGTTAGCTGACAGCTAACTGAAGGGATGTGGCATCTTACTTTTTTTTTTTTTTTTTTTTTACTTATGATGATACTTACTTTTTGGCAGCTTTCAATGAATTCGTCTATGGTAACTACCCCATCTTTATTTTTGTCCATTTTCTGTTCAGAAATAAGATATATTAATGTTACAATAATAATAACACTTTGTTTAAAGTTGTCCAATGAAAGGAAACCCATTGCCTCTGAGGGCAATCCATTCCATGTTCTGATCTTTACCTATTTTAGTTGTAATACTACATATATTTTTAAACTATAAAAGTGATAGGGAAGCATTTAGTGGAAGAGCACCTAACTGCGTACCCACTGTCCTCCTTTTCTGTTCCTACCTGGAAAAATGTTTCCACATGTTGTCTGGGGGCATCCTCTTTGAGAACAGGATATGTGCATTTACCCATCATATCATATATTGCTTTCATTATATCAAGCATTTCCTGAAAAGAAAAGTAACTTGAATAAGACATTACTCTATGTGAATGGGAGAAGTATATCATGATATCTCTTATTTCCTATTTTAATTTATCATTTTATATAATATTTTTTCATATCTCAAGCCTGTATTTTGTTTAACACCATAAACACTTTCCAACAAACACTCAAAGAATGCCTGTCCCCCCAAAGGACATTTCTCAAAAACAGTTAAGTAAAAGTGTTCAAGTTATTATGACTAATTATATATGTTACTTTCCACCTCTATGATTGACTATTTAATAGAAATGTATTAATTTGAATTACCTGTAATGTATCTCTGAATTTTATTACCATTTAGCTTTATCTTACTAGCATTTTTGTTGTCATTATGTATTCATATACATATATATTATACATTATATAATACACACATATTTCTTTGGGCTCTGTTTCTTCACACTGCATCAGTTCATACACATTTGTCATTTCTTTCAGAATGGTAATATTTAACTAATATCATATACATGCATATGTATATATCATATTACATATATCTCACAATTTATTCACTTACTCTAAAATCTTTCATACATATTTCGTTTCCAGCTTCCTATTTTCAGAAATAATGCCACTATAAACATTTTTGTACATATTGACTTTTCCCCCCCAATCTTCTTGGGGTATAAATCCTAGTAATTGGATTTCTGGGTCAGACAAATAAATGATTCAATAATTTTTTTCTGTATGATTCAAAATTACTTTCCAGTAAAAGCGAACCAGTTTACATCTATAAGAGTGCATTGCTATGTCTGCCAACCCCTAGCACTTCCAAAATTTATGCACCCTCCACATACCTTTTTCTTTTGCCATCTTTTTCCAATTAATATTTGTTTTGAATTCTCATCCTGGTAGAATCCATAGCTTCTTTAAAGCATAGATCAGCTGCCTCCTCTTAATTAGTGTTCTTTCTCCTCTAAATTATTCTGTATTTACTTTGTTTTTGTTGTACATTTATCTTTGCAGCCATTGTTTCAGGAAGAAAAAAAAAACCTAAGCTCTCTAAAAGCAAGGACCATTTCATTTTTGTTTTTATATCCCACGTGCCTATCACAGTGCCTGGCACAAAGCAGATACTCAATAAACATTTGCTGAATTGACCTCTTTTCAGATGGTAATTGACAGTTAACTTTTCTCCTTCTGAAAATATTGTTCATGTACTTCGACTACTTGTCCAGTGGCAAATGATAGTCTTAAAGATTTGTTTCAATTCCTTATATGTTTTTGATGTCAGAATTTACTCATATGTTAAATGCAAATATCTTCCCTAGCTATATATTTTTTCTCCTCATTCTAAGCTATAATAATTTTGTTTAATTGTATGTAATCAAGATAGTTTATTTTGTCTTTTAGAATCTCCTTTATTCCTTGTTTGATTAAGAATTTCTTCCTAACAATAGTTTCAAATGAATTAAAAAGAATTTACTAGGTATTTAAGTGCCTGGTGCTATAAGTGCTGAGGAAAAAAGTACAAATGGAAACAGTCTCTTCCCTCTAAGAACTTTCATTCCAATAGAGAGATACATATTTAAGAGGGAAATTTGGTCTAAGGATTCACTGGGAGGATGTCTATTCTGGGAATGTACTTCCTCATCATTTCCAATGCTTAGAGTCCCTGATTTCCTCCAAAACTTCTGTTCAAACACTATCTCCAACATGAGATCTTTCATGATCCTCATCCTGAAATTGAAAATGCTTTCCCAAAAATGTTACAGTGTATTTTAATTTGTATATGTTGTGTATTTATTTATACCTACTTACATAATATAGTGTTATTCCTGACAAAATGTAAGCTCCTTGAACTAAGTAAGGGAGTATCTTGTTTTTGTCTTTGTATCTTTACCATCTGTTGCAATGCCTGACATATAGGAAATACCTAGTAAATTCTAGATTGACTTTGTTAATAAAAATACACAAAGAGAGAAAAATTTTCTCTAAGGACTGATTTAGCTGCATCCTATAAATTTTAGTATATCATTTTATTGTTTTCCTTCTCTTTAATGTATTTAATTATTAATTCTGTGATGTGCTTTTTGACTTCTCATTATTTAGGTATTATTATTTAATTTGTATCTGATTCTTTTTATTCATATTTCCCTGAATGATTCTTATTTTATTCTGGTATGTAAAAATGTTAATATCTCTGCCCTTCTGCATTTTTCAATGAATTCTTAACCCTAACATATGAGCAGGGTTTTTTGTTTGTTTGTTTTTGGTAAATGTGCTTTATGATGCTAAAATATAAGCACATTCCATTATGTTCCCATTCAATAATCACTATGGGTATGTTACATCTAGTTTTTCTGAAATTTTCTTTAGATCCATAATTTCCTTTTCTTTTTCTGATTAGCTACTTTTATTTAACCTAATGCAGGCATGCTAAAGTCACTCACAATTGTTTTGTTAATTCTTTTTAATTTTGGTTAGCTTTTCCTTTAATTACCATTACTTATGATGCCTTTAAGAATAATGTCATATTTCTCTTTGCCTCTATTCACTATACTTATCAAATTTTGGAGCAACTAGAGCCAACAGAAAGTCAGGGTGAGACATTTTTCCAGCCTAAGGAAACTTATTAGGAGATTGACTTGGGAGTTCTGTGATACCTGAGCAGAAAACTGTCTGGAGCACAAAGACTGTGATGTTGTAATGGTAAGGGAATTTGAAGGTCTTTCCTGCCCCTCAATAGAACTGGGGGACTTGAAGATCTTACCTGCCTCTTAATGGGTCTCACTTGAAACCTGACAAGAGAAGGTTGCTTAGTGGAGGCTTGTTTTTCAGGAAGGTCCACACCTTGTTACTTTGTAATTAGGCAGTGGGTCACAAAGGTTGTGATGTCCTCTGACCCTGGAGAAGGCTACACACACACACACACACACACACACACACACACACACACACTGACTTGAGGTTTTTCTTTGGGACTCACTTATGGGAAGAGTTGTGTGATCTGGCCAGATGAGACTCTGGGCAGCCATTGAGCTCCCCCAGCTTTGAAAACCCAGATGTTGGTGCTTGTCTCTCTGGTAACTAACACTATATGTATGTAATGGTCAGACAACTAGAAGTTCTGTCTGTTAGACTGTTGAATTGTGTTATTTTCTCTGACTGTATTTTTTTTTTTGGTCTGGTTGTAACCTCTGTTTGTATTTTCTCTGAAGTTCAAGGTGCTGACTTTTTCCCCTGAACTAGGTAAATGATATATGTTTGATTAAAGTAAGATTGTTAACCCCTTTGGAGTTGCTTTCCTTTAGAAAAGCAGATCAAAGAACCTGTGCTAGCAGCCATCCTTGGTATGCTAGGGTGCTTGCTATTACAGGTGTCAGCACCAGTGGTAGGCCTTGGAGATGGTTACAAAAGGAGCAGGAACAGCAGCTTTAAGAGCTTTCAGCACATAGACTGTAGAGGGATCATACAGCTGATCAAAAAGAGGTTACAAGGGACCCTTTTCTGGTACTTGGTGCAACTAGCACTGATTGGCAACTCTATTGCCCATAGTAGTTCTGGATCTCAGTTCCAGGGTGGAGAGGAACTCTTGTGGAGGGTCATAAGAGAGTAAGGGCCCTAGTCTCAATTCCAAGGTAAAGAAGAGCATCAACATTTGCCTCTACAAAGGAGCAGGAGCCATTCCTGGGTAAAGACTAGAGCGCACACCAAGAGAGCAGTTTGATAACTCTCTAGGATAATACCACTTTTCTAGGATAACACCACTTTGGAAACATAAAAACTTGCATTCCCCCAGGATGAGCTCTGAACACAGCAGCACAAAAAATCCTGAAGCTTAGGACAGTGCCCATCCTCTGGTTAGCAGAGCCCAACTTTAACATAAAGTTCAAAGTCAAGAAATAGGCTGGAAAAAATAAGCAAACATGAATGCGCATGCATATGCACACTCATACACATGTCTGATCATAAACAATTACAGAGACAGGGAAGAACAAGACACAAAATCAGAAGACAATAACTTGGAAAGATTGACAAGCAAAGTAAAGTCTCAAAGAAAAAAATGGTAGTTAGATAGAAGCCTAGTAAGACTTCCTAGAAAAGTTAGTAGTGGGTTAGAAAAAAATTGGGAAAAGAAATGAGAATGATGAAAGGAAATGATGAAAAGAGAATTAATAGCATACTAAAAAAGGTACAAAAAATACTGAAGAAAATAACATCTTAAAAAACAGAATTGGCCTAATGATAAAAGAGGCACAAAAATTTACTGAAGAAAAGAAGTTAAAAAGCAGAATAGGCCAAATGAAAAAGGAGTTTTAAAAAAAGTTCACTGAAGAAAATATTCCTTAAAAATTAAAATTGGGTAAGAGGAAGCTAATGACTTCATGAGACATCAAGGAATAATACAATAAAATAAAATAATAAAATAAAATGTGAAATATTTCATTAAAAAAAGCTGACCTGGAAAATAGATTGAGGAGAATTTAAGAACTATTAGACAACTTGGCAATCATGATAAAAAAAATGTCCTAGACTTCATATTTCAAGAAATTTTATAGTAAAACTGCCCCAGAATCTTAGACCCAGAAGGGTAAAATATAAATTGAAAGAATCAATCAATCACCTTCTGAAAAAAGGTCCCAAAATGAAAGCTCCCAGGAATATTGTAGCTAAATTTCAGAGGTCTAAGGTCAAAGAGGAAATATTACAAGCAGACAGGAAGAAACTATTAAAATATTGTGGAGCCACACAAGATTTAGTTGCTTCCACATTAAAGGAGTGGAGGGTTTACAAGATGATATTCCAGAAGGCAGCCAAGACTAATCTACCCAGCAAAACTTCATGGGGGGAAAGGGATATTTAATGAAACAGAGGACTTTCAAACATTCCTGAAAAAAAGACCAGTTCTGAATAGAAATCTGACATTCAAACACAAGATTTGAGAGAAGCATAAAATGAAAGAGTAATCATAAGGGACTCAATAAAGTTAAACTGTTTACATTAATATATGGGAAGATGATATATGTAACTCCTAAGAACTTTATCATTTTTAAGGCAGTAAGAGGAAGTCTACCTAGATAGAGGGCATGGCATGAGTCAGTTATGTTGTGATGATCTAAAAAAAAAATGAAAGGGTGAGAAAAAGTGATGCACTGGGAGAAGGAAGAAAGGAGAGGAAGATGAGGAAAAGCTCACATAAAAGAGGTATGCAAGGAAGAACTTTTATAGTGGGATAATGGAGGAGGGGAGTAACAAGCAATACTTGAACCTCACTCTCAATGGAATTTGTTCAAAGAGGAAATACACACACACACACACACACACACACTCACTCACTCATTCAACTCAAGATAGAAATCTATCTTACCCAAAAGAAAAATAGAAAGGGAAGGGAGTAAGAGAAGGGTGGGGGGAGAACTATAGAAGGGAGGGTGGATCAAGAGATGCAATGGTCAGAAGCAAAACAGATTTTTGAGAAAGGACCGGAGAAACATAGATACCCACAAATAGTAGTATTATTTGTAATATAAAATGCTGGAAATTAATTATGTGTTCAGTGATTAGGGAATTAATAAGATCATGAAACATGACCATAATGTGCAATAAGGAAGAAAGGATTTGAACAATTCATAGAAAAATTGGAAGATTTGCATGTATCAATGCATAGTGGAAAAAGCAAAACCATAAGAACAGTATCCACAATGACTAAAATATTGTAAATGAATATAACTCTAAAAGAAAACAAAACTCAGGTCAAATACAGTGGCTAATATTAATTCTGTTAACTGAAGTTAAAATACACTTCTCTTTTTGTTAGGACCTAGCAAAGTATAGCATCAGAAAACAACATATTCTGTTGGTCACAATGAAATGATTTTGGTTAAGTATTTTTAAAAATTTGTTTTATTTTTAATGTATGGAATAATCTAAACATTTTTATAATAAAACACAATAAAAATGTGATTGCTCATAAAACTGAAAATCTATTATGTACAACTTGCTATTCCTTTTAAATATATAATAAAGTTATTATGTAAATCTCCCCATTTTTTCCTTCCTTCATCCCCCTCCATGACTACTATTAGACACAAATGGTGTGTGTGTGTGTGTGTGTGTGTGTGTGTGTGTGTGTAATATATTCCCTAAGTAAAACTAATTCAATGCAATATTTTTGACTGCTTGTATCAGGTATACATTCTATGATTATAATTGTATAATTGAATTTAAAACTCAGCATTGGATATAAAATTGGTTCTAAGTAGACAACGTGTAAACAGCTATGTCTAGAAGACAATTATTACCTCTTTAGTGATATATCCATCTTTATTTATGTCATACAAATTAAATGCCCAGTTGAGTTTTTCTTGTACTGTCCCTCGAAGCAAAATGGAAAGACCCATCACAAAGTCCTAAAGAGATAGAAAATTACAACTTAATAGGGTACAGTATAATGTAGACAAATCAACCAGTCAACAGGCATTTTACCCAGTGAGTCTAATAACGATGTGCCAGACATTGTGCTAGGTTCTGGGTACACAAATATAAAGAATGAAACTGGAGGCAGAGCCCAGATGATGGAATAAAAGCAAGAATTTGAGCTTGTGCCCCAACCACCTCCAATACCTGTCAAAAATAACTCTAAACAAATTATAGAGCTACAGAACCCACAAAATGACAGAGTGAAAAACATCTCCATTGGAAGTCAGCCTGGCAAGATGAAAAAAAGGGTCTATCACACCAGGCTGGGAGTGGAGCACAGTCTGGCATGGGCTGTGCTGGCACAGGCCTGTGGCATAGACCAGCAAGAGAAGACCTCAGGCGACTGAATCACTGGCAGCTGTGGCAGTTTCCAGACTTCTCAAACTATAAATGCCAAAGAGAAACTAAAATGTCAGTGGGGAAGCTCTGTTGGATCTGAGTGAGAGAAGAGTGCAGTCTGGCTCCTGCCCTGGGGGCAGCAGAGGTAACTGTGGCTGTGACTGTGAGGCAGTTGCTTCCAGTACTCCAGGACCACAAATGGTGTGGGGACCAAGCAGCTCACTGGAGTGAAATTGCAGGAATCTCTTTGCTGGTGCTGAGGTAGCATTCTCTTGCCTTACCCTGCTTGAATCTGTTTCGTAGTCTTAGGTGGTGGTCCTGGCATGAGGAGGAAAGTTGGCATGACAGAGTTTATGGAGGCTGTGGAGAGGGAATCCTCACACTTCTGAGGCAGGTAGAGCTAGAAGTAGCTCTGACAACAGCTGCACAAAACCACAGAAATTTGGGACACAGCACTCTCCACTCTGGGAAGCAGAGTTTTACCATGGCAAAGAGCTCAAAAGTCAAGTAATTGGGCTGGCAAGATGAGCAAAGAGAGAAACAGAAATCAGAATAAAGAGTCATTCTTTGGCAAAATAATGATCAAAACTTAGAACCAGAAGAATAAAACAAGATCAATATTCTTGCATCAAAAGCCTCCAGGAAAAATATGAATTGGTTGCAGGCCATTGAGGAGCTCAAGAAGGATTTTGAAAATCATGTAAGTAGAAGAAATATTGGGAAGAGAAATGACAGTTGCAAGAAAATAGTGAAAAATGAGTCAACAGCTTGCTAAAGGAGACTCAAAAAAATAGTGAAGAAAATAATACTTAAAAAATAGGATAACAAATGGCAAAAGAGGCCCAACAAGCCAATGAGGAGGAGAATGCCTTAAAAAGCCAAATTTGCCAGATGGAAAAGAAAGTTCAAAAGCTCACTGAAGAAAATAATTCCTTCAAAATTAGATTGGAGCAAATGACTTTTTGAGAAATCAAGATATAGCACTGATCCAAAAGAATGAAAAAAATAGAAGACAATGTAAAATATCTCATTGGAAAAACCACTGACCTGGAAAATAGATCCCAGAGAGATCATTTAAAATTTATTGGACTACCTGAAAGCCATGATTAAAAAAAAGAGCCTAGACATCATCTTTTAAGATATTATCAAAGAAAACTGCCCTGATATTCTAGAACAAGAGGGTAAAACAGAAATAGAAGGAATCCAATGATCACTGGTTGAAAAAGATTCCAAAAAGAGAACTCCAAGGAGTATTATAATAAAATTCCAGAGTTCCCAGGTCAAGGAGAAAATATTACAAGCAGCCAGGAAGAAACAATTTGGGTATTGTGGAAACACAATCAGGATAACAAAAGATCTAGTAGCTTCTACATTAAGGGATCAAAGGGCCCTTGATGTAGAATATGATATTCTGGAGGTAAAAGGAGCTAGGATTAAAACCAAGAATCACCTACCCAATAAAACTGAGTATATTACTTCAGGGGAATATATGGGCATTCAATGACATAGAGGACTTTCAAGCGTTCTTGGTGAAATGACCAGAACTGAGCAGAAAATTAGACTTTCAAATAGAAGAATCAAGAGAAGCATGAAAAGGTAAACAGGAAAGACAAATCATAAGAAACTTATTAAAGCTGACCTGTTTACAGTCCTACATGGAAAGAGGATATTTGTAACTCATGAGATTTTTGTCAGTTCAGGATAGTTGAAGGGAATATATGTGTGTATATGTGTGTGTGTGTGTGTGTGTGTGTATTTGTGTGTGCATATGTATGTGTATATGTGGTGTATGTATACATAGACAGAGGGCACAGGGTTAGTTGAATATAAAGGGATGATATCTAAAAAGTAAAATTAAGAGGTGAGAGAGGAATATATTGGGAGAAGAAGAAAGGGAGAGATAGGGTAAATTATCTCACATAAAAGAGGGAAGAGAAAGCTATTACAATGGAGGGGAAGAACAGGGAAGTGAAAGGGAAGGAGTTAACTTTACTGTCATTGGATTTGGCTTCAGGAGGGAATAACATACACACTCAATTGGATATGTTACCCTACAGGAAAGGGGGAGAGTGTAAGAGGCAGGATGATGTAAGGGAAGGCAGATTGAGGGAAGGGGTAGTCAGAAGCAAACACTTTTGAAAAGTGACAGAGTCAAAGGGGAAAACAGAGTAAATGGGGAGTGGGATAGGATGGAGGGAAATATAGTTAGTCTTTCACAAAATGACTACTATGGAAATGTTTTGCATAACTACACATGTATAACCTATATTGAATTGCTTGTCTTCTCAATGCAGGTGGGTGAGGAGGGAAGAAGGAAGAGAATCTGGAACTCAAAGTTATAAAAACAAATGTTAAAAAATTGTTTCTACATGCAACTGGGAAATAAGATATACAGGCAATGGGGTACAGAAATCCATCTTGCTCTATAAGAAAGTAAGGGGAAAAGGGAGTAAGTGGGGGGAATAGAAGAGAGGGAAGAGAGGGGGAAGGGATAATCAGTATGCTTGGTATTTTGGGATGTGGGGCAGGGGAGAAATGGGGAGAAAATTTGGAACTCAAAATCTTATGGAAATGAATATTGAAAACTAAAATAAATAAAACTAAAATAAATAACTAAAATAAAACTAAAGACTAAAAAAACTAAAAAAATAAATAAAACTATCAAAAGTTTACATTCAAAATATGAAAACAAGTCCATATACAAATATATATAGCATGAACATGCAGATAATAAATACAAATTAGATAAATGAAACAGTTAAAGAGGAAGGGACTAGCTGTTAGGTAAATCAGTCAAGGCTTCAATTAGAAAGTGGTGCTTGAGCTGTGTCTAGAAGAGAGGAAGTCTATGAAGTACAGATGAGGAAGGAGTGCATTCAAATCATGGGACATGGTCAGTATAAAAGTGCAGAGATGGATTGTACAGTATGGGAGGGAGAGCAATATACTATGAGACTGGAACCATAGGTTGGCACAAGATTGTGAATAGCTTTGAATGCTAAACAGAAAATTTGTTTAGAGCCAATCATGAGTCACTGGGGTTGGTTGAGAAGGGAAACTAATATGGTCAGACGTGTGCTTAGGGTCTATCACTTTGATGGCTGTGTGGAAGAATGAGCAAAATAGTGGAGAAGCAGAGAGACCAATTGGCTGCTGCAATAATCTAGGGGAGAAGTGCCATGTGCCTGAAATAAAGTAGTGGCTGTGTGAGTAGAGAGATGGGGTCAATGAGAGGGAAAAAAAAAACATTGTGGAAGACAGAAATAGCAGTATTTAGTAAGTAACTAGATGTGTGGTAAGGAGTCAAGGTTGTCATTGAGGTCATGTGCCTGAAAGATCAGACAAATGAAAGTGCCTTCAACAGAAATTGTGAAACTTGGAAGAGAGGTCAGATGGAGATAAGATAATGATTTCAATTTTAGATATGTTGAATTTGAGATGTTTTTGAGACATCCAGTTTGAAATACCCAATGGACAGTTAGTGATGTGGGACTTTAAAAACAGAGACGGGTACCGGAAATGCAGATCTGTGTGTTACCTGTATCAAAAAAAAGTAAAGGTGACATAAAACTTATGATAGTCAGCTGTCAAATGCTGAAAACTAGGATAGTAAACTCCTGGACATTACACTAGACAATTAAGATTCATTTAGTAAAATGGATGCTGTTTTCTTAGATTTTGATTTCTCAGAGGTTTTTGTTAATAGTTTGAGTGTCTTCTGATCCCTCTGACCTTCAATAGGTGATCAAACAAAAATGTGAAGCATAACTAAGGGAGCAGAGAATTATATAAGAATTCCCAGTGTCATCTTTTCTATGTATCTATAGTGTCTTTTCCAAAATAAGCTCTAGCTGTAATATAGAATGCCTTCAGGGGGACATACTCAATAATTACATGGGACAGGAAGATATATATGAATGGTGATCTGAACTGCTGAAAGGTGTAAGTACCAACACTGAGAGGATCTCTTGAAATATAGAACAATAAACTAAAATGATAAGAATTTGGTTGTAAAAAATGGTAATGAGATGTCTATAAGCCACATGCTGATTAGAAGTATTTAGGCATTAATAAATACATTAAAATTCCAGTTGCTAAATCTGTAACCTCACTAAATTCTCCATTTCACATTTTCAGTATAGATAGTGTATAAATGGGACCAAATGAACTATCTTTCATTAGAATGTAAAATCCTTTTGAGTAGCGATTTTTTCATTCATTGTATCTTTATCCCCAGTACAATTAGAATAGAATTCCTGGAACAAAGTACACAATTAATAAAGAATAACCTTGATTGAGTTCAAAAGGATAGCTTCAAATAAAAGAAAACAATGTAAAGACTATAAAACAAGTGTTGAATCATTTCATTTGGGACCAAAAACAATATTCTTCAACTCACACCCACAATTAAAAATAAATTTTCATTTTCCTTACATACTTTTTATTTGTGAGTAATTAACAAACATGAATTTCTCAGTGTACTCTCTTCTTAATAATGATTGCCACAGTGACAAGATGTGTGTAGAAACTGTCATCTCAAAAAACATAGTACTCTCTTTGATTCAAATCCCTTCTTCCAAGAAGAATGTAAGAATGGAGTAACCAGTAACTCATCTAAAGGAGCCCACCTAGAGATCCACTGAGAACAGCTTGTTGGTCATTAGCACAGAGTAAAGAATATTGAGAACCAGAAATCTAAATAATCTAAAACATATTGCTAATTACTTAAAACTATAAGAAATAATGAAAAACTTCAACAATCCAATAATTACTAAAATTGGGCTTTCATAGAAACATATTCTCATCCTGTCATGCAAAGAAAGATTTGAGGAATACATGTGGAAAAACAAAGCAGTAAATTAAAATCTAGCCATAATGGTTGTAATTTAAAAGGAAAATTAGAATTATTTGTATAAATAACCTGGTTCACATTCAGCTAAAGGAGGGATTAACAGCTGTGTGCTGTGTTGCATACTCAGGAGATGACTCTTAATTTGCTAGAAAGAATGTTGAGTAATATATGGGTGCCTGCCATAAAGGACTCAGTAAGGTGGTTCCAGGATTTCTCTAGGAGAGTTACATGGAGAAAGGAGTTCCAAAGTGGTGGTGGAAAGAGAAGAGCTTTCGAATAAAAGAGGATATTTGTGGAAAAACCAACTGCATCCATTATTCCTTTTACCTTGCTTGTGATTCTAAAATGGACCTTCTCTAGGTGAGATTATTCTCTCTTCCTTTGATTTAAGTAAGAGCCTATCCCACTCCCAAATGAAGAACTCATTTACTCTTTTGTGATATATTCAGTCTTTTGATATATTCTATGCTGCTTAATTTCTCCAATTTGTGCTTGTTATTTTTCTTGGATAGAGTTTACTCACTATTTTCTATTTGTGATGGTCTTTTGTATAACTAGCATTTGGTGTTATAAGGCTAGGATTAATCACGTAAAGTTTACCCTTCAGAGCCATCAGGAAAGTAACTTTTATTTCTGAATCTATCATATCCTTAGACCAGAGAAATGTGAAGGGAAGCTGATAGATATAATTCTAGGCTAATATTGCTCTTGGAGACTAGGGAAGAGATTCTGCAATATTGGCTGTGCCAGACCTTGCCTGTCTCTCCCCCACTCTCCTTTGAACACAGCCTGGAAGTACACTCATAGCCTTTGCTCTCTGAAGAGGTGGAGGAGATCCTAGACAATATCTATCAATGCTACCCATGAGCCATGTCTAGTTATTTAAAGAAGCTTCATACATGCAATCTTATAAGGTGGATCCATATATTATACTTGAACATGTGTAAGACAGAAAACATAGCATAGGAAAGGTTCAAATCCTATCTCTAACGTACACTGGCTGTGTGACTTTGGACAAGTCATTTAACTTTTCAAATGATCAGGGTAATTCTTTAGGCCATGTTACAGATACTTTGCATTGGAGAAGGAAGTTTTTCCATAATACAAGTTCTCCAGTGATGAAATTTCATGTCTAGACCAAAAAAAATGCCCCAAACCAAAAACCTCAGTAGTGATATGTCTTTTTCAAGTGATGTATATTGCCAGGAGGAGGTGCAAGTGATCATAGAGAGCCTTGCAGACAACATAGCTCTAAAACTAAGCTTAGACCCACTGACCTATGCTAACTTCAATCAAGGAAACTGACATAACACCAATTTTCCCCCTCTTCAGTAACAGAGAATCAAAAATTGTCAATGAAGACTGCTGTTTAAACTGTAAAATGTCTAGTGACTCCATCAAAGAAATAGTCTATTTATATGGGCACCTACATGGTACAGTAGATAGAATACTGGGCCTAGAGTCAGGAAGACTCAACTTCCTGGGTTCAAATCCAGCCTCAGACACTTATTGGCTGTGTGACTTTGGGCAAGTCATATAACCTTGTTTGCCTCAGTTTTCTCATCTGTAAAATGATTTGGAATAGGAAATGGCAAGCCACTCTAGTATCATTGTCAAGAAAACCCCAAATGGGGTCATGAAGTGTCATACAGGACTGAAAAAGAACTGAACATCACCACACTTCACCTTTCAGCCATGGATTCTCACCTTACCCACAACTGGTAATTCTCTCTTAAAGGTTATTAGCAATCTCCTGAGTACTAAATAGGATGGGCTTTCTCAGTCCTAATTCTATTTGACATTTCTCTAGCCTTTGACACTGTTAATCACTCCTTCTTGGATACTCTTCTCTTTAAGCCTCCCTTCCTTCCATGACAATACAATTTGAGAAGCACCTTCAAATTTTTCTTCTCACCCTATCCTGGATCAAATCTACATCATTTTGCACTGGAAGTATTGTAATATCCCTCTTATTGGGATATTGGTCTTCCTACTTATAGTATTTCCCTCTTTCAACCCATCCAACCCATAATTGCCAAAAAAGGAAAAAAAATCATTCCAAGACTAAGATATAACTCAATTTTTTATGCTAAAAGTCTATTGCCTCTAGATAAAAACTGCTCAGTCTGACATTCAAAGATCTCCATAATCTGGCTTCCCCTTGTCTTTCCAGATTTATCACCTATTATTATTGTTTATGACCCTCTATATTTCTGTCACTTTAGCCTTTAAGTCACTTTTAGTCAAATTTAGTCACATTAATTGTTTTCCCAAATCAGCATCACATTTCCTTTCTCCAGGTTGTATAAAACATCCCTCAGGCCTAAAGTCTAATCTCTGCCTAAATCCTCACCTCTGCCTATCCTTCAAGGTTCAACTCAAATGCCAGGTGTTATCAAAAGGCTTTCTTGATGAATGCAATTTTGAGCAGTCCTTTCTTCATGTATATTGCATTTAGTCATCTCTGAAGATGACGTGTTCTTGGAGTTTATATTATTATAAACTCCTTGAGTGCAAAGATTTTATTTTTGTATTCTTAGTTCCTCATGTAGTACCTTTCACACAGTAGGGACTTTTTTTGCATAATATCACTACATCTACTCAAGTCAGTAATGTCAAGGTTCCCCCTTTCAGCACTCTTCTCAGTCTCTTTTTCCAAATAATCCTTTTCCAAGCACATTATGCTGTCCATTCTAATAAGGATGGGAGAGGGGTTATTACTGTCCTATGCACCAATAGAGACAATGACTCCTGATTTGGGGGGGCTGTCCATTAGAAATTTATACAGAGTACAGATTAAACTAGACTCGTCCTAGATGCAGGCAGTTTGTGATTATGGCAACATCAACAGAGTCATTCCTAAATTTTTACTAATGTGGTTGCTGGTTGCCCTGATTAGTCATTTGGTTATGGTGGAGGCAGATTAGAGGTCTCTGCCAAACCTATTGCCAACAGAAGTGAACGATGATGATGTTATGACCAAACAATAAATCAGAAATTTTTTTGGTAATGTGGCTGTTTTAGTACACTTGGGCATAGTCACAGTGGGGAAAAAAGCTAAGTAGCTTATTTTTTACTGTCATTTCAAGTAAAACATGGTGGCTGTGTGTATGAAAAAGATGGTTGACTCTGCATTTATGGACACATCAGCAGGGATTACTGTCAGGTATACCATCTTCCAGCATGATAACAAGATCAGAAATAAATGAAAAAATATTTATTATGGGCTAATTATGTGCCAAGGATTATACTAAACACTGAGGATATCAAGGCATTCTTTGCTTGAATAGCTCTCATTCTCATAAGGGGAGTGTGTGTGTGTGTGTGTGTGTGTGTGCGTGTGTGTGTGTGTGCGCGCGCGCAAGGTATCATGGTTTGGAGATGATTGGCAAATGGTGTTTGCCTGATTCTGGCCAAGATCTAGTGAAAGCGCATATATCAGAGCCCAGGACTGCAAGGCTGAGAATTTGAGCTCCATTGCTAAAGCAAAAGACCTAGTTCAGTACTTCTTCCTCTTTGAGTGCCTTCTTTTCCTGTATGCTCTGAAGTTACATTAAAAGACAGATGTGGACCTCTAGCACTAACCAGTTTTCCCCCTATTTTAATGACATCTGAGGTTATGCAGTCTTTTCTGCATGATACAATCTCCATTTCAATAAACAGTTACTTAAAAATGAATTTCTACCTTATTTTGTGCTGATGTAAAATGGGAACTCAATGTAGCCTATCTCATTTTTGCTCCTAGCTTTTCCACATGGTAATTGAAATCTGTCAAGCAGGAAGTTGTAAGCACTTGCCAAAAACTCAATTTGCTTTCAAGAGTACTTGCATTTGTACCTTCTTAGTTTTATCTGTGAAGAAACTGGTTCATTTGCTCCCTGATGCACAAAACTGCTGAAAAGCTTTTGGCATCAACTTTACTGAACTATAGTTTGATTCCTATATTCTTAGTCCACAGCATCTTAAATAAAAAGGTGGGGGTAGGAGGTTTTTGTTGTTGTTGTTTTGCCTTTACAAAGGTGAGACTGTATTTGCCCTCTTCCTTCTGAGGTAGTAGTGAGTATGAATCACTTCCTCCTCTTCCCTTTGTAGGGCATCTCAATAGGCTTTCTGGAAGCATAAATTGGAATGCTTCCTCACTTAAGTAGAAAATAATTTACCTGGAGGGAGAGGTGTGTGTGTGTGTGTGTGTGTGTGTGTGTGTGAAGGAAGGGAGAGTATCTTTATCACCTCCAGACAACACAAACATATGTAGCTCTTGCCCTACTAATTCACCACAAATTATGCAAGGACAGAAATAAAAAATAAAACTATTACATGAACTCAGCTCCTGTTTTTATCTTTTGCTAGAAAATATTTGTTATATCCAGCAATATTTCAGAAACTTTTGAGAATGCTCTATTAACACATTTCACCATCAGCAAACCAAATTTGCTCTCCTCCTACTTCTGTTTTCTCTAACATCTTAACAGAGCCTATATTTAGTGCTATTTGTAAAGACATATTTAACATCCCATGGGCAAGGTTGGTTTTGAAAATCTCCCAAGGTAAATGTAAATGGTGGCAAAGAATCTTAAGAGATGTAGTCATCTGTAAAGCCAATCAGCAGTAGATTCCTGAGAGAATGCTACTGTGAACAGCTTTTAAGATTCAGATTACACAGTATTAGTGAACACTCTGTTTATTCCATTACAAATCTTTATTCAGTACAATGTTCACAGTTTCAACAATTCACAATATTATATACAATCTTCAGAACAAGGAAAGTCTCAATATTATATCTCATTACAGAAAGGAACAAGGAACAAGAGAAAAATCAGCTGGTTTCCCTAAGGGAGAAACCAGCTTCACATTTTAAGATTCAATCAACAGTTCACAAAAGGAATGACCTAGTTTCCCTAAGA
>CM053601.1:124770727-124787943 GCA_028646575.1 Pseudocheirus occidentalis | reverse complement strand
ATTCCCTGGATCCCCTTCCCTGGTCCCAGCTCCCTCCTGAATCTGCCAGACAATCATCTAGATTTAGGAGCTGAAAGCTTACAGGTTCTCATCCAGTCCTCAGGGATGAACAGCTCCCACGTCCTTGTCCAGTCCTCAAGGCAATCCCTGGCACACACTGAAGTTCACCAGATTCAGCACACCTCAGACCCTTCAGGACTTCTTTTGCCTGGAACTCAAGGATCAGCCAGGCCACCAACAAACAAAGTCCCATCCTGTTCATATCTTCAGTCAGCTTCACTGAGGAACCAAAATCCAAAATCTGTCTGTCTCTGTAATTCTCCTGCTTATAAGCACTGGCCTTTTCCCAAGTAAACAGGGGAGTGTCTCAGCCAATAGCATTCTTCCACATCAACAGGGGAATTCCCACCTTTTCACTAATGGATAGAGTTCTAGACTTAGCTCTAAGTTACTAGGATCTACTTAACCCTAAGTATATCAAACAAATTGATTACCATTACAGCATCCCTTTTAAATTTCTGGAACAGCAGAGTAGGAAAGGTGTGACTATTTTATATTTTACAGAAGCAGTGGAAATGAAAGAGATGGCAAAGAAATGACCCAGAGAGGCATTTGGCAGAGGAGTAGGGTGATGGTGCCCAATGGACTTCTCAGTCAGAAGTTTTATCCAAAAACAAAAACAACAACAAAAAGTTTTATCCACCAGAGATGAATGAGCCATGAGTAAATGGACTTGGGGAGGTGAGCATCAAATATTGGTGAATGTTTCCCAGCTGTGAAATTCAGCATTAGGGGATGAAGTACTTTTTCTCTTTCTCTGAAATATTGGCACACACTCTCGGGCTATGAAATAGTGTGGATGATTAGAACATTGTCTTCCTGTTCTACTTTCTTTAACCATCTCTGCACCCCTTTCCTACCTATGCTTCTTCATATAGACTTTATGAGGTTTCCTAATTTCCTATTGAGCTACTTTTCTCCATCCCAACTCCTAATAACACTCTCAGCACTGCTGATGCTCTTTGGGGTGCCTGATTCCTTGAAATGAGTTTGTTTCCAATGTCTGTATGCATGTCTTTAACCCTGAAGAGGGTATGTGTACTGGGCCAGAGAAGGCAACTCTGAAGTGACTTTATATTTCACATTACAGACAACTAAAAGCCCTACAATTCTGACTTAGTGGGGAAAAGACTACCTGGGATCATTACAACCTACTTATGCTTATAATTTCATATTGTCTCATCTTCTGTCTCCTTATTTCACTAGAAAATAATTTTCTAAAGGGGCATAGGAAGGAGTGGGAGGGAGGGAAGGGGATGTCTTTATCATCTCCAGAAAATACAAACATGCAGAGAAAGAAAATATTCCATATGAATTAGGGGCTATTCTTCCTCTCTCAGATTGAGAGTCTTTCAATTCTATTTTTACAGTTACCTGCCTTTTGGCTAAGATCAAGTGCAGTACTAGTGGTGATTCTTTAGAAGAGTTCCTTCCAGAGGAAGCTCCTCAAGAGTAGGTCTTTTATCTTTCTTTATATCCCCAACACTTATTCAGAACACCAGAAGTGATTGGCACTTAATAAAAGACAGTTGACTGAATCCCTTTGGCAAAGAGGCATCCCAGCCCCTGAGGCTATGACTAAGTCTCATTTCTTCCCTGCCCCAGGGAAAGGGCAGAGGATAAAGAAAGGGGCAGGGGATGGGAGATACTCCAGGAGAAAGTCTTTCCTTGGATCTAAGCCAATAAGCAGAGAAAGGAATGGCTTGTGAATTTTTGATCCAGCCACACTCCTAAAATGCAACCTTTGTGAAATGCAATATAAAATGTTAATTCATGCTTTGCTGAAGGCAGAGCGATGTGAGCAGCACTAGGGAAAATATTATGTCTGTGGTAGACACTGTCTAGGACCTAAAGGAATTTACAGTCTGGTTTGGGAGGAAGTAAGGTGAGCCCCCAAAGCATCACAGTAACAATTAGTGGTTACAAAATAAACTTACACTCTTCCCCCCCCCCCCCCGCTATTTTCTGTACCTAGAATGCCCTCTCGCCCTTTCTTCATTTGATGAATCCCTGTTTTTATTTTCAGTCATGTCACTTTTCCCTTCATGATTCCCTTTCCTGACTTTAAAGACTAACTCAAATAATCAATCTCTCTTTCAGGAAGCTTCCCCTACTCCCCATGCAGGTACTTGCTTTGTGCTCTGTCTTTCTCATGCAACTGTAGCTATTTGAGTTTGTGTCATCCCCTTACTAGAAGCGACAATGTCTCTTCTCAACTGGATATATTTTCCCTAGTGCCTCTAACATTGCTCTGCCTTTAGCAAAGCATGAATTAATGTCTTGTATTGCATTTCAAAAAGGTTCCATTTTTGAAATGTGAACTATATTCAGTCAGCTTATAACTGGAGTGATACAGCAATATAGGAAGTATTAGAATGAATTCCTTGTCCTATGCATAAGGTGACCGTGCTGCCATTTTCTTCTCCTCCAACTATACCTTCATCATCACTACTCTCATCTCTGGCATCCCTTCCTTTTAGCTGTCAATGTTCCAGTTGCTGCCGTGTTCTCACTGCTACCATATTCTCAGCTACCATCACTTCCCTAGTTGCTGCTGAGCCCCTGAAACCTGGGATGCCTTCTAAATTCATCTGCCACCTACATTCTACTCTATTTCTAGGCCTCCTGGCCTCCGCAAATTAAGATGTTTTTAAAGATTATGACTAACTTTGTTATCAAGGAGCTTCAGTCCTAAGGGATTCATTAACTGAGTTTTTACTGTTCTAACTGTTCTCAAATTGTTATTACTAATGAAATTAGGGGACTTAACCTTTTTCCATGCCAGAGAGATTTGAAGTGTTAGGCATCTAATTAACTGTAGGATGTAATTTTTATTGCTGTTGAATGATACATAACTTAAAAGTATCTTGACTTTAGGTGCTGAAAAAGAAATTTCTGCACATCATTTTCTTTGGTTTTTACTTTTCCATGCTCAAATATGATGAAACTGTTGAATTGTCAATAATGTTTAGGAATTGTTTGAATTAAAGCAACAGTTGATAGGATCTTTACTCATTTGTCAGATAGAAGACTTACCTCAAAGCTTACAGATCCATTGTGATCAGTATCAAATGCATTGAACAGAAAATGTGCATATGTTGTCGAATCTGAAGTTTAAAAAAAAAGAAGAAGCTTGAATAGGTAAGTTTTTAAAATACAGCTTACAGAACTCTTTTGTTTTTACCCATAAAATATATAGTTAATCTGTCAGTATTTTCCCCTTCCCCTACATTGTACCACAATAATATTTCCATAAATGGCTAGAAATTAATTTAAATTAATAGCAATTAATTTAAATTAATAGCAATTAATATAAATGGCTAGATTAATTGAATTTAACCAGGCTCCCTGTAGGAAAGTCTTTGTAAATTCATTCTAGTCAAAATCTGGATTTGTGCCTGACTGGTAATTTCTTTGGAATAGGAACTCCTCATGAGGAAACTCCCTCTACTAAAGCAAATTGGCACCTTCTCCCTAACTAATTCTGCCATAACTGTCATAGCAGCTATTTTAAAATTGTCTTCTTCTCTCAATTCATCCACACTAGCCCTTTCCCTAACCATTTCAGCTGATGATCTCATCTCCCATTTTACCAGAAAAAAAAATTGCGCTCCTCCCCCATTTTTATCCTTTTCTACATCTCAAAACTTCTTGATATCTATTCTGTGTTCTTTCTGGTTTCTGATGAACAGCTGGCCTTTAACCCAAACACCCTAGATCCTAACCCTTCTAGACTGCTCCAGTAGGTAGCCCCTACAAACATCCCCTTTCTCTCTCTATTTTTAAATATCACCAGGATCTACTCTTTTCCAGATGCTTACAAATACATGCAGGTCTCCTCCCACCTTTAAAAAACTTCACTTGACACCTCTACCTACCCCTTCAAGCTATCTATATCTCTCCTCCTTTTTTTTAGCCTAACTCTTAGAAAAGACTGTCTCCACTCATTGATTCCACTTATTCTCCTCCCACTCATTTCCTAACACTTGGTAATCTAGTTTCTGACTTTATCACTCAACTGAAACTACTCTCTCTAAAATTACCAATAAGAAATTCCATGGCCTTTCCTAAATCCTCATCTTTCTTGATCTCTCTCTGTAGCATTTGACACTGTTAACTACCCACTGTTCCTGTATAATTTTACCTCTCTGGGTTTTGATGATACTGTTTTCTCTTGGATCTCTTCCTATGTGTCTGACCACCCCTCAGTTTTCTATATTGGATCATCATGCAAAATGCAAACTCTTTCTCTATATTCCCCAATGCTCTATCCTCATTCTATCTCTTGGTGATCTTATCCATAGATTTAATTATCATCTATATGCAGATGATTCCAAGATATATTAATGTGTGCACACATACATACATATGCATGTGTGTATATCTATGTGTACATGTATGTATGTATACCTTTTCTCTCTCCTTAAGCTCTAGGATCTGACATCACTGACTACTTAGTGGACATTTGAAAGCAGATGTTCTCAAAGGTATCTCACGATTGACATATCCCTATAAATACATCTTCCTTCCTTTTTTCTGGCTATGATGCCATCATTCTCTTAGTCACCCAGCTTTGTAGCCTTGTAGGTACTGCTTGGCGCCTCACTCTCTTTCACACTCACTCAGTAATCAGTTTTCAAATTGTGCCTCATTTTACATCTATACAACCTCTTAGATCCGTCTGCTTCTCTACTCACTGGCCCTAATGCAAGTCCTGCTAGTCTCCCTGCTTCTACTCTTTCCTCTTTATAATCCATTCTCCAGCTTCCAGCAACATATTTCTAGAACACAAGACTGACCATATTACTCCTCTACTCAGCAAGCTCCACTGGCTCCCTCAAATAAGGTGTATCAGTTTGGTCTTTAAATCTCTTCATAACCTGACTTCAACTACCATTCTAGCATTATTCTGACACTGGTTCTGTTTCTATACTGAAAAGTCTGCCAAATTTTTCCTTCTTCCTGTTCTTCACATACAAGACTCCATTCTCCCATTTCCATGCCTTTGAAAAAACTACCTGTCTTCCATACTTGTAGAAAGTGCTTTGAATTTCTTTCAAAGCTCAGCTTGAGTGTTACTTTTTTCATGAGGCCTTTCCTTAAAAAGTGGTGTGTTCATTTTTATGTATCTTCTATGTATTTATATATTAACTTCTTACCAGACAGAATATAAAATTGTAAAGTTTTATTTTTGCCATTGTAGCTTCAGTGCCTGGTAATGCCTGGTATGCAGTAGCTACTAGATAAATGCTTGATGGATTGATTGAAATCTTATACAGGTCTTTCCTTAAATCATATGTAGAGCATTCATGCAACACACTGGAGGACTTCATGACAAGCCACAAACTGAACGAGAATGAACTAATTATGCTAACTTGCTTGCTGTAGGGAGAGAGTCATAGGGTCTCTCCAGTAAGAGACCCTTGGTACTTGGTCTAGAGAGCTGACCTCCAGAAGCCTGAGCTCAGGGAAGCCTCTAACACATTCTGACTATATTATTCTCTGGACAAATCACTTAAACTTTCAGTGATCCAGACTCTTCTCCAAGACTGTAAGGTGCCAAGGAAACACCAACCTATACAAATTTCCTCAGCAGAAGTTTCTCACACCAAAACAATTATAAGTCCAGGCCCAGCCTCAGGTCCAGTTCAGTGTAGAATTACCAAAACTCTTTATTTTAAAAGACTGAAGTTTTTCTACTGTATGTGCTTTTAGAGGGAGGCAATGTGGTTTAAGGTGAAATAAATACTGGGTTTAGAGTCAGGGGACTTGGGTTCAAATTCCACTTCTGTTACCTGCTTGGGCAAATCACTCAATCCCTCTGAGCCTGTTTCCTCACCTATAAAATAAGGGGATGGATGAGAAAGATGGTTTCTATGGTCCCATCTAGCTCCAAATCTATGACTTTTTGAACTTTTTACTAGACAATGAAGGGGTGAACTGATTAACTGTTAGGTTTGGCTATTTTAGAAAAAAAATAACTTCATTCTGAAAGGGGCTTTATTAAGTGAACTTGTCCTTCACACACATATTCTCCTGAGGAATAGGATTTGAGTGCAATATTTGTTATAGACCATGAACTCTTTATCTTCTTCAAATGGTATTTTCAAAGTTTTATAATTTCAAAATATTTAATTTTTAAAAAGTTATAGAAAGATAATTGTATTGATTTCCAAAATAGATGCATTTCCCTTAGTCTCTCCTAGAAAATAGTATTTGGAGGAAACCTTTCTCTTCCAATATCAAGGAGGTAACCTACAGGATAGAACAGCCACTTCCCACCCTCCATGACAAATATAATTTGAAAAGCACGCAAGAAGTGGAACCCACTCTTATGTTCCCCAATTAATGTTTATGTCATAGAGATAAACTAACTTTTCCACACAAAACTTTGTCTAACTCTCTATTGCTTTAAGAAAATCTTCCCAAAGACAATAATTTTACTTAATTTAAATTTTAAAGTACTAATTATATCAACATAACATAGCTTTCACCCTTCATGAAGAAGTTCATCTTTTAATGAAATCTAAATTCTGTGCCCAAGTGACTGGAGTGTCTATTTGAGTAAAGGGTCACATACTCAAGCAAAACTATCAGTGAAGACAAAGATGCATTTATTAATGTTATATGGTTTCTCTGCAGGATCCAGGATACCTAACTATCAAACTATAACACATTTGCACTGACATTTTTAATTTGAATTGCAGATAGGACATGCATAAAATGATAACTCTCTGAGAGCTGTCTAATGTATCATAAAGCATTTCTAGATAATAATATATTAAGCAATATTTCTCCTAACATAACCCCTAATTAGACTACTCAGGAAGTACTTTAATGTGTCTTCCCAAGGCACTTAATTTAGCAAGAGATAGTAGAGGCACTGTATTGAACTCAGCATATATTTGATCTGCTGTAAAAAAGCAAAAAAAAAAAAAAGTTGGCCAATCCTCCCATGTGATAATGGATACCTATGTCAGCTTTTGTGACAAGAGGATGCTCAGTCACAGCACAGTGGAGAAAAGCTTAATGGTACCAGAAAGAATACAACAGATCTCCTTTTCCCCCCAAGTACCAGCTATATGGCCCAACTTCCTATTCTCAGACCCAACAATAATGTCAAAATTCTGTGTCCAAGGTGCTGAAATTCTCTTAACTGGATGGCTTCATTGAGGTTCTTAAGTTTCCTTGATTTACTCAGAAGAATCAAGTCTATACTTGATTGGATGGACTCCATAGAAGAGACCTTGGAGCTCACCACTCAGTTTATAGGCAAAGAATCAAACTCAGAGCAAGTAATTTGGCCAAGGTCACATAATAACATTTCCAGTTAGATGCTTTTCCCAACACCCCTAGATGTTAATAGCAATTTGCATGTCCCTTTAAGAAACACTGATACAGACATACAGATATCTGTATAGATATATTTCCTATACAACTGATCATAGACATGGCCTGAAAAAATTAGACTATGGTCTATAGCTCTCATAAATCACTTAGTGAAAGTTAGTAAAGTCTATAGCTCTCATAAATCAGTTAGTAAAAAGCAAGAACATTAATAACAACTGACATTAAAGTTTAGAGCATCCAATTCAGTTGAATATTGATTAACCAGAGCTGAGAATGTTTTAACTGTTAATATTATGATGAAAGGTCAACTCTCCTTACACTGTTCTATGTGTAAGGCTGATGCTAGGTACTGGGGATATGAAGTACAAACTAAAACAGTCCCTTCCCTAAAGAAGTTTAGTGGGGATGGGGATGGGGGGTGGTGGGGTGGGGGTGGGGTGGGCATGGAGACATGTAAACATATAAAGAAAGCCAGAAGTGATGGGGGCAAAGATGAGATCAGGCAAAGCTCTTTATGAATATGTGAGGAAATAGAGAACCCCAGAACATGAGGGAATACTTCAAGGAAAAGATGGTGCTTGCCTTGAGTCTAGAAGGAAGAAAAGAGACTTAAAAGGAAGAGAGGAACAGAGGTAGAGGGGACAACTTGAGTGAATGATTGCATGGATGTGGGAGATAGATGGAATGTAAAGATCAGGGAAGAATGTGAAAGTTATAGTGGAACTTTGGGAGAATATCTAAGGATATGGCTATACATGGGCTTCATAGGATGAGAGATTTAGAGAAGGAAAGGATCTTAGTGGCTGCTTTATTTTATGTGTGAAAAAGAGATACTACGGGGAGATTGAACAATTTGTCTAGCGTCACAAAGCTAGTTAGGTTCCGAAACAGGATTACAACTCGAATCTTCTGCAGTCCAGGTCTAGCTCTCTGACCATTGTACCAACTAGCTGCCTCTCTGTTTGCAAGTTTATAAGTAGTTCAAATCTAGTCTCAGACAATTACTGTACGATTCTGGGCAAATCATTAAACCTCTGTCTACATTTCCTCATCTATAAAATGGGAATAACAATAGTACTTACCTCCTAGGATTGTTGTGAGGATGAAATCAGATAATTTTTAATGAACTTTTTAAACCTTAAAGTGCTTTATAAATACCAGCTATTATTGTTGTTGTTAATATTAATAATAAGGTGTGATGGAAAAGCATTGTTTGTATTCACTACCACTTCCTTACATGACCCTTTGAATACTGGGAACTAGAAATATCAGTGCAACTACCAATGAGGCTGAGTTAACAACAAAGCCATTGAGTCCCATCTAATCTGACCATAGGTGTGAAGCGCTTGGTGAAGTTGGACTTGAGCTCTCCTTCTGTGTGACCTTGGGATAGTGGCTTCACCTCTCTGAGGTTTAGTTGCCTCACCTGTCAAAATATTTGCATTGTCTTTCTCCATGGGCTTGTTCTGAGCATTACAGAAGATAAAAGTACAACATTCTTAGTAACTGCAAAACTCTAAGCCAATCTCAGTTATTGCTGTTATCAGATGCATCATTACCCCGTGACCTAAAAATAGCAAGCAGATGATACATGTTCATCTAATGAATGAATGAGTGACTAATAAACACAGGGTAGCACCGCATAGGGAAGTTGGAACTTAGAAGGGCTAGTAGGTTTTAGAAACTATATTATGTTGAATAATATACATATAACAGGGAATGCATTGCCTAGAAAGATGAAAACATATTCCTCAATTTTATTGCTTTTAATATATTTCTCCATTGGGCTTTTCCCCATTTTTTATACTAGGTACACTTCACTCATTATCAATATGTCTCCTAGTTTATTCTAGGTATTCTGATGACCAGAACACCAGATAATTCACATGTCTCTCTCTCACAGATACTTATCTGTTCCTAACCCTGTTCCAAACCCATACCTCATTCTTGCATATAAACATGGTGGATAGAAGAATAAGTGTCCTACATGTTCCTACTGTTATTTTCTCTTTAAAGTCAACATGACAGCATCTTCCATGTCCATGAACTTGCTGTTCTCCAAAAACATGTTAACTGTTCCCTGTGTAGGCCTCACATCTTGAGACAATACAAGTTATAGGATGCTTTGCACATTAAATAAAGCATCTTATCTGAGGAAATTGAGATTATTTATGTGTGTAGACATATATGTATATGTGTGTGTATATCAATATCTGCATACATCTAGTTAGCTAACTATCTATATATCCAGGGTGCCATAAGTCTTAATGTTAAGCTATTAAAACTTAAAACTGGGGGCAGCTAGGTGGTGCAGTTAATAGAACACCAGCCCTGGAGGCAGGAGGACCTGAGTTCAAATCTGACCTCAGACACTTGACACATACTAACTGACCTTGGGCAAATCACTTAACCCCATGGCCGTGCTTTCCCCCCTCCAAAAAGCATAAAGCAAAAAACCAAACCAAAACAAAAAAAACCTTAAAATTGTACCAAGATTTTTGGGCCTACACACACACAAATATGCATATATACATATATAATGAATTTGTTTAATGTAATTATATATAATTATATATGTAGTATGCTATAATGTATAATTTAATATGTATAATAAATACATACACACACTGCATATATGTATACTATGTGGTATATATATGCATGTTCATTTATATATACATATATATGTTCAAGCTACTAAAGCTTAAAACTGCACTAAGATTTTTAGAATACTATTTACGCATGCATTTATGTATTATTTGCAAGAAATAGACATTACAAACATACACATCACATATATAGTGTATATTATGCAACAGACATTACATACTACATATATAATACAGGGGCATATTTGGCTGTGCATATACTGTATTATATTTGCTGCAATGTATATACATATACATGTATACACATATACATATATATCAGGGACCTATCATTTTTACTCTTCCTTCTTGGTCAGGACCAAAAATTGACCAACAATTTATAAAAGCTAACCAAAGATGGCTAGGGGGATATGATCATCACTTGAATTGTCTTCTTTAGAAGATTCCCCCCCCCTTCATTAGCATTATAGCAAAACATGGACAAGCCGTATCAATTTTTGCAATTGCAAGTCATAAATCTTTTAAAAATTTATAGCCATCAGGAATACATAATACTTGTGAATTTATGTATTTTGATTAACATGGACAATCAAAGAATTTTTAAAAGTAAAGAAAATTATTTTCTTCTTATCTATTTGGACTTTTTAATATGATATCTTCTGCCAAGGGAATATGTTTTAAGTAGGGAGTCCATAATGTAGAAATACTTTTTTTCAAAAAAGATGAAATTTTAATGTGAAGTTGGGTTGAATTTGTTTCATGTAATAACTTTATCCATTGCTATAAGCAATATATATATAAAATGCTTCCCATTTCTGTTAGTGATTGAATAATTTCCATAGATATGTATATGAATACAGGAGTAGAGGGTATATACTTAATTCTTTCAATAATTTTCAGTCTAAAATAATTTTAAAAATATATGTGGAAATTAAATTATGTTTTAAATGGATCTTTTTATAGTGTTTCGAGCCCACATTTCTTCAGGGCTTTAGAATTTGTAAAAAGCCTTCCTTGAACCAATAATAGAAGAGATTTTAAAGTTGAGGAAATCAAGGCTCAAGTAAGCTATTTGGATTGTCTGGGTTGCACAGATACTAAATATGAGAGGTAGGATTTAAATCTAAATCTTCTGTTTCAGAATCCTGTCTACATCAAAGCAGCAAGGTGGCACCATAGTTCACAAAGGCACAGGGTCTGGAGTCAAGAGACCTGAGTTCAGATGAGACCTCCAACACTTACTAGTTATGGGACCCTGGGCAAGTCCATTTAAGCTCTGCTTGCCTCTGTTTCTTTCACTGTAAAAATAAATGAGAATAATAACACCGTCTGCTTCCAGGATTGTCACGAGGACCAAATGAGGTATTTGATAAAAAATGCTTAGCATGGTCCCTGAACACATAGTAGGTGCCATGTGAATGCTTATCCCTTTCTCATTCCTTTTATGCTGGTGTAGGAACATATGGCCTAACAGTTGTCAGAAGGATAACTGGGATGCACTGGAATTTTACTAGATTTCAGGGGATCAGATTTAGTGTGACACATATAGTTAAGCAGTTGTAGACTAGAACCAGTTCAGCCTGGCTCAAGAAAGCTGATTGTTAAATTTGCAGTGTAAACATTTATTATACCTTGGAAATCAACAAATTATACAAATCAGGACCTGATTTATCATTTTCTTAATGTCTAGACTTAAGAAAGTGATGGATAAAATGTTAATGATGCAGATTATATTTAAAGACAAAGAAAATGACAAAGAAAAACCAAACATGTACAAAGATGGTCATATGAGTGCTGTATTCCCTTACCATCATCATTAAAATCATCATAGAAACTAATAAAAAGGATTTCTCCTTTTCCTTCTTTTAAAAAAAAGTAGTTCTAACTGCTCATGTGTTGGTTTCAGTTGTGACCACTGTATGTTATTTAAATATACACAATCATTTTTAACAACCAGAGGAACGTGAGAAAGATCAAAATCACATTCCAAATTACAGCTGGAATGCTCATTTTCAGAGCATGTTAACAACTTTCCATTTGTACTTACCTCCCTGTGGAAAGAACTGAGAGTAAATCTCTTTGAAGGTTTCTTCATTAACAACACCACTGGGGCATTCCTAAAGAAAGTTATAGAGAGGCAGTATGAGTGAATAGTTCATAAAAATGAATTTTTGCACTTTTCTTGGGGAGGGATTACAGAGCTGTCCATGCTGTGAATTTTCTGTGCTAGAAAAATTAAATGCATAACATTTATTTGGAAGGAAGAAAACAGTTGATATAAATGCCAATGAGCCACACAGAGACAGAGTAGGATAGTGGGTAGGGTATCTGCATCAAAGTCAAGAAGACCTGGGTTCAAATCTTGCCTATGACACATACTGGCTGCATTACCCAGGGCAAGTCACTTAACCTCTCAGTGTTCTACACAATTCCATAAGACTCCTTGCTGCAGAGAGGGTGCTGACCTGCACAAGTGGAAGGAGTTTCCTCACTGAGGAGTACCTTATACTAATGAAATCAGGTCTAGTCCCTATCCCTGTGAGCCATACCATATCTTTGGGTCATACAGACTGAAAAAATATAATATGCAATTTATCTATAGGATTTTTGTCACTGATTTACCAAAAAAATAAACAAATTAAAAAACCCCAACATTCTCCCATCATAATACATATCATAAAAGGCTTAAAAAATCCTCATTCATTCTGGAGTTTGAAAGAAAGAGAAAGGAGAAAAGGGAGAGAAACAGAGAGAGAGGAGAGATATTATGGAATATCAACATATCCCTTTAGTAAAAATGATAATCTCCAAGACTTTAATGGCAATGGAATTTAAAGATCCCCCTGTACTGCCTTGGTTTTTGGGTTGAGTGTTGAAACCCAGAGCTTGTGAACCCCACTTGTGGGATAGACTTGTTGACAGGAAGAGAATCTGAACTGGGAGGAGCTGGTGCCATGGATTTAGAGAGAGGCCCAAGCAGAAAGAGGCAGAAGAAGCCTCTTTTTGGGGGAGCTAGATTAGGGAAGCAGAGAGAGAGGAGAATTGCCCGGAGCCAGAGTTGCTGGGAGAGAGAGAGAACTGCCAGCCAAAGCATCCCAGACTGCTGAGGACTAGTTGGAGCTGCCCAGGAGCGTTGAGAGCTGCCACCCGGGGCTGCCAAGAACTGAGGAGGCATAACTGTGATGCCGGTATTTGGTCTGTCTATTTTGATGTTGTTCTGCCAGATTTATGTGCTGGTAAAAGAGAGTGCTATAAACTACAGTGCTCTAGTTATAGAGGTCCTGGAACCTTGCTGTTCAGGGGTCCTGAGACTGTTCTGCAGGCAGAGAGTGAATTGATAAGGACACTGGCAATATATAGTGGCTTTGTTAAACTTTGTCTCCCCAGGAACAGAGATTGCTGAGACTTTGTCTCATGTCAAGACGGAGAAAAGACCTCTCTTTGGGTATTAAATACTGTGATGATATGTTAACTTTGTTGTAGCTTAGGGGTAGATGGCCTTTGTGCTCTCTACTTCCCCTTTTGGGAAGGTGCTTGATGTTAACTGATGATAATTGTAATTCAGTTCTGATCCAGGGGTGGGAAACTTTTGACTTTTTGTGCTCTGTGACTGACCAAATGAATGCACTTTGTTTATAATTGGAAACTAATCTCCATTTAAGAAGAGAGACTTTGTGATTTACTAAATGCATGTACTAGCCAGGGTTGGGGTACTTTAACTCCATACTTTGTGACTGAATTGAGATACTTTGTGGTTGAAATGAGAACTTGCTAAATGACTGAGTTACACTGTATTTTGATTTTCTCTGTTCTGTGAATATTTTGCCTTAATTTGTCACTGAATAAATGGAGAGTTACTATGCTGGAATTCCAAACCTTGGAAGCTGCCTTTGCTTGGCATTACAAGGACCTAAAAGGAAGAAAGTCTATAATAACAATAAAGGAATGAGACTACCTACATAGAAATGACTGACACATTTTCTGGTCAAAACAGTTTTTTGATACTTGACTCTATGGCAGTAGCAGAAACATCTTCATGGAAGTGAAAAACTTTACCTCAAATCCTACCTTCTAGAAGAGGCTTTTCTTTTCTTTCCTCCCCCCTCTTCTGTCTTCACTAGTGCCTATACTCAGCATCTTCCATTGTACAATTTGTACAATGCATATTTCCCTTGTTAGAATATGAGTTCCTTGAATGCTTGGGCTGTTTTTTCTACCATACCTTTTCCTAGCACTTAGTCCATGGGGTACACGGCATGTAGTAAGAATTTAGTAAGTGTTTGTTGAGGGACAGACTTTTATATAGTGAAAACATATGATTCAGGGGCTGTGTCAACGCAAGCCATCTGTTTGTAATAGTAATAAGAGAACAACTTGATGGATCTTGGCTAAGTGGTGGTGAGTTTATGGTGGATCAGAGACAGAGGCTTGCAGAGCAGTGAAAATGCTGTTACTAAGAGGTGAGGATGATTAGTAAAGACAGGCAGGAGTCCATTGGGTCATTGAGCCTTCTCAACTAGTTTTGGTTATTAAGTTTATATAATCACTACCTTCTCTAGTATAAAGAAACAGTATAGTAAAATCATACTCATAGAAACAGTATTGAACTTGGATTTAGAATATCTGGTTTTGAACTTTATTTATTAGCTATGTATACCTTGAACAACTACCATGAACCACAGTTTTCTTAGCTGTAGAATGGAGATAATAATATTTATAATGCCTACCTCATGAGATTGCCATGAGGTTCAAATGTCAGTGATACAGTGATCATGAAACTGGAAGAAAACCTAGGGGCCATTTGGGACAAACACCTCATATTTTAGAAGAAACAGGCTCGGATATTTGCTCAAAGTCATGCAGGTAGTAAATAACAGTGACAGGTTTTGAAACCCACTTTTCTGACTCCAAAAGTCAGTGTTCTTTCCACTGCATCACTCTGAGTCACCCATAAAGTATTTTGTAAGTATATAAAGTGCTAGACAAATAAAAGCTATTAGTATTATTATTTGTTTTTGTTTTCTGTTTTGAATAGATTAATGTCTGTGAAGTAGACAAAAAAACTTTTACTAATTCTGAAAGGGGGTTTAAAAGGAGAAAAAAGGAAGGAAATGAGAAAAAGAACTGAAAGCTAAAGGCTGCCCATCAACTGGGGAATGGCTGAATCAGTTGTGATATATGAATATAATTAAATATTCTAACATGGCAATAGATGTTCAAAGACACAATTTATGAGAATCATAGGAAGCAGAAATTGCTTGCAAAGTGAAGTAAGCAGGCCCAGGAGAACAATGTGCACAGGGATATGTGTAAAATGTGAATAGTAATATTTGCTTTCCTTCCTTGTTAGGGTTTTTGTAAGGATAAAATTATAAATGTCAAGACACTCTGAAAATAGAAAAATTCCAGAATCTTAAAATCACTGAATCTCAGAGTTAGTGAGGCAACAGAGATCATACACAAATATATACCTATAGAAACAGCTTCTAGAAAATCTTTAAGTGGTTACACATCCTTTATTTGAAAAACCTACCACTCATTGCCTACAGCGCAGAATATTTTGATTTTATGCTTAATTTTTTTTTAACAGAAAGGAACTGTATTTTAACATCAGATATTGGCTGCAATATTGGTCACTGACTTTGAATTGATTCTGTTGTCTAAGTTTTGTCTTCATTTGTGTGACTGTAGTAGTGTATACTTTTGTTTTTTTCTTTCTTTATTCTGCATCAGTTCATATGAGTCTTCCCATGCTTCTCTAATTATTTTTATCTTGGTTATACCTTTGGTGCAATAATATCATACCTGATTCATATATGAAAATATTTTTAACCATTTCTTTAATTGTTGGACACAAATGTTTGTTTTCTTGCTTTTTGCTATGACCAGTTGGCTACTCATCAATTCAACTCAACAACTTTTGTTAAGTGAGGCATTGTGCTGGGTGGTAGGGATACAAAGACAAAAGCAAAATACTCCTGTCCCTAAAATAATTCCTTGTGTTTGTAGGAAGAAACACACTCACAAGTCATCAAATAGAAAATATGAATAAAGTTTTAAAAAAGTAATCTTAAGACAGTATAGATTCTCTCTATCACTGTATTTCTTCAGTTATAAATCCAGTAGTAGAATTCCTGGAGAAATTAAATAAATTGTTTAGTAACTTTTTTCCTAAAAAATTCAAATTGTTCTACTTAGTCTTCATCTTCTTTAAACTTTTCGATACTCCTGGAGTGACCGCCTTCTTCTAGGACATTCTCTTCTCCCTGGATTTCCATCCATGAATTGATTAAGAAGTATTTATGGCACTGTGCTATTATGGAACAAACAAAACAAAAGAACAATTCTTACTCTTGGTAAGTTTACTTTATATTGAAGGAGACTACATATACACACACATACATATGTATATATAAGCATACATATGTATATGTATATGTGTGCATACGCACATACATGAATACAGAATAAGCGTAAGACAGTTTGGGAGGGAGGGTATTTGCTAACGTGGGAATTCGGAAAAGCTTCCTGAAGAAGTGTGGGCTATGTCATAAAGGTGAGGATGGTATGCACTCCAGATATGGAGGTTGGCATTGCAAGAGACAGAAATCCTTTAAGAGAGTGAGAAGGCCAGTTTGGCTGGACTGTAAGAGTGTGGGAAGACAAATGATATATAATAAGTTTGAAAACATGGGATGGGGCCAGGTTGTGAAGGACTTTAATTGGCAAACAAAGGATATATAGTTTACCATCAAAGCAATAGGGAGTCACTAGAGCTTTTTTAATTAGGAGAATGACATTCAGATCTGAATCTTTGTGGTATTATGAATAGGATTCTGTAATTGAAGTCAGTTTAAATCCTGTTTCAGACACTTACTAGCTGAATGACCCCTTTGAGCCTCAGTTTCCCCATCTATAAATGGGGGAATTGACATGTAATGAAGAGGGAAGAGTTAAATATCATTATGTGGTTTGAGCCTGTGAAACTTGGAAGCTGGGGTTGCATGAAGAAAAATAGAATTTAGAAGAAGAAACAAATTTAGGTAGGAGGATTAGTTCAATTTTGGATATGTTGAATTTGAAGTCCAAGTGGGACATCTAGGTGGAGATACTCATTAGGCAGTGTAAAGCCAAGAAACAGTAGATTCCTAAAAGAATGCTACTGTGAACAGCTTTTAAGATTCGGATTACACAGTA
>CM053601.1:124745442-124770227 GCA_028646575.1 Pseudocheirus occidentalis | reverse complement strand
CTGATGCTTTCAGCTGCCTCCTGCTGCTTCCTTTTCCTGGGAGCAGTTTGGCCAGACTGCTCTTCTCCCCCAAATTTAGCAAAATCCACTGACCTTTCTCTTAGCCTATTTTTCTTCTGGCCTGATAAATGTAACTGTGCCTCCAGCGCAGCTGATCTGCTCTCCCATAGACTCAGCTCCACCCTATGCCCTGGGGCTTGGCCTGTGGGGTTTCAGGCAGGGCCGTCCATGGCTCCCAGACTGCCATGAAGAGCCCCACCTGCTGAGCTGCCTGCAGCAACAGATGTGTTTTCTGTATTTTGGAGAGTTTTGGTGCTTGAAAATCTGTTTAGAGTCCCATTGTATGAGTTTTTAGGGTGGCTGTGTGGGAGCTGCGGTGCTTTGCGGCTTCTATGCCGCCATCTTGGCTCTGCCCCCTGAGGCAAACAGTGTTAACTGATTTGCCCAGGGTCACACAGCTAGTAAATGTATGAGGCTAGATTTAAACTCAGGAACATGAGTTTTCTGACTCTAGGCCTGGGCTCTCTATCTACTATATCACTGACCTGCTCCTAAATATTTATAGCAGCTCTTTTTGTGGTAGCAAAAAAAAAAAAAGGAAATTGAGGGGATGCTTATGATTTGTAGAATGGAGTTGTGGTATATGATTGTGATGAAATACTATTATATTATTTACAGATCTTCAGTAGGGTATCTTGGTGACTCAGTGGATACAGTGTCAGGCCTGGAGTCAAAAAAGATTCATCATCTTGAATTCAAATCAGTCCTCAGTCATTTAGTAGCTGTGTGACCCTGGGAAAGTCACTTAACCCTATTTGCTTCAGTTTCCCCATCTGTAAAATGAGCTAGAGAAGGAAATGGCAAACCACTTAAATATATCTGCCAAGAAAACCTCTAATTGGGTCACAGTGAGTAGGACACAACTGAAAATGACTGAGTAATAACATTTCATGAGTTGGTCATTCGAAAACAACTATGACAAATCAGCACTTGGTGGCCAAGCTTCTAGTTAAGAGCCTATCCATACCTAGGTAGAGAACTGCATGGCTAACAAACAATCCCTAGATCTTCTGACCTGTACATGCCCTCATTTTGGCTTGGCAAGACCTGTTAATACTTGTTTCTCTACTCTCATAGCCTTCAAAAACTTAAGATCACTTCCAAGCCTCTATGACATCCCCTTTAGAGGAAAGGGACCATAATAACAAGAACAGAATAGAAGTTCACAGCAACAGACAAGCTTTTAATCCTTCAACTTAAATGAAGACATTTACTTGCATGCTTGGAAGAGTATATTAGATGTGTTCTGGTTTGAGAAACATATTAAGAGGGAAACATCGTGGGGTCAGGAAAAGAATGCTGGGCTTTGATTTAGCCCCTGACACTTAACTTTGTGACCAAAGTCAAACCATTGACCTCTTTGAGTCTCATTTTTCTGATCTGGGCAAGTCACCTCATCTTTTTGAGGCTTGGTTCCCTCATCTGTGAAATGAGGTTAATACTACCTATAGTACATACTTTGAGAATTGTAAAAGCAACTGAACTAATGTATGCAAAGCATTTTGTGAACTTCAAACAATAATATGAATGTCAGTTAGTATTATTACTATTACCATCACTGCCAATTAAACTCTCTGATTCTTAGTTTGCTCCTCTGGAAAATGGGGTTAATAATTCACACACTTTTTTTACTTCCTAGGGCTCTTAACAGGAAAGTACTTTGACTACCATACACAGGGTACTGTATAAATGTGAGTCATTATCATTACAAGAGCAACGTGACAGACTAAATGGAGCTTTTGCAGAAATATTCATGTATGAATAGAAAATTCCCTTTGCATAACTTCATGGGTCTCTAACTCTGTTACTCGCATAAGAAAACCTCTCAGCTCGCTTTCTGTGTGTGTGTGTGTGTGTGTGTGTGTGTGTGTGCAGGTGTGTGTGTTTATCCCTGATAAAATGTTGTAGAAATGAATACAATAATATTACTATTTGGATCAACTTTCTCAGTGTTGTCTCTTTATATTATTTTACTGCTAGATTCTACATCCTTTGCTTGTGCTACCCTGTTGTTCTCCTCCTTTGCCTCATATTTATTTCTCTTAAATTCATCCTCCTCTCCTCCGTTCTTGCCATCACTTATCACCCTTATTACTCCATGCCTGGACTACCTATCTCATGTCTCTCCCCACTCCAATCCATTCTCCACCTGTCACAATGTGCATCAGCAAGCACCCTAGCATACCCAGGATGGCTGCTAGCACAGGTTCTTAGATATGCTTTTCTAAAGGAAAGCAACTCAAAATGGGTTAACAATCCTACTTTAATCAATCAAATGTATATCATTTACATAGTTCAGGGGAAAAAGTCAGCACCCTGAACTTCAGAGAATACAAACAAAAGTTACAACAGAAAATAACAGTTCAGAAGACAGGGCTTCCAGCAGTCTGACCATTACATCCATACCTAGTCACTTACCAGAGAGAGAATCACCAGCATCTGGGTTTTCAAAGCCAGGGGTCTCAACGGCTGCCCAGAGTCTCCTCTGGCCAAATCACACAACTCTTCCAAAGTGAGCCCCAAAGCAAAAACTCACATCAGGGTATACATAGCCTTCCCCTGGATCAGAGAATGTCACAGCCCTCTTGACCAACTGCCCAATCACAAAGTAATAAGATATGGGCATTCCTGAAAAACAAGCCTCCTGCCACAGACTCCATGTGACCACATTCAGCCTCTTAGGGGACAGAGTATATTTTCAAATCAGGGAAGGTTCTCAGAGTCACTTAAGCCTATCAAAGGGCCTTGGGGCAGGGAAGATCTTCAAATTCCCATAACAGGATGATCTTCCTAAAATGCAGCTCTGACCTTCTCACACCCTTGTTCAATAAACTCCAGTGGATCCCTTTTACTTCTAGGCTACAATGTAAAATCCTCTGGCTTTCAAAGCCCTTCATAACCTAGTCCCCTCATACCTTTCCAGACTTGTTCCACTGTACTCTCCTCCACGTACTTTGTGATCCAGTGAATGACTTTCTTGCTGTTCTTCACATAGAACATTCCTTCACCCAGCTCTGAATGTTTTCACTACTACCCCCTTTGCCTGTAATTTTTTCCCTCCTCATCTCCACCCCCTACTACTCTGGCTTCCTTTAAGTCTCAGCGAAAGCCCTATCTTCTATAATAAACCTTGCCCAGTCTTCCCTAATCTGAGTGCCTTCCTTCTGAGAGTATTTCCAAATTGTGTGATCTGCATACAGTTGTTTACATGTTGTCTCTTCACACTCCCTCCCTCCTCCTGCCCCATTAGACTGTATATAAGTTCCTTGAGAGCATGGAGTATCTTTTACCTTTCTTTCTTAGTGCAGTGCTTGGCACAAAGCAGGTCCTTAATAAAAGCTGATTGACTGACTAAGCAATTACTGGGGATAACTATCAGAAAGTGTACTTACAGTCAGTAGACATCTATTTTTAAACTTCACCTGTGACACTTACTAGTTGCTTGGCACTGGGCAAATCATTTAACTGTCTCGAGCATTAATTTCCTCAGGATACTAATACCTGAAATACTGAACTTGGATCAAATTAGGTCATGTCTACAAAGCAATGCGCAAATCTTAAAGCACTATGTGAAGGAGAGGTACTGTGATTACAGTGTGTAGATGTTCTCAGTCTCAGGAGGTACAATAGGATGTAAATCATAGTACCAGTTCTTCATTGACTTATACCTGAGTTGGCAAAATAAAACTTGGATATAAACAAATCAGTAGCAATATTATAATTCACATTATGTCAGTGAATGGTAAAGACAAGATGTACTCTGGGAATACAGAGGAAGAATAAGTCATCAGGAACTAAGGATACCTGGACTCAGCTTGATATGAAGTGAAACTGGAGCTGCTTTTGAGCTAGGGGAAGTTTCCTCATTCCCCAGTTCCTTCTGCTAATGAAATCACAGCTCCAGTCCCTATCCCTTAGTAGAGGCCATAAGGAGATACCAGAAAGGGACCTGACTTTCTCCCTAAATAGCTTCTTGTTCTAGTGATTAATATTAAGTCAAACGAAGCTAAAATTAGAAGAAATCTCAAATCGCATCTAGTCCAGACCCCTCATTTTGCTGATAAGGAAACAGGAGCAAATAGAAGTCACTTGCCCAAAGTCATATAGCTAGTTAATGACAGAGGAGGATTCTAACCTAGGTCTTTCTTTAGCACACCCTCTCCTATGCCATGTGGCCTCTCACTTGCACATGTATTACAATGTATATGACTGTTGCAAGGTCCAATTGATACAATGCTCTGAAAAACAACAACAATAAACCCTAATTTTGTTTCTGCAGATCTAATCTGACTTTCCCTTTCATAGCCACCTTCTCTCTATAAGCGTTTCTATTAGAAAATAGATCATATACTTAAAAAAATAATTACCTAACATTTAATGCTACTTCAAAGTACAAAGTATTTTACACAAATCATTGAATATTCCATGAGGAAACACAGGAGGTGGTAGCTTAAGTATCATTATCCACATTTTTAAAGAAGAAGAAGTTAGAAAGTCAGAGAAGTCAAGTGATTTGTTAGCCCAAGGCCATGTGGTTATTTTATGGCAAAGTCAGCTATATGGACATACAACTGCTACCTCATACTGTACTAAAATATAGGTCCCTCCCTTACTCAATAAATTCCACTGGCTTTCTATTGTCTCCAGGATCAAATACAAAATCCTCTATTTGGCATTCAAAGCCCTTCAAAACCTAGCTTCCTCCTGCCTTTCCAGTCTTCTTCACCTTACTCTACACCACGCACTTTTCAATTTAGTGACACTGGCTATTTTCCATGTACAAGACATTCATCTGCCAGTGTTTTATTCCTGTTTATTGGAAAACAACAGATTTCTTATTCCTGCATTTAAATGTTATTTTACTTAATTTACTTATTCTGGATTTATGAATTCTATCACTGAAAGATAGTTAACTCAGTTATGCTGCTGGACTGTCATCTAGATGCAAATTATGACTGTATAAATCACTGTGCAACCTGCACAGAGTACTCAAGTTACTTCTCTCCATGCCTCAGTTGTCTCATCTGTTAAATGGGGGAGATTAGTGCAATGTAATAGGAAAACTCTGGAAGTGTGTCAGGAGACCTGGCCCTGCTACTCACTTCCTTTGTGACACTATTATTTTACCTCTACAAAACCTAATTTCCTTGTCTATCAAACTAAGGGGCTAAACTAGATGATTCCAAAGTTTCCTTTTAAGCCCCAAATTCATATTGCATATAGATAGAATTTAAATACATAAAAGACCATAATAATATAACTCATATTTACAAATCATTTTAAGATTTACAGAGAACTTTCCCCATAAGAAACGTTATTACATAATAAACATTATTTCCATTTTACAAATGGTCCAACAGAACCATTCTTTCCTGATGCCACATAGTGAGTCAATGGCAGAAGTCAAGAAATCAAACTTAGGCTACGTGGCTCCAATCCAGTGGTCTTACCATTGTGACATGCCACTCCTTGCTGGGTCTCAAGTCTCAAGTGTCTTGGCCATCCTGAAACTTTGCAGGAAGCATGTTCTCTTACAATGTAAACATAATGTTTGCCAAAACAGAAAACTAATCAGACACTGATTCGGGAGAATCAAACCCTGCTCACTCTGGTAGCATTTTTGTGCTGGAAGATAATTTTTAATAATTATGACATATCAATCCATTACATAAACACATTTGAAATGTTTTAAAACAGAAGATATTCTTCACCCACACAATGATAGGCCCTGGAGGAAAAAGACTACATCTTATGCTTCTTTGTATCCCTCATCTTAGATATTGGATAACCAACGAAATTTGATTTCAAGTGATTTCTAGAGAAAATCTGATGATTAAAGTTGAGTCTGCAAGTATTGAAGTTTATTGTTTGATTACAATATTACAGCACAAGAGGGCAGCAGTGCTCTCTATGCTGGACCAGAAAGTCTAGATACAATTTCAGTTCTGTTAGAATGATCTTGCTAGTCACCTTTCACAGAATATGGGAGTGGGGAGGAACTTTTGCTAGCCCTATCAGGGTCTCCACAGGACTTCTTTTCTTTTCAGAAAATATCATAATAATGGAATGTTCCAGCTAGAAGGGACCTTAGAGGTCATATCATGTCCAATTTTATTCTGTTCAAGTAAAAAATTCTTTGATCCACTGACCTCCAATACAATGAACTCCCAGACACTTTTGTCCCACAGAATGAACTAAATTTCTTTCTGTGCCAAGAGGGCATTAAGAGCAGGTACTCATAGATGTGGAAGGGCTGATGTCTCAGCTTCTTGCTCATTCCCTGAAATGGTCTTATAATCACTGCCCTTATTCAGTGCTCAGATGATCTTGGATCTCTTCAACTGGGTGTGCCCTCCAATATATGCCTACCTATTCAGTGCAATTCTCACATCTTTCCAAAAGTTTAACATAGGGGAGCCACCTAGCATGCTGAAAGCCTTCCTTGATTTCTCTCCATATTAGAGGAAAACGAATGATCTCATCCGTAAAAGGGGGAGAGTAGTACAGTGTAATAGGGAAACTCAGGAACTGGTGTCATGTGATCTGGCCCTGCCAGTCAATACCTTTGTGACTCTGTTATTTCACCTTTACAAAACTTAATTTCCTTGTCCATAAAACTGAGCACTGCATGAGCACTCTGGCTGTCCACTTGTCAACCCTTGCTCTCACCACTTGACAAGCCCATCTTCTCTTTCTATCATACAATTCCATGATGACAGCCTTTATTCCTATTCTTCTGAGTTCATTGGTGGTTTTATACTGTAGCCTCTTCCACTTCCCATTGTGAATAATAGTAGCAGCAAGAGTAACAGTGAAAACAGTCACAAAAGCAACAGCGTTATATTTCACTTGTATGATGCTATGTTTTTTTTTTTCCGAAATGATTTTGTATATATACTCTTCAGCCAGAACACAGCTGATGGGCTGGGTGAACAGGGAGGGAACTGAGGAACCAGATGACAAAATATAAGGGAAGAACCAGACTGCAGACTAGAAGCAGAGATGAGGTAGAAGGCTAGAAGACTGTAAGCAGGAAAGGGGATTTTCCCAAGGCCAAATCTTGGAGTTAGGAGGGTTGGACTGTGAGTAATGACCTCTTCTATGACTAGCTAATGTAGAAGAGAGGCAAAAGTCAAGGTAATTGAAGTTGATGAACTGAGAGACTAGGCTTATAGAGGTGACAATCAACATGAGTGCTAAAGTTCCCAAAGATGATGGCTAGGATTGGGGTGGAGAAGAATACTTCAAGTCAAACCAAGGGAGAATACCACAGAACATCCTGGAAGTTGATCCATAACAGAGAGACAAGACTCTGGGGTAGGGTGATACTGAAAGGTGGCATGAATTTCAAGAGAGTAATTGTAATCTAGATTCTTGTCAGACCATATGTAGAGGCCATGGTCTAATTCTGATTGATACACTTTTAAAAGCACCATTGACAACTGGGAGTGTACCAGAAGAGGGTAACTAGGTAGGGCTGATCCTTGGAACCATGACATACTGTATGATAACAAGCTGCAGGAAATGGGCCTGTTTAGCCTAAATAGAGATGTGATATGATAACCATCTTAAGGTACTTGGACAAGTCACTTCAACCCAAAATTACTCAGAGACAAGTCTGGTTAATAACATGGGTTGCCTAACTGGGTAATATGATTTCATTTTTTTAAAAAGAGATTTGTATGATCATAAAGTAATAAGACTAGTATTCTTAGGTTGGTAAATTTATTTTATGGTCTATTCCTCATAGATCAACTGGATCCCGAAATCATTTTGGGCAATGGTAGATCAAATGGTATAAGCACATACACATGACTACGTTGAATAGATAGATTTATCTGCATATATAAGTTTTAGTACATTTTATTTTAAAGTCCTATTCCTTTATAACCCAAACTTTCTTAACTGAATTTAGTGCAAGAGCTCATAGGACTTTTCAGATGAGATTTCATTAATTTATATACCCCAAAAGGAGAAATAGGGAGCAGATACTACTATAATCATTTTATAAAACGAAATGGCAGGCCCTAACCAAATGCATGGAATTCTTTTGGTTGGTTCAGCACATTGTGACAATTAACTCTGATAAAAGAAGTAGGACAAGAAAACCCCTGTTTAAATTCACACACACACACACAGAGGCTCTGTTATTCTTTCCCGATAGTCCCATGCCCTATCAGTTGTGTTACTATGATAATCCCTTGAGAATAAGTGGTTCTCAGAATTCTTTTGATTGTACTATCCTGCCAAAATTTTTTCTTTACACCTATCTAAACATGTAAGTATTTATTTGTAAATCATATACATGTACTACTATACCCATGGTGGTCAGTAAGGGCAGACACTGCAGAAAAGTCAATAAGGATGATGACTGAGGGGAGAAGCCCACCAGATTTGGCAAGTAAGAGATAATTGGTAAATTTGAAGAGTGTACTTTCCATTGCATGAGGAGTCAAGGATAAGGATAAGCCTGAGAACTTAGTGCTCTTCATGGAAGTGTAGAAATTCAGAAGAGAGAAGAGTCATTTTGAAGGAAATATAATGTAATCATAACTCTTCTGTGCCACTTTACCTTCTGCTATAAAATGTTCTGCTGAAAAATGAAGTGTAGGCGTGAGGGAGAGAAAGGAGTTGAATGCAGAGCCCACTATGGTGATTAGGGAAAGGGAGTGAGGATGCTAGGGGGAGGGGAGGGGTAATGGAAATTTACCTGGACAGTTGTTGTAGGTGCCTAGATTGGAATAGGTTATATTTTTCCCAGTCTAGAGGCCCAGGAACCAGTGTAGTAATAGAAACTCAGTGGAGTGGCCCTAAGGGTGGGAGCAGTAAAGAAGGTGGTTTTTTTGTGTTGGATAAAAAACTATGATTCTGTGGGGAGGGGAATGTTATCTATCTTCTTTACCTTTGATTGGTTGCTCTGCTACCCATTGAGGCCTTCTTGTTATTATGCCATGGACCTCATTTTGGAGAGTACTGCTAAAGAGGATTATGGAAGAATAGAACTGGTAAAAGGAAATCCACCAACATGTTTTGATATCTCGCAAATAAGGCCTTGAAAGGCTCTATAAAATGTTTCTGTTTTCATCTGAATTCTTAGCACATTTGCTCTTCAAAGTTAGTAATAGTAATATATTTATCAGTAATCAAGATTGCAGTTTTCCGAGTACTTTCACAAAGAATCATAGAAACTTTAAATCTGGAGGGACCTCAGAAGTCATTTAGTCGAAGACATACTCAGGCAGGAAGGCCCTCTGAGATATCCTGGACAAACAGTGATCCAGCCTCTCCTTGAAATGCTGATGAGGACTTCCCTTGGGTCTGGCCAAGCTTTGAGAGAAGAGGTCATTAGCTTTCCTTTAATTCTCATGAACACAGAGATGAGCAGACCTAGGTCTCTATAAGGTATACATAGAAAGGAAACTAAGCCTTCAGAAATGCAATCTGAACAAAGTAAAAGTCATTGTTGTAACTTCAAGACACAAAGACTTTGGGGTCTTCTTGATCTTGCTTATTTCCCTTTGGGAAAGTCGGAATGTTAGTTCTTGCTTCTGTTCTATTCCAGGTGGGACAAGGAACATTCTTTGTTTCTTCTGCTTTTTTTCAGGCAACTGCATTTCAGGATATACAGGGCCTAGTATAGATCTTCTCTTTTCAGAAATAATTAATTTTGGATTATTTTTAAAGAATATTTTTATTAAACAGAAGTAATTTTTTGTTAGATTTGTGTGTGTACATACGAATTTATTCCCAAAGTTCATGTATTTAAAAATTATCAACTGGTGCTGGTTTCATTGTTGGACTAAGACTTTCTCCTATGCTCCATGTGACTACTAGCTTCCATTAAATCTCTCCCTGTCTGTCTATCTGTCTGTCTGTTTCTCTCTGTCTCCCTCTCCAGTCCCTGTTTCTCTTCTACATCTCTGTTTCTCTCTCTGTGTGTCTGTCTTTCTGTCTCGGTTATCTTTATTTTGAATGTTTAGCTTTCTGGATGCCATGCCAGTCACTTTGCAGAGTCTCTCAAAACTGTCTTTCCTCCCACTTCCTTCACACAATTTCATATAAGAGCCTCAATAACACAAAGAAGAATGTTTTGGCATAGAATTTAATACCTTTTGCTCTTCAAATATCTTCCCATTATACTAAGTACAAATAAATTTTCTGTATCTTCTACCCACTTTCGCTATTTCTCCCTTTCAAACCTAGAGAAATATGTTCAGTATTATAAAGGGGGCATTATGGTATAGTAGAAGGGAAAGTACTAGGTTAGGAATTATGTCTCTTGGGTTCCAGTCATCACTCAGTCACTAACTAATTGGTGAACATGGACAAGTTTCTCCATTTTTACAATGGTGAGAGAAAAGATGATTCATAATTAATATCTCGGGCGAGATTCAGAACTCTACCCTTCTTCCAAAGTCCTTAAAGTTCAGTCTCTAGAAGGACATTATTGATAATGAAATGAAATTCACTCTCCTTAACAGGAAGTGGAGAAGTCCACTGTGTTCTACACAAGCTTGTATGGAGACAGGTCCTTTTGTCTAGATAGCCCAAGGTTGGGAGTGGTCTGAGTATAGAGATAATTCTTAGTCCAAGGATAAGGTTGACTGATGTCACCCTGAGCCTTTCATTGAACATTCACTCTTCAAAGGGCATAGAAATTTGTGAGCCTGCCACCATGACTGTCTTTGATCTAAGAGAGATGGGTAAATTACCACCTTTTTATTAAAAAAATTATGTAGAAACTATGTCTCTCAAACCTTTTTAGACAACACAATGGGGTTGAAGTAGATCATATCCAAAGTTTCTTCCAGCTATAAATTTCTCTGACTCTTTAGTTTAAATTGGATTAGCAATCCATTTTAGGTTTGGGGGGGAAAAAGAAGAAACTACCTCTATGTGACAAAAGTTGTGCGATATTTGGGTTTAAAAAACTCATTCAGGCCAGTTTAGTTAGCTCTTGAAAGACTGGAAGGCTTAAAAGTTTTATCTCTTATTCTCTATATTTTCACACTAGAAATGAAATGGTGCTTTTCACCCTACCTTTATCCCTGTTTGAAAAAAAAAAACAACCGTAATTTCTTAAGTACTCTAGTTATATATTGGGGAAAATTATTCTGCTTAATTTATGTATTTCATTATCTTGTCTTTCCACATTTACATATTTCATAGGTTTTAGGCAGGCAAATGTTCAAGCCATTCATTCAAGAACACCCTGAAGACATTTCCTCAAACTGTAGGTAATAGTTTGCTGAACTTTTTATATTTTATTCTCATATTATCATGTTTGCTATACTAATTTGCTTTCTCCCATGATGTGAATTGAACTAAAGTCTTTATGAATTTATAGCACAGTAACTGGGAGGAAAACCTAATGTATTTTTTTTTAAATCTCACTGAAATTTCCACTTATTTTTTTTCTTATTCAATCAATGGTCATGCTTCTACAATTGTTCTTGCCTAGACTTCCCTCTGAATGGCAGTGACCCTTAAGCTTTCTATAACCCAAGGCATTTCCTATGTATGACTAATATGTCACAGTTAGAAGTTGTAAAATTAACCTGTTTTCAAAAGAAGAAAACTATACAATTAATTGAATTGCAAGATTAATATGAGTCAACAGGGTGATTCAGCAACATAAATAATGAATAAATGAATAAACAAATAAACAAATAAATGAATGAATAGATAGAAAAATAAATAGATAGATGGAGAGAAAGATAGATAGATGGAGAGAAAGATAGATAGATAGATAGATAAAAGTTCAGCCTTATACTACATTGAGAGCATGCCCAGAATGAAAGCAACTTGTAGGATGCCAGGATTAGAGCTAGAAGAAACCTAAGAAACCACCCAGTCCACCCAACCTCTCATTTTACATATGAAGAACTAAAGCCCTACAACAGTTAAGTAATAAATAACCATTATTATTAATATCAATAACTAGAACTTATATAGTACATTTAAAATATCTGATTTTTATAAGGAAACTGAGGCAGAGATTAAGTGATTTGAACTTGGTCTTCCCTCCTGTTGGTTCTGCACTCTACTACACCACTTAGCTGTCCAAGGGCACAGGGATGGTATCAGACACAGGATCTGAACCCATGCCATAGGATCACAGAATCATAGCTCTAGAACAGGAAGGGACTTAAGAGTCTGTCTTGTCCAGAGGTTCTTAGCCATTTTTTGGTATCATGACTCCTTTTGGCAGTCTGACAAAACCTATAAACCTGTCCTCATAATAATGTTTTTAGTTATACAAAAACATCATTACAAAGAAAGGAAATTCTACTGAAATGTGATTGAAATATTGAGATTTAATTATATTGAAATAAGTATCAGAGGCAGAATTTGAATCCAAGTCTCTCCACTCCAGGGCTTGTGCTCTTTCCATTGGACCACGTTGTCCCCTGGTAATAAGTCCACAGTACTCTGCTGTGGTCAGCTCACAAATGGGATATTTTTTGGGGATAGTGAGGTAACGGGTTCTGAAGAGTGCATTGATAAATTACAACATGCTCAAAAGGATAACCAGAGGAGCCTGGAAACGATGCAATGCAAAAATCAAATGAAGCTGGGAATGTTTAGCTTGGAGAAGGTATGTAATGGAAGAATCACTGGCAGTATTTGGAGAGCTGACATGTAGAAGACAGATAAGTCTCATTCAGCTCAGCCCCAGAAGGCACAATCAGGAGCAAAGGGAATAAGTTCAATTCAGGTGAATTTCACCTTAAGGTAAGGAATAACTTGCCAGCAATTAGAGCTGTCTGAAAGTAGGATAGCGTTGCCTCAGGAGGTAGAAAGTTTCCCCTCATTGAAGTCTTCACGTGGAGACAGGATGATCCGTTGTTGAGGATGCTGAGACACTAAGAGGGTAGGGACAAAAAGAGCTCCCTTTCAGGTGTGAATTGGATTACATGGTTTCAGAAATCTCTTTTCACTTTGGAGGCCCAGGGAGGTTTCTCCCTGTGTGATTTACCCAAAGTCACACACATAGTCACAATGGAGAAATAATTTGAACCGAAGCCTTCTGATTCTAGGGCAGCTAAGTGAAATAGTGGATAGAGTGCTGGCCCTGAAGTCACTAGTTGTGTGACCCTGGAAAAGTCACTTAACTTCTGTCTGCCTCAGTTTCCTTAACTGCAAAATAGGGATAATAGTAGCACCTACCTTCCAGGTTGTGGTGAGAATCAAATGAGATATTTGTAAAGCTAGAACAGTGTTGGCATACAGCAAGTACTTAATAAATATTTTTTCCCTTCCCTCAAGTCTGAATAAGTACTTTGAGAAATAGACATTGTTAAAATATTATCCACATCCAGTCAACTAAAAAAGTAGAGTGGTTTTCATTTTTTTCCTTCTTTTAGAATCAGTAAAAAAAAGTAAAATATGTTAGCACTCCAATAGCCTCTATCCACTCCCTTCCTACCTACCTTTATTTTTTACACTTTTTTGTGTCTTTAGGAGATAACAGCCTGCAATAAATGGAGAAATTCCAATTTTTCTTAGTTATTGTCTCAATCTGTTTGACTCTAGGCACAAAAAAGCAATACATTAGTTAGCATTATGAATGTTGTCTTCCCAGCCAGACGGGATGCACCAAACCCATGTTTCATAAAAAGTAGATTAATCTTTAAAACATTTTAAATTCCCAAAAACTATTGTGTCTTGTAGTCCCTCATTCCTTCTCATTATAACATTATTATTTGTCTCATGGAAAAGTAAAGATGCAAGGGATATTAGGGGTTGTCTAGTTTAACTGGTCATATTGTCAAATTGTTTTTGTGCTAGCAGCAAAGTCAGATATCACCTGGCTATTTTACATATTTTACAGGAAACTGCAAGAGGGGAAGCAATATAGGGAGGTCACAGAGCTTTTATTGCAGAACATGCCTTAACCTCATCCCAGTGATCTTTCTGACATGTTTTAAGCTGCCAAGAACATATCAGAAAAAAATATAGCCAATTAAGTTCCTGACTAGGATGTGCTGAAATGCTTGAGTATTTCTTAGATTCAAGAACATCAGAGAAAATGGAAAGGAGCCAGCTAAGACATACTTCTTGAGTTGATTTCACACAGCTCCATCATGGCCTTCTTCAAAACAGTCAGACCTTGGACAATGGAAATTCTGATGCCATTCTAACTTCAGTAGCATGGCTCATCAATTAATAAAATAAATAAGGAACAAACATTTATTAAGTCCTTACCGGGTATCAAAGAGCAAAACAACTCCCATTCTCAATGATAGTCTTAAACTTGCGGTAATAATAAATTTAAAATTGGATGGGAATCAAGATATCATTTAGCCTCTTCTCACAGCTTTACTGGTGGAGAAACTGAGGCTCAGAGAGAGTGATTAGCTCAAAGTTTGATTGTATAAAATCTGAGCTTAGAACTCAAGATCCTTGGATTGCAAATATAGCACCCTTCCCATGACACTACATTATCAGGGACCAAGTGTTCGATTTTTGCCTCAGTTACTGTGAGGACACAGGTAACTGTGACAAATCACTCTCTCCAAGTCTCCTATTCTACTTCTTTAAAATGAGGATAAGAAGATAGGGTTTATAGGAAAGTGCTTATCGGATGTTTCCCAAATGTTCCTTCCATCTCTAAAGTCTTATCCTCCCAAAAGTTGTCACAGACAAACTATCGTAATAATTCATTCAATTAGATAAACACAATTTAATTTAATTTGAATAACAAAACAATTCTGAGCCTACACACATTTTAAGTTAACCAAGAAAATTCCAGTAAAGGATAAAATGCAGCACATTTTACATTTATTTTATCTTAATTTTGAGTAATATTAAATTGTGTAGAACAGAGATAAATCTTACAAATTTAGAATAGCTCTCTTCTAGAGAGGATGGATAGCAACTGCAAAGTTGCTGAATTACCTTTATCTATTTTTTAAATCAACTATACAAATATATATATTTGCTTTAACAAATAATCAACATCATCAACCAAAAAAACTGGAAGCTGCACTAAGCTCTAGATTATTAGAACTAAAATAAGAAAAAGCACCTTTCCTAATAAAGAGTTAATTGAATTTTAGTTTTAGTGAACTGGAAGGGACCTATAAAATAATTTCTATATCAACAGTTCTCAAAGTGTAGTTCAGAGACTCCTGAGGGTCACCAAAACTTTTTCAGAAAGTTCATGAGAGCATTATTATAAAAATAATTTTGATAATACATTTTATTTTAATTTAAAACACACTGCATATCTAAATAACTATAGATATATGACGCAAATAAACAACAGGTTTGGGGGGGACTTCTCAATAATTGTTTAAGAATATAAAAAGATAACAAGACCAAAAAGTAAGAATATAAAAAGATAACAAGACCAAAAAGTTTGAGAACTGCCACTTTAGACCATCTAGAATTCTAGGTGTCTTAGAGATGAGGTGGCTAAAGTTCAGAGTGGTGAAAGACATGTCTATTTGCTCAGCTTTAGTAATCTAAGGTTTAAGGTGCTACCCGGCTAAAGGTACCCAAACGGCAGATGGTGATATGGGACTGAAGCTAAGGAAAGAGTCTAAAGATGTACATATAAAACTGGGAATTATCTGCATGGATATTTTAAAGGAACTTTGGGAGTTTATGAGATTACTAAGTGAGATTATATAGAGGAGGTATTGTGTGTGTGTGTGCGTGTGTGTGTGTGTGTGATGGACTCCTTTGGCAGTCTACTGAAGCCTATGGACCTCTTCTCAGAATAATACTTTCAAAAGCGTAATAAAAAATTCACAAGATTATTAAAAAAACACCCCCAATTATTTTGAAATAAAGGAATATGTCTTCCTATTCAAGTTTATAGGCTCTTTGACGTTTATCCATGAATCACATAGGGGTATGTAGGCTCTAGGTAAGTAACCCTTGATATAGAAAAAAAGGAAGAGCATCCAGGACAGAGCCTTGGGCCTGTCTTTATTCTTTTTAATATTTTTTTTATTTTTAGGAGAGGAGGGGAAGGCAATTGGGGTTAAGTGACTTGCCCAAAGTCTCATATCTAACAAATATCAAATGTCTTAGGCCAGATTTAAACTCAGGTTTTTCTGACTCCAAAGCCTGTGCTCTATTCACTATGCCACCTAGCTGCTCCTCTTTGTTCTTTTAAAGAGTGTTTTCTAGTTGCATTTATAAGGTATCTATTTGTGTCTTGATAGGAGGACTTAATTTTTTTAAAAAATTTTTCAGTAGTTATTGTGAATAGAAGTTCTCTTTCCATCTCTTGCTAAGTTTTCTTCATAGTAGACAAGAGGGCTGACGATTGGTTTTATACACATACTTGAAGTTATTAATTGATTTCTTTTAGATGAACTTATAGGGTTCTCTATGTAGACCATCATATTATCTGAAAAACAATAATCCATTTCCTCTTTGTCCACACTCATTTCCTCAATTTACTTTTCCTTATTTTATTATAGCTAGCATTTTTAGAACAATATGGAATTGTAGGAGTGATAATGGATGTCCTCCTTATCCCCTTGCTCTTGCAAGACTCCTGGTGTTTCTCTAGTACATATAAGGGTGGCTCTTGGTTTTAGAGATACTATTTGTAATAATAAAAAGGTCCATTTACTCTTATATTTTTAAAATAGAAATTGGTGCTGTATTTTGTCAAATGCATTTTCTGAATCTCTTGATATAACCATGTGATTTTTGTAGCTTTCATTAGCAATATGGTCTATTGAGCGGCAGCATGGAGTAGAGAATAATAAAGAGGTGAGCACAGTGTTAGGAAGATCTATAGTTAGAGCCCATTTTAGATCACTGTTGGAATAAAAGTGAGAGATCTGAGCTCTTCTGTGACTTTTCATTCAGCCTTTTACCTGGAAAGTCTTAGAAAATCTCTTTTTAACATCAAAAAAGGTACCATAATTTCACATGTTAGTAGCTGTACGGGTATTCCTTGGTTGTAAGAATATTCATTGATTTGTGTAAATATGAGAAGTTACTATTAACTCAGAAAAGCTTTTAAATAAATCCGTGCTTTATTAGTCACAAAAGCATTTTATACCTTTGTATCAGTTAGCTAGCTAGATTGGTAGGAGAGGCATAATGTCTATTTGCTGTGTCTGCTAAAGGCACAGTCATTCCTTCAGTCTCCTAGCTCAGCAACTTTGATGTCACCCTTGTCTCCTCACACTTCCTCAGTTCACATATTCAATCAGTTGCCAAATCCTTCCAATTCTAACCTCCATGACATGTCTCATATTTGATTTCTTCCTTCTATTCACACAGACACCATCCTAATGCAGGCCCTTGTCCCTCCTCTCCTGGACTACTGCAAGAGATTCTATATTCGTCTCTCTGCCTCAAGTCTGTGCCTCTTCCAATTCACCATATAGGAACCAAAATGATTTTCCTTAAGTGCAGATGTGACCATATCACTCCTCTATTCAATAAACTCCAGTGGGCAAATATTACTTCTAAAATAGAAACTCTTCTGTTTGTCTTTTTTAAAAACCTTTACAACTGGAACCCAACAGATCTTTCTAACCTCCTTATATTTCATCTCCATTCTCATACTGTATTGTCCAGACAAACCGACCTTCTATTTCTTATCTGTGGCACTTCAACTCTTGTTTCTTGGAGCTGCTGTTGCTGCTCTGCTAACTTGTTCATCTTCTATGAGTGGGATGCATCCCTCCTCACCACTGCCCCAAAGAATCTCTCTTTTCTTCCAAGATGCAGCTCAAGTACCACTTTCTACACGAAACCTTTCCTAATTTCTCCAGTTGCCAATGCCCTCCATCTCAAAATTCCTTTAGTTATTTTTATTTTTATTCTTAAAGGCAGTGTCAACTAGTGGATAGAAGCCTGTTCTTGAAGCCAGTAAGGCCAGGATTGAAGTTCAGAGGCAGCTGGTGGCACAGTGGAGAAAGTGCTGGGGCCTGGAGGCAGGAATAAATGGCGTGAACTATATGGCCTTAGATCCTAGCTGTGTCATCCTGGGCAAGTCACTCAAACCTTTGTTTGCCTCAGTTTCCTTAGCTGTACAATGGGGATGATAATAGCACCTACCTCACAGGCTTGCTGAGGATCAAATGAGATAATTGCAAAGAAATAAAAAACAAACACTTAGCATAAGACCTGGCACAATACAGTAGATGCCATAGAAATGTTTGTTCCTTTCTGCTTTTGAAACATACTGGTTGTGTGACTCTAAGCAAGTCATTTGACTTCCCAACAGTCTTTTTGCTGCTCAGTCATTTCAGTTGTGTCTAACTTCTTGTGACCCCATTTGGGATTTTCTTGGCAAAGATACTGGAGTGGTTTGCCATTTCCTTCTTCAGCTCATTCTGCACATGAAGAAACTGAGGCAAACAGGGTTAAGTGCCTTGCCCAGGGTTACACAGCTAGTTAAGTGTTTGAGGCTGGATTCAAACTCAAGAAGAATCTTCCTGACTCCAGAACCCATCCTGTACTAGCTAAGCTACCTAACTGCCTCTCAGTGTTCTAGGAAATTCTGTAAGACTGCATAAGTTGCGATGAAGGCACTGACTTGATTTGGGGGAGGGAGTTTCCTCACCTAGGGACTCCTTATGCCAATGCAATTACCAGTACATACACTGTTTCTGTTTATTCTTGTGGATCTTGTGGCTCCACCTATGGGGAGGCTTGTAGAATAGAAATAGGATAAAATCCTATTTACATATCAACCATGTGAACTCGAAAAGTCATGATTCTCCTGAGATGTAGCAAATTTATCTGCAAAGTAGGGCCAATATCACTCTCCCAATCTATCTGATAGGGCTATTTGTGAGGATCAATTGAAATTATTCATTTGAAAGCACTTAGTAACTTTAAGCAGATGAAGATATTTAATAGTAATAGAAGAGATATTCTTATTATCTAACAATTATGCCCTTCTGCAAATCTTCCTTTCCTTTTGGATATTTGTGAGAAAGGACAGTTTTACTCCTGGTAACATAATTATTGAAGTGATTTCATTGGGCTGGAAGTTTGAGTACCTTGGAGCTGATGTCTGAAGGAAGCTATGGGTATATTAAATTCTTTATTCCATCTGTGATAGTTTTTTAAGATTTCATCTCTGCCTGCTGTTTGATTTTCTTTCTAGAAGCCTTTGTTTAGTGTTTCTATATTGATTTTGCTCTGCAGCACAAGCCAAAAAAGCGGTCAATGAAATGGGCTTCTGGAATGATGTTAAGAGATAAAAGCTTTAGCACATTGGATTATTTTCTGTAATATTTAATGGACAATTCCAATACTAATTCAAGCCAAGTTCAATAGCCAGATTTCATCATACTTGACATACCTTTGATCAGTGCTTTTATTGGCATTTGAGCATTTGGTTTATTACTATACTGATGCTTATTAAGAATCATTTACCTTTTAGAATAACTATGCCAAAGCTGTTAAAATGTCTTTCTTTGCTTATTGGCATTATATATTTTTAAATTTGAAACAAAGTTCTCACTTAGAACATTTTTACGTGTGATTCAATTACTACAAAGATGTTGATTATTTCAATTCTTTAGGCAGCTTGGGGAAGTAGAATGAGAATGGAATTTGGCATCCAAAGACCAGGATTTAAGTTTGACTCTGTCACTCATTTGGGAGCTTTCCCTAAGCAAGTCACTTAATCCTTTTAGGTTTCTGTTTTCTTCTTCCTATGCTGTGGTTAATAATATAGGTGCTACCTACCCTAGAGGATCAAGGGAAAAATGTGGATGTGAAAACGTTATCCCAACATATAGCAGTATACTAATTCTTGGATATTTTTTGGAGACTGAGAGAAGGAACTACAGCTGTGGATTTATTAGTGCCCAAGGAACTCTAAGTAGAAATTTCTTTCATAAATGTACATTGGCAGCTCCTTTGTAACTGAATGGTAGAGAGCTGTCTAGGGGTATTTTGAGCTCCTTTCCAGGTCTATGATTCTGTGATCTGTGAAAAGACATGATCAAAATGATATAAAGAAGAAACATTTTTGTGGTCACATTGATTATAACATCATGGAATACAAGCATGAAGACAATGGAGATTGGTCTAATCTCATATGAAACATGAAGAAATTGTAACAGACAGAATTTGAGGGACTTATAATCACAAAGCTAGTTTGGGAAAATCAGAATCAAACCTTGGGTCTCTTGGCTCCTCATAATAACAATTATTACTATGGCTGACATTTTTAAAGTGCTATGCAAGTTATTTTACATATTGTGTTATCTTTCATTTTTGAAGAGGACCATTACATCAGGAAAATGATGACATGACTTGCAGTCAGTTTTGATTTGAGTGTGAGAGGGCTGTGCAAGGTCACCAGTCTCACTTTCTCCTCCAGAGCCATCTGGGTCCAGTGGCCTGATATTCATCAGGAAGACTGCAGATGGCTCAGCATGCAATGGGAGACTTTTTCAGGTCCTCCTTTTTCAGGTCCTCTCTACCACTCAGTTCCTCACTTTGAGTGGTGGTAAATCCCATTTAGTGAATAGGCCTCTTAAGAAGTGAGTCAAGGGATGGCCCCTTTAATTAGTAAAAAGAAAAAACAAAATCAAACTGGGAGGGGAAGACCCTCAAGGTTGCTAGTCCAAACTGAAACAGTTATCATTGACATTCACTCTGGGCCAAGAGGGCCCAAAATATAACCATTAAGTGGAGCTTGGGCGTGGACCTATTGTGATCTAATCTATGAGCTTCAGAGTGAAATGACTGAGAAAGAAAGAAAGCCAGGGAGAGGGAAAGGGAGAGGGAGAGGGAGAGAGAGATATGGAGGGATGGAGGGAAGGAGGAAGAAAGGAAGGAAGGAAGGAAGGAAGGAAGGAAGGAAAGAAGGAAGGAAGGAAAGTTTTCTATAGTTACTGTATTGGATCCTCACCTCAAAACAAGCACTTAATCAAAGTACTCGTGTGTGTGTGTGTGTGTGTGTGTGTGTATGGATAATGAGTGATTTTTTTTCTTTTTAGTTTATGGAATAAAACAAGCATTTCCATAACAGTATAATTTTTAAAAAAGGTGATTTCACATGAAACTGGAAATCTATTCTGTACAACTTGCTATTCCTTGAAAATATATAATAAAGCTATCATATAAATTTCTTTTTCTCTTTTTTTTATTCCATCCCCCCACCCTAGAGATGTCTACCATTAGACACAAAGGTGTATGTGTGTGTGTATACACGTGTTTGTACGTATGTATGTATGTGCATGTATAGAATGATTTCATGTGTATGTATGTATATACATACATACACATAAAATCATATACATACATACACATAAAATCATCTATTCATCAATTCTTTCTCTGGATAGAGATGGCATCTTCCTTCATATGTCCTTTGTAGCTAATTTGAACACATATAATAGTCAAAATGACTTATTCAGTCAAAGTTGTTCTTAAGATAATATTGCTGTTACTATATACAATGCTCTCTTGGTTCTCCACATTTTGACCTTCACTATTTCTTGCAAGCTTATTCATGCTTTTCTAAGATCATCAAGTTCACCATTTCTTATAACACAGTAGTATTCCATCAAAATAATATACCACCACTTATTTGGCCATTTCAATGGTACACAGAACTATCAAAGATGAAAATCTCTATGAATGCCAATTAGAACTTGCTTTACAATTTACAATTTCAGAGTGCTGCCCAGAGTATGAGAATTTATGTGATTTACCCAGGGTCACACAGTCAGTATATAATCAGAGATGAGAGTCAAATCATCTTACTGATTCTGAGGATGGCTATCTGCCTGCCCATTTTATTATCCCCAATAGATGACAAGACTGAGAAAAGTTGAGTGATACATCCATGGTCACATAAAGAGTATATGTAAGTGTAAGGATTCGAATCTAGAATTCATGACTAATCAACAGATTGATTCAATAGACTCATGACTAATGTATCATTCACTAGAATATGAATCTTCTTTAAAGAGTGAGTACAAATATGTCTAGAGAGAAAAAAAGACAATTATAGACCAAGAAGCCCCAGCATCTTATTTTAGTAGGTTGATCTAAATAGATCAGAGATGTCAAACATATGACCTGTGGTTGCTGAAGAATGGCCTGAACCAGATTAAAATGCAAGGGGGAAATATTTAGTAACAATGACAACAAAAAGATACAATAAAACATAAATAATATTACATTTAAAAGCTAAGTCAGTACGTGACCTGCAAGGACCCTTATGTACAGTTAAGTATCCCCTATATCTACTTGGGTTTGATATTATTGATCTATATATCAAAAGTCTCATGCTCAAAATCTTGGATCATATGATCTAAGATGGAACCAAATGTCTTCTATGACACTACTATCTTTTCCTGACCAGCCTTTTGTTTTAATCAAACAATTATAGATGCTAAGGGAATGAATTCTTCTAGTAAATGCACCATAATAACAACAACAAAAGCAACAAGAATATACAACAACAAGAATAACTCTAACAATGCCAATAATAGCTTACATTCATCTCAGCCAAGGAGAAGGGATAAAACACTTTTAACTTGTTAAGACAGCCTTACTTATCAGAAACAAAGTCTCAAAACTAGGATGATCTCCATTCTTTTAGTGAGCAAAACCAAAGGACACCCTCTTTCTGTATCACGGCAGTTCCCTTGTTGTCTTAATATATGGAAGTACTCAGGCTGATGATGAGAATGATACTGTGGATCATCTGGAATTCCTTCAGAATCCATCTATCTGAAATGGCTTGGGCAAGGAAAGATTGAGATGAATCTAGGAGAGGGACTACATTCTTGGAACCCTAGTTCTACAATTCTAATACTAGGGACCTGATTTACCTTCCCTCCACCCCAATCATTGAAGTGGTTGGCATGGGGTTGAAATCATCACAGTGTAGTGGAAAGAATATGGTGCTTGGCATCAGAAGACAAGTTTAAATCCTGGCTTCAACATTTAGAAACTGTGTGATCACAGGAAAATCTCATAGTGCCTTAAGCTCCTCCTCTATAATATGGGAATAATATTTTCCTCCTTACTACAAAAACAGTCACAATGAGTAAAGTGCTGTGTAAATCTTAAAAACATTTCAAAAACATATTATGGTGACCATTATCAGCTGTGTTAGTAGGAAGTAAATTCATCTACCTTAAAATGGAGACAAAAATATTTGCTTGTAAACCATAAAGTACTGTAGAAATTGTTGTTGTTGTTTTAACTAAAATTTGAATCCTTGGAAAACAGGGAATGCTGACAACATCAATTTATTTAATTAAAGTGCTTACAAACATGATGGTGGCTCCTCCTCGCTGAGAATATGGTATACGCTGAGAATATGGTATACGTAGGAGAATATCAATTTATTATCATTGGATAACAAGATCAGGGGTCAAAATCAACTAACAGATCAAAATCAATTAACTCAGTTCTAGCCTGGAATATGAGAATAAAGATTTAAAAATTTTTTCTCTACTTATTAGTGTCTATATCCTGGAATCAGGGTGATTCTGCCAATATATTCTTTTTTTTTTTTTTTGGAGGGCAGTTGGGGTTAAGTGACTTGCCCAAGGTCACACGGCTAGTTTTTGTGTGTGTGTTAAGTGTCTGAGGCCAGATTTGAACTCAGGTACTCCTGACTCCAGGGCCGGTGCTCTATTCACTGCGCCACCTAGCCACCCCTGCCAATATATTCTTGATAGACATCAACATTTCTACATTTGGATACATTTCACTAGTTTATTTAATCATTTTACAAGTACATAGAAAATTAATTCCATCCACTTCAGAAAAGGTGTTATATTCCAAATGCACACAGAGCAGGTGTTTGTTCTTGGCATCTTTCTTATATTTTCTTTTGCAAGTTTCATATCATTAATTGCAGAAATATAATATTCCTTTAGGCCAGTGTTTAATGTCTCTCAGCTAATGATTATAAATACAGAGGTTCTAATGGCTCAACATTTTAGTCCCTGGGATGCTTCATCATCATTTTTAATTGTGTTTTTTTTTCTTTCCAATTGGACATCTGTTATTTAAACTCTACTTCATTCCCTACTCTCATTACAACAGACTCCTATTTAATACTTCATCAACTTGGAGCAAGGTGGAGGAACCATTCATTACAACACTCCTAGACAGCTGACATACATAAATTTTGAGTTTGAATACAAGAACTCTTTTTATGTATGTATATCTATGTATGTGATTTAAACATTATATATGTGATTATAATATATTTGTGCAATATATACTTATATAATATAGCATAAAATATATGTGCATACACACATACACACATTATATATCTCTCTATCTCTCCATTTATCATCTATCACCTATTTCTATCCATCCATCCAACCATCTATCCATCCATCCATCCACCCACCCATTCATCCATCCATCCATCCATCCATCCATCCATCCATCCACCCAATCATCCACCCAACCATCCACCCAACCATCCACCTGTAAAGCCAATCAGCAGTAGATTCCTGAGGGAATGCTACTGTGAACAGCTTTTAAGATTCGGATTACATAGTATTAGTGAACACTCTGTTTATTCCATTACAAATCTTTGTTCAGTACAATGTTCACAGTTTCAACAGTTCACAATCTTATATACAATCTTCAGAACAAGGAAAGTCTCTATATTATATCTTATTTCCAAAAGATACAATATTTAGAACAAGGAACAAAAGAAGAAGCAGCTGGTTTCCCTAAAGGAGAAACCAGCTTAACACTTAAAGATTCAATCAATCTAATCAGAGATCCAATCA
>CM053601.1:124721441-124744942 GCA_028646575.1 Pseudocheirus occidentalis | reverse complement strand
AGTTCACAAGGTTCAGCACACCTCAAACCCTTCAGGACTTCTCTTGCCTGGAACTCAAGGATTAGCCAAGCCACCAACAAACAAAGTCCCATCCTGTTCATATCTGCAGTCAGCCACTCAGGAACCAAACCCAAGGTCTGTCTTGTCTCTGACATTCTCCTGCTTATAAAAACTGGCCTTCTCCCAAGTCAACATGGTTCAGGGGAGTGTCTCAGCCAATAGCATTCTTCCAAGTCACAGGGAAATTCCCCCCTTCTCACCAATGGACAGAGTTCTGGGAATTCACACCTTATCACCAATGGACAGAGATCTATACTTAACACTAGGTTACTAGGATCTACTTAACATCTGATCAAACAAATTAATTACCATTACACCACCCAACCATTTATCTAGCATGTTTATGTGACAAATGGGTAGAGTATGACTGCTGACAATTCCTGTGAGCAGTGGCAGATGTTCCAATTCGATAAACATTTATCACGCACCTACTATGTGCCAGGGACTCTACTAAGCTCTGGGGGATGCAAAAAGAAGCAAAAGACATTCCTTGTCCTCAGCGAGGTTGCAATCTAATGCTAACCAGTGGTGAAACTGTCTCATTCTTGTGGAATGGTAATTCTAGAGAGTTGATATCATGCCTTTTTAAAAAAATTAATATCCAGAAAGCAGAAACAAGTAGATTAAAAAAAACTAATTTGGATGAAGAAATGGAAATCTACTGATTTGGGACTATGTAGACCCACATTCTTAATACTGGCACTTTATTATTATTATTATTATTATTATTATTACTATTACTATTATTATGTCTCAGAATAACAAAAAATATAAAATAAGATTACCTAGTGGATTTGATTAGAAGTTGCTGGTCTCAGAGTCAGGAAGGCTTGAGTTTAAGACTTGCCTCAAATACACTGTGACCCTGAGAAAGTCAATCCTTTGGTGCCCTAAGCAATTCTTTGTTATTATGCATCTGTTACAGAACAGTTGTAGAACTGAACTGAAAGAAGGAATTTCCTCACTGGAACTTCCTACATCATTGAAACTGTAGGTCCCTATAGGAGAAACAGTAAAACATGCAAATACACATGGAAAGAAGATAGGTTAGAAGACATGAGTGTGAATACAAGTTTGGTTCTTGTCTGACCTAGGCAACTTATTTCACCTCTCTGGGTCCAAAACAGATACTTCTACCATCCACCAGATAGATAACAAAATAAAGTTTAAGTTACCAATGTTGTATCACTATGAAAGACACTATTAGAAATACTGATTAAGTGTCTCAGGGACTATAACTTTGAGATAATGGAAATTTCATATATATATATACTCAATAGAATGAGTGCTTTCTTCAGTAAATTAAAGGAGTTTGACTAGATAATATCTAAGGTGCTTTCAAGGCCCAATGGTCATTGATCTATGTGCATTTGTTGGGTAGAAAGGTGAATAGGTAATAGAGGTGGTGAGTTAACAGGCTATTTTTAATCACATATGTACATATACACACATCTCTGTGTGTTGTGTGGTTCAGAGGGAGATATGTCCCTAAACAAGCAGGATCTCATTTTTTGGTTTGTGTTGTTTTACATTTCCCATCAAGAATTTTTGGCTATAAAGCCTCACTCCATTAAAACTTTGCCAAGCTTTAGATTTACTCATCTAAATTCATATAAACTACACTTTTTAGTTTTGAATTATCTGACAACAGTACATAAACTAGCAATGCTCCATTTTAGTTGACATGGGTTAAGTTAAAAAAAAAGGCTAGTAGGTAGGATAATTGATAGGAATTTACAGAAGGATAAAGGACAAATATAGCTCCAGAAGAAATGGTCATTTCTCTTTTGTGGACTATTTCTTAGTACTGTTAATTGTTTTAGTCCAGGCCTATGATTTTAGCAGTGTAAGGAATTCCTAAGGAGGGAGAGTCCATTCACCTGGAGAGATCAATTATCCATTTGTAACTTAGAGACACAGGAGTGTTGACCGACGGTACATGATAAGATCACGGTCACATGGCTCGTGTGTCCCAGGAGGGATTTGAACTCTAACCTTTCTAAATACAAGACTGATCTATCTGCTATGCCCTATTGCCTCTCTATAAATATATAGACTTTTCAAAAAGTTGAGAAATAAATGTAGTTAGTAATAGTAATGTAATCTTTGACCTTTTTTTTGAACAGTGAACTTTCTACCCTCTGTGATGACAGTACCTAGTGAGACACATGATACTTCATTTTATATAAATAACCAAAGCATTCTTATAGCTTGGATTTACCACTGCCATGAGCTAAAGAAACAAATGTTTCAGTACTGGAATACAGGGTATGGTTTGAACAAGAAAAATGAAGGTGAATTAGTAATAAAATGTATTATTAAAGCCCCAAATGAATACTACTTAAAAGGAAATATAAAAAAGAACATTGACATAAACCCAAGAACTGCAAATCCTAACATATCACATCTATTTTCATTTCATCACAGCTGGGTTTATGGGATACTAGATTTCCCTAATAAATCACAATTATAATAACATCTGTGCTAGAACTTGGTGTTTCCATGGCCTATACAAGTGAACATAAGCTGTGGTATTTTTCAAAGCTGCTCTTAGGATGTCCTGGAAAAGGTCAATCTGAATATAACACGAACAGAGCAAGGGATAGAAGTTCACTTCTGATTTGTGCATACCTGGCATAACAGTATTTAACTTTGCCTATGTTTGACCAATAATAAAAACAACAACAACAACAATAAAATAAGTCAATTCCAGGGCTAGCAGCTGAAAAAAGTCTTTTATTTTTACTAGTGTTTCTATGGGGAGTTTTATTTATTCCTGCATTTGTATTCAACACATTTAAGTGATAAAGGGAATGGATTTTTCCTTCCCCTATCTGCGGTTGAAACCATTACAGAAACATGTAGATGTAAGGTCAGAAAATATAAAAAGTGATGGAGGGAAAACAGAATGAAATAGCAGTTTTGAGCCCAAGGGTTCTGTGGTGTAACAGCAGACTGAGCCAAGAAGAGATCAAATGGTGATTTCACAGAAATAAAGAGTTTGAAGGGACCTTTGAAGTGACCAAGGTCAATATGTAATTGAACAGAATTTCTCTCTATAAAATCCATGAGAAGCAGTGATCCCATCTCCAAAAGCATTTTGGAGATAGGAAAAAGTTTCAATCTTTACTAGGCAGCCCATTCCACTTTTGGACAGGTCAAATAACAAGGAAGATTTTCCTTATGCTGGCGTGAAATACATTTGTCTTTCATTTCTCCTCATTGGTCTTAGTGGTATCTTCTGGGATCATGCAGAACAAGTTTAATAGACTTTCAAAAACCTGAAGGCAATTATGTCCACCTCCCACATCACCTCAGTATCCATCTTATCCAAGCTAAATATCTCCAGTTCCTCTAGTCCATTCTTATATCTTAGTTACCTGTTATGACTGCTGACTGGATATGTTTTAAAGAAAATAGTCTTGAATTTTCCTTCTTCCGTAGCATCAATAACATTAAACTATTTTAATTTTTTTTCTTATCTTTACATTCTTTACAAGTTCCTCTGTCTCCCCAATCAATTAAGCACAGAGGCTCCATCATTGGCCTTCTGCTCATCTCCATATAAACATTCTTTTTCCAAATCCATTCATCCTCATGGTTTCTGGTATTTATTCCATTTTATTAATACTGAAATCTTTGTCTTCTCATTGCAACTCCAGTCCTATATCGCTAATTGCTGATTATATACTTTTAATTTGCACAACCTGACATCACTTCAAACTTCACATATTCAAAACCAAACTTATCATCTCCCTTGCCACACTTTAGTCAACCATCTGTGTCCCAGTTTCTCCATTTTTGCAAATGATAGCACCATGTTCCCAAGTTATGCAAGCTCTAAACCTTGAGGCATCTTTGATTCATTCTTATGTCCAGCCCTCTCACCTGCTTATCTGATTCAATTTAATTCAGCATGTATTTTTTAAGTATCTATCCTTTGGTAGGGGCAGTAAGGGAAAAAAAGACAACATAAAAACAGTTCTTGCTCATTCCTGGGGTGTATGTCTGAGGTAAGATGGAATGCAACATTTAAACAAAATAAAATCAGGGTAATTTGAGAAAGTGGATTACTGAGCTAGTTACCAATTAGTCATTAAGTTCTACTAATTCTTCCTTTTAACTCTCTCTTTCTACTTTTTTCCCATTCCTATCACCATCATTCAAACATCCATCCCCTCAAATATAAATCACTGAAAAAAACCTGGCTTCACTGTCTAGCAAATTCTCTGTTTTTAGAGATAGAATCTTTCATCGTGTCATTCTCCTGTTCAAAAAACATAAATAGCTCACTATTACCTATCATTTCTGCCTAGTTTTCACAACTTTCCATAATTTCTTCCCACTCTATCACAAGAAAATGAGGGAGTTAGGACAAGTTTCCCGTACCAGTTGGCACTTGAACTGAGCTTTGAAGAAAGTTATTCTCTGAGACAGAGTTGAGGAGAGAGTAAATTCCAGACATGAAGGATAGTATATGCAAAGTCATGGGTAAGGGATATGAAATTGGGGGTATAAAGGACAGCAAGGAGGCCAGTTGGGCTCAGATATAAAGCAAGCTTGGCAACTGTGTGGAGGATGAATTGGAGAGGAAAGAGACTTGAAGCAGGGGAACCAGCTAGATGAGTACTGTAATTGTCTAGGTGAGAGGTAATTAGTCTGAACAAAGATAAAGTGATGAATGCAAAATATATTTGAGGGAAAGAATTAAGAGAACTGATAGGATGTGAGGGAGGAGGGAAGGGAAGAATCAAGAATGTCTCTGAGGTTGTGAGCCATAGTGGCTAGAAGAAGGTTGTACCCTCTACATAAATAAGGAAGTCAAGAAAAAGGGAGCACTGGGGAAAGGGATAGAGTTCTGTTTTGGATATGTTGAATTTGAGATTACAGAACATTAATTTGGAGTTGTCCACTAGCACATCCTTGTCTTCTAAAGATCATGATGCTTTGGAAAGGGTTCTGGAATTTGAGTCAGAGGAACAGAGTCTGAATCCCAGTTCGGACCTTTCTAGGGCTCAATTTCCTCAGCTGTAAAATGAAGGACTAGGATTAGATGTGTCTTAAGATCTCTCTCAACTCTAAATCTATGGTCTTAATATCAAATTTCACTTCCTTCATGAAACCTCCTCACTCTTCGAATCCCCAGTGAGCTCCTCCTTCCCATTTGAACTCCATATAACACTTAGGGTCTATGCTGCACATATCTAAGATCATGGTTACTGAGGAGAATCAGTCTGGTGGGTCACTTGAGTTCAGAAGTTCTAAGCTGCATCAGGGGTAAGCCTATTGAGTATCCTAAATAAGTCCTAAATGAACATGGAGACATCCTCCATACTTATGGAGCCATGAACCAGCCCAGTTACAATAAAGGTCAAAGATCAGGTCAATCAGCAGTAGGACAGTCTACTTAGCAGCCACTTCATTTCTAGCCTAGGCAAGATAGGGTACTGAGGACATTTCCACACATACATACACATACATATGTACACACATACATACATGTATATGTATGTAAACACATTTTGACAATACAAATTGGAGAGATATAATTTTTGGGTAATTAACAATCATTTTATTAAATTATGATTGTGGATAGTTAGTACTATCTCTAATATATCAAAGACCCTCATGGAACCCACTCCATGCTTTTATGGCATTGGAAGAGTGGGTGTCCTTTACATGTGGTAATCAACCCTTATTGGTTAATAACTGAGAGAATGAATATCATAATGAGAGATGAGTTTATTCTAACAAGGGCCTGGAGATATGACTCTTATCATTCAGTCTTGGTCAAAGAGACTTATCTATACCCATACTACTCAATCTATATCAATCCATATTTGTCTGACTAAAACATAAAACATAATGGGCGAGAATCTACCATTTATTCACCTAAACTATATTTTCTTTATCTTTTGATCATATCTGGGTTTTCCCAGTGGGGTGTGTCTGCCCAAGACTTCATCTTATCATCCACCCTGCTCTCCAAAGGCTGGCCAAGTAACCTACAGGGGCTAATTTCTGGATGAAGAATTAGGAAGAGGAAAAACCGTAGTTCCAATTAAATAATTGGTTATCAATATAAGAAATAATCATCATCTCTCTCTCTCTCACACACACACACACACACACACACACACACACACGCTCTTAAATCCTAATCTTCCTTCAAAGGACATCTCAAGCACTACTTTCTACATTATGCCTTTCCTTCAGCTTCTAGTACCTCTCAGTCCCTGAAATCACCTTGTGCTAATTTTTAATTTTCTCATATGTGCACCTTTTTCTCTGATGGAATGTAAACTCCTTGAGGGCAGGGGCTGCTTCTGCTTTTGTGTTCCTTGTATGTGACATAGTAAATGCTTTAAAATTCTTGTTTATAGTACTAATTTCATTCCTATGTACTACTAGTCATCCTTTAGATTAGGGGTCTTTAACTCTTCCTGTGTCATGGATTCCTTTGATAGCCCAGTCGGGTATATAGACTCCTTCTCAGTATCATGTTTTTAAATTCATATGGTATAATACATATGATTAAAAAGGAAACCACAGGTTAATTAAAATATAGATTTCCCCCCACCCCATTCCATTTCATGGACCCCTGAAATCTATCCACAGAGCACATAGGTCAAGAACATTTACTCAGTCTCTAAACTCCCTTAAGGAAGGCACCATTTTTTTCATTTTTTTTTCTTTATTTCTCACAGTTCTAAGTATATGGAACATGTTCAATTAATAATTGCCCATTAACTGTCAAGAGTACTCACTATAAGTTGAGTGTAGTTAAACATATTAAACAGTGTGTGTGGGTGTGAAATTAAGGGTAAAATTTGAGTTCTCTCCCTAAAGAATTTTCCAGTCTAATGTGGAATACAGAGGAAAATGCTACCAAATTATGAATCTGTAAACAAATTAAAAAAAAAGGTATAACCAGTGAAAGCTGTACAATGTCATATAACTGCATGCTAAAATGTTGACGGAGCTGGCATGGGGGTGGGGTGGCATGGTGAGCACAGATAACTTAGATAGATTAAATAAGACATTTTCAAGGAAAGAGAATTCTGAGAGGAATGGATGGTAGAAAAGTTTGGAGGTGAGAAGGAATGAGTTAAATTCACAGGAATTATGGCAATTTCACAGGAATTTAGCACTGGAAGGAGATGAGTCTCTCGTTTTGCAGATGAGAAATCTGGTCCCATAGAGATGAAGCAAATTGTTCCAGGTTACACACTTAGTAAGTGGCAGAATTGAAATTTGTGCAGAAACATTTAAGTCTTCAATTAGGAGGCTTAATTTGATCTGGGAAGCATGCAGGGTTGGGGAACCGGGGTCCTCAAGGCCACATGTGGCCTTCTAGGTCTTTGGATGAGGCCCTTTGACTGAGCACAAATTTTACAGAACAGATTCTTTTATTAAAAGGATTTGTTCAGTGGAGTTTGGATTCAGTCAAAGGGCTGCACCTGAGGAATTAAAGGGCCACACATGGCCTTGAGACCACAGGTTCCCTACCCCTGATAGAAAATTCTAAACAAGGACGTAATCATAGGACCAATACTTAAAGAAGATGGTTCTTATTGAAGTGTGTATGATGGATAAGGTTGGGAAGAGACCGGAATAGGAAGGCTAGTTCAAATTTGTTGCAGGTGAGGTTCAGATCAAGCTTTTAGTTAGAATGGAGAAAACAGGGTGTGTTGGGGCTCTTGTTGGTAATGGGTTGAACCGTCCTTAACTAACAGGCACGTGGGCCAGAATGCGAAGGTTGCACCTGTTTGCCGATAAGCAGGATTATCTCTCTGCCTTTGGGGTGATGCACGATTGGCTTGCTGTGGGGAGGGCAAGGCCAGAGGAAGGGCCCTAAGGGGCCCTGGAGAAAGGACTTAAATACAGGCTACCTGGAGGCAGAAGGAAGTCCAGCCATGTCAAGTTTAGAGAAAGTGGCTAGAGGCAAGTGTTGAGTTCTAAAGAAGAGACAGTTCCAGCCACGCCAAGCCTAAGAGAAAGTAGCAAGAAGCAAGCTCTGTGTCTTAAGTTTTCTGTGCAGCTGTTTCTCCCGGAGAAAGTGGGAGCCGGGGACGCCAGAAGCCTGTTGAGGAAGGGTATAGGTGAAACCTATACAGCCTGACCCCCCAAAACTGTAACAAGGGTGAATTGGGGAAAAATTTTAGGAAAAATATTAATTAAAATGGGGTCCTTTTAGGTTACATAGAAACATGAACCTTTTAGGCCTAAGCAAGCATACATTTGTTATTTGATGGTTTACGGCAGAAATGAGAAGAAAGAAAGGAAGAAATGACGCAACTTAGCCCAGAAGTGAATTTATTTGTTCCAAACTCCTTTCCTTTATCTTCTCTTCATCAGTCTCATTTTGTGTTTTCCTCCCTGGAATCTGTTTTTTGCTCTAGCTATTCCTACTTAATTTACAATGAATTTTAAGAGTTTTTGCTTTGTTTTTCAAGCATCTTTGTCTGTAAGGCGAACCTTTGTGCTTGAGGAAAATAGCTCATATTATCATTCTCTTTTATTAAAAATTGTACTGTCATCCAATGAGAGTTGCTACCAGGGCAGCAAGGGCAGTAGGGATCATTGTAATTCTCAGGTGACCTTCACAATCAGTCTTCTCAGCTTATGCTGCTCATATTTTTCTCATAAATAAAAGGCTAAGTTTTAAAATGGGTATTCTCCTTCTTAAATCACTCTGTGGTCAACAAGTTCTTTAAGGTCATCTATCAGAGACTGATTGCTAGAAGGGAACTTAAATGTTATTTAGTCTAAACCAGGAAACTGAGATCTAGGAAAGATAAGTGACTTGTCCAAGGTCATGCACATAGACAGAATCAGTGGTGGGATTCGAATTCAGGTTTTCTGACTCCAGAATTCTGTGCTCTTCTTTCACTGAGAGAGGGAACAGAAAGAACCCTGCCAAGTCTGGGGAGGATCAAAACTTAGGAACCATCTCTGAATAACAGAATTTACAATACATAAATGTTTACATTCTCTTTGGGTCTCTTCTCCCCTTTTATGCTGTTAAGAGTTCACCTGATTTTTTTCTTTCCTTTTTGTATGGTTCCTTCCTCTAGATTGCTTTGAGGTCCCCTAGCCCTATATCTTCTTCCTCCCCTCTTTATTTTGCTTAAAGCAACACTGTTCTATCTTTTGTGGGAAAATGTGACTTTGAAAAACATCTTCAAACACTTTAAACAAAGGCAAACAGCAAGCTGAGGGTCTCCGCTTTCAGATAGGATTGGCAACTCAGCATGAGGCAATTAGCATTCTCAGACCCAGAGAAGGTTGGTACAAAAAAGGACACTTTGATGCACCAAGTCCAACCTTCTCCTTTTTACAGAGATAGGAAACCTACCCGCAGAAAGATTAAGGGTCACACAGCTTGGGAATGGCACAGCCAGTCTTAGAACTCAGGCCTCCCAATTCCCAGTCCATTAATCTTTACACCTTAGGTTAGTAACAATAGAATTACCAGTTTTCACTGATTTAAGGTGAGAATATTACTTGGAAGGGTCAAACACTAGCTGGCTACCAAATTGGCATTAATTAGTTTGATTCACAGATTGTTAGAGCTGTATTAAGTCCCTTTTCTTTGTTGCAGCAGGGGCACGGATCAGGGCCTAAGGCTGATGTTTGTGTAAGATATGATGACAAAGAGCTCTGTATCCATTAACTCCTTTCAATCACTCTGTGAGGGAGGGAACAAAGTCATTATTATCTCTATTGTACAGACAAGGACACTGAGGTCCATTTTCACTAATGACTTCGGCAGTCCCACAGCTTAGTGACAGCAAGGACTCAAACCCAGGCCTTTTAGCTGTAAATCCAGCACATTTTCCAAGTGTCAAACCAGCATGCTGCCATCATAGCCCATCCTAGCTCTGAAGCCAGTTTCGGTAAGTGCCTATTTACATTGCCATTGGGTTCCACAGGGCACCCCTCCCCACCATTGCCTGAAAGGCAATGCTTACACAATGGGAACAGAACAGTGACTCTGGACTTAGAGAAACTGGGACACTGATAACCTGTGTGACCTTGGAAAAGCTACTTCATGTCTTTGAGCCTCAGTTTCTTCAGCTGTTAAATAGAAGTATTAAATAAGACAGACTTTGGTGTCTTCGTCTTTCATAGTCAGAGAGGAAAAAAACCCCCAACTAATTATAATGCAAAGTACAATGAAAATGAGGATAGCTAGCTGGCACAGTCCCAGGCCTGGAGTCAGGAAGACTCATCATCCTGAGTTCAAATCTGTCTTCACTTACTAGCTATGTGACCCTAAGCAAGTTACTTAACCCTGCTTGCCTCAGTTTCCTCATCTATAAAAAGAGCTGAAGAAGGAAATGACAAACCATTCTCATATCTCTGCCAAGAGAACCCCAAATGGGGTCATGAAGAGTTGGACACAACTGAAAACGGCTCAACAACAAAACAATGAAAACACAACCTCACCTCCCGCCTGTCCTTCATGCTAGTCTTGCTTATGCCCAGATCTGTTCATGTCATCTTTCTGTTGGAAAGTCTTTACTGACTCCTTGGTAAACAACTCCCTGTTGCTTACCAAGTGAACACCCAACTCCTTTGCTGGCAGTCAAAGTGCTCTGCCATCTTGTACCACTTGACCTCCCCAGCCTCCCTCTTCTGCTCCTGTTTTGTCCTTTATTTAGTGCAGCCAGACTGAACTCCTTACTCGGTTTCCCAATGTGCACTGTACTTTCCTGTCTTTGCTTTTGCCTACATTTCCCCCTTTTATTTTGAACATCTTCCTTCCTCCTTTTCCTTTACTATTCTTTAGAGCCCACTTCAAATGTCCCTTTCTCCACCGATGATTTCCCTGATCTTCCCTTTAGCCTTGACTGTCATTTCTGTTTTTTAGAGCTCCTGTGAAATCCTAATAAAACTTCCCCCAGTCCCAATATTCTAGCTTCTTTATGGGCCTCACTGAACATCAGACACGTCCTGATTTAACCATGCAATCTGGCTTTAAACACACCACAGTCCCCCAGACTCAATCATAGGACTCTGAACAACAGTCCCAGTGCACTTATCCAGTCACTGCCCGCTGTCCCAATATCTTAACTTCCTCATATATACCTCATCAGAACAACAGGCATGTCCACATGATGGAACGCCAGTCACTGCCTTTAGTTAGACAATGCCCCCAGACCCATTTCTCATATTTCCCATAGAAAAAGCATGTGCGTCCATGCACTCAACCACAACCACATTCATCCAATCTCAGACTGAACCACAATAGCCAGTCAACCAGAAAGCAGTGCCACCAGGATGCTTGAGTAGGATGTGGACCCCCAAACAATGGAAGGGACCTTTTCTACGTAGGCACCTGCACAGTAATAGTAAAAGATGTCTTTGAGGTAAACTTATGACACAGAGAGGCTGACTATATCATTGTCATATATAAATGCCCCCTCCCAAAGGTACTCCTCTGTAAATTATATATAAAATATGTAAAGTAGTGATAATATATAACAGATCACAGATACAAGAGCTACTTTTTGCATGTCTTATTCCCCTCCCCCATAACTAAGTCCCATGAAGACAGAGATGATGATTTCTCTATTTTTGTCCTCTTCCTTCCCACTTCCCTCTCAACCTTCTTTTAGCAGTGTCCTGTACCTAGTGAATGCTTATTAAACATTTCATGAATTTGTTGATGAGAATTATAATATGCTATGTTTACTCAGTGTACAAAGAGCTCACTCTCAGCTGAAAGGCAAGATCAGGCTTCCTGTTGACAGAATGTCCAATGTGAAAGGACTCAGATAGATTTAGTACAACATCTTGGTGGAGCAGTTGGATAGAAACCCTGTGTAAGTTACTTAACCTCTGTTTGCTTCAGTTTTCTCATCTGTAAAACCGGAATAATCATAGCATTTCCCTCACAGGGTGGTTGTAAAGGAATTAGATAATATTTTAAAAACACTTATCACAGCTCCTGGCGTATAGTTGGTGCTTAATGGTTGTTCCCTTTCCCTTCTCCCTTTCAGCATTGCCAGGATTATTGACTTATCAGACAAAAAATGACATTAAAAAGGCATTACTATTTCCATCCTAAGAACCAAGAAACCTTTGCAAATGACATATAGCTGAATCTTTCCTTTCATATGTATTATCTATGCCATTAGAATTAAGCTTCTTGAGAGTGGGGGCTATCTTGCTTTTCTCTCATACCCCCAGCATATAGTACAGGGCTTTGCACACAGGAAATGATTAATAGTTCCTTCCTTCCTTCCTTCCTTTCTTCCTTCCTTCTTTCCTTCCTTCCTTCCTTCCCTTCCTCCATCTAGCTGACAAAATAATCTTCTAAAAGTCCAATCCTGATCATTTCACTCCTCAACACTAATCTTCAGTGGTTCACTATCAATGTCTCTGGGATAAAATACGGACCCTATAGCTTGGTACTAAGATTCTGCTAAATCTTGTAATCAACCTTAGATGCCTCTTATTATCCTTTACTCATTATTTTTCAGCAAGACCAGACCACAAGTTGTTCTCCACACTCAAAATGTCCATTTTTTTTTGGCCTCATGCCATTTGCATAGGTCATCCATCTACCACACTGCATTTCCTCTTCATTCATTCTTTAAGAATCCTCATCTTCAAAGTTCAGCTCAGGAACCACATTCATCCAATCCAATTCAACAACCCTCATTAAGTATGTACTATGCAGAAAGTACTATGTTATTTCCTGATGATACAAAGGTAAAGTGCAAAACAGTCCCTGTCCTCAGGGGAACTGGAAGGATAAAACATAGACACATTCATCTGAGGAAGGAGAAACTGGTAGCAACTAGGAAGTTCATCTCATCAACCAAAATCTTTTTTTTTTTAATTTCTCCATCCCCAGTTGAAAGTGTTCTATCTCAAATCAAATATTCAAAGAAAAATTTTGTCTGGATCTCCACTTCTGTCTTCAGCACCATCCGCATTGTGTGATGTTACTCTTTGTACATTTCTCACCTCTCTTCCTCCTGAAAAATATAAGCTCCTTGAAGGCAGCGACTTTCATTTTTATTTCTGTATTCCCAGTGCCTAGTATTGTGCCCTACCCATATCAGAATAAATGGTTACTCAACACAACAAAACCTTTTGGGTCTGCCCATTTCATTATCAATAAAAATTTTGGAAAGTGATAAAAAAAAGATCAGTAGGAATGGAAAGACCTGAGGAGAAATGGCATTCCAGACCAGAAACACACTGCAGGGGATGTTCAGTAGGTAGTAACTTCATTTGATTCTCTTAGGCAGGAGATAAAATTGTGTTCACTCTAATAGCACATACACTAAAAAATGGAATATTAGAATAAGTCAAATTGGTGAGGGCCTTGCATATTAAGTTAAGGAATTAATTTTTTTTTCTTCGAGCAATGCGGAGTCACTGAAGATTTTTGAGCCAACAGAAGACACAATCATACAATGCTTTTGGAAGAGGAATCAACATCAATGTGTCACATAGATTAGAAAAGGTAAACACTAGAGGCAGGCAGGTCAGTTAGTGGATTGCTATTAATTGGTACTAATGAGGGGCTGCAGAGGTCATAAGGCATTAGTATAACTAATGCCTAGTACTATATATTGTAAGCGAAGTTGACTTTCTTCTTTCAAGCACTTAAATGGAATATTATCCCATGTGTTATTCATTAAAAAATGAGAACTCTCCAAAGTCTAATATTATTTTCACAGCTCTAATATAATGTCTGACCATATTCAGTGGTGTCAAACTAAAATAAAAACAGATCCCTGATGGCTGCATATAGATTTAGGAAACCACAAATTAACTTTATTTATGTTATATTATGTATATTTTTTATTTTGTTAAACATTTCCCAATTACACTTTAATTTGTTTCTGATAGTGCTCTAGATTTTGCCAGCTGCTTTTGGCCTTCTGACTTCAAATCTGACCTCTCTTAAAAGATGTATTCATGCAATCAGAACAAATGCGTGCTTGTGGGGGAGAGAGAGGCTTTAAAAGATATCCATACTTTGGAAGGTTTTTTCCTGTTTGGGACATGCACTGCTCTAAGTATTCTTGGTTATCATTTAAGCAACTAGTACAGTGCTCTGCAACTCTCTAGATGTCAGATGTTGGCAACTTATCCTGTCAAGTCTTATTTTGTTCATTCCCATTGAATTTCTTTGTCCATGACAATCACAAGGCTCTTTCCTTCACACTAGTGTATATTAGGGTCTTACATGAATGGCTGTAGTCAGAGGAACTAAAGTGTAGAATGACCAATACGGTCACAGGCAAGTCACTTAACCTCTCGGAGTCTCAGTTTCCCCTTCTGTAAAATAGAGACAAGGATGTGTGTACCTAACAGCATCGTTATGAGGAAAGTACTTTATAAAACAGCATTATATGCTTGTGCTATTATTATTCTTGTTACTTGCTTCTATGTTAATATTTGCTTGAAGAAAATGAGACCCAGTAAATGTAGATGTGACCTTGGATCACAGAACTTAGAAGCAAAAGGATCCTGGAATTCATATCATCCAAACTCTTCATTTTCTAGATTAAGCAACTGAAGCCCAAGGTCACAAAAGTAGAGACTGAATTAGAATCCATGTCCTGACTCCGAATCTAGAATTCTTTCTGCCACATCACACTGCAAAACATATACCATCCTGCTGGTTGCACTTAAGTAGACTGATGATACTAAAGGCAGGGGAAGTTGTTGAAAAAAAAATCCAAAGTGACATTTTTAGAGACTCCATGAGTTCCAAATTTATAAGAAATGAAGATGCTTTGAAGAGCAAAGACACTTTTCTCAGTTTCCTTATCTGTCAAATAAATTATTTTGTTGATTTGCTTTAGTGATGTTGACATGGGTAACACCTGCAGCCAACCACAATGGAGCATTTCCTTGTGTGTGGTGCTCATTCATGGTCAAATTAAGGTTCAAACTAAATCCCCTAACCATGACAATTTATGGTGTCTACAGGAATCACACTTGAACATCTGGGAATATGTGGGGTTCTTTGGAAAGTAATTTTTTTCTTTTTCTTTTTCTTTTTTTTTTTGGAGGGGGGAAGGCAGGACAATTGGGATTAAGTGACTTGCCTAAAGTCACACAGCTAGTAGCTAGTAAGTGTTAAATGTCTGAGGCTGGATTTGAACTCAGGTCCTCCTGACTCCAGGGCTGATATTCACTGATGATTCACCAAGCCACCTAGCTGCCCACTCTGGGAAATCATTACCCAAGACCTTTTGCTCAAGACTATTTCCATGAGATAAGATATTAAAGTGGAAACATCTGGACTTGGAGTCAAGGAAGCCTAAACTCAAATAGTAGCTTTGAAAACGACTGACTTTATGCAGTCATTTAACTTCTGGGAACCTTAGCTTTTCCACCATAAAATGGAAATAATACACCATTTTGATTTTTCTTGAGAGTGGTACTTGGAATGGTTTGCCATTTCCTTCTGCAGCTCATTTTACAGATGAGGAAACTGAGGTAAACAGGGTTAAGTGACTTGCCCAATGTCACATACTGAATAATATCTGAGACTGGATTTGAACTCAGGAAGACTGGTCTTCCTGACTCCAGGCCTCATACACTATCCACTGTGTCACGCCATTGCTAGTTAACCTGATTTATACTTACAGTTCAGACAGCCAATAGCCTTGCTAGACTGAGGAAGAGGGCCTGGAGTCCTCTCCATTAAAACACTGCTATTGTAACTACTACAAATGACCGTAATTTATTATTGGACTCCATTAGAACACAATCCTTATATTAGAGCCTAGTAGGAACTTTGACAAGTGTTTATTTGGCACTAAGTTAAAAAACAGCAAGGTTGCAGAAGAAGGTTACATTTTGTTTCTAATGCCATGTTTCTCTGGGTAGAGAATCACAGATTTAGAGCAGTGAAGGGACCTTCCAGAGAGTCTAGACCAAATCTTTCACTTTACAGATAAAGTAACTGAGGCCCAGAGAGTTTAAATGACTTGTCCAAGGTCACAACATAGTAAACACAATGTAGTAAATGGCAGGGGCAGGTTTGAATCCAAGTCCTTTGATTTGAAGTTTGGTGCTTTATTCCACCATTGCAGCATCTCCCTAATTCTACACAAACTACATATACCTTACATTTCTGTAGCTCTTCCAGGTTACATCCTCCCAATAGCCCTGTGCTATTAATAGATGCTCTCATTTAAACTTTCTGTTATTCGTTTTTCTCTGACTCTTTGTGACTCCATTTGGGGCTTTCCTGGGAAAGTTACTGGCTTGCTATTTCCTTCTCCAGTATATTTTACAGATGAGAAAACTGAAGCAAACAGGGTTAAGTGACTTGCCTAGGGACATATAGCTAGCAAGTGTCTGAAGTTAAATTTGAACTCAGTTCCTCCCAATTTTAGCTGTGGTGCCATCTAGCTGCCCTACCTTTTTTTTTTAATAGAAGAGGAAACTGAAGATCAGAGAATTAAAGGGATTTAGCCTCGAGAATATGTCTCAGGGGTGGGATTTGAACCCTGACTCTAAGTCAGTGGTTCTCAACCTTCCTAATGCTGTGATCCTTTAATACACTTCCTCATGTTGTGGTGACCCCCCCACCCCAACCATAAAATTATTTTCATTGCTACTTCATAACTGTAATTTTGCTACTGTTATGAATCATAATGTAAATATATGATATGCAGCATGTATTTTCATTGTTACAAATTGAACATAACCCACAGGTTGAGAACTGCTGCTCTACGTCAAGGACTCTATCCATTATACCACTCGTGCTCCTAAACAATGACTCTGTGACTTGGCTTGAGACATAGTAAATATCTAAAGTATGGATCTCAGGTTTAGAGGCAGGAAAATCTGTTTTAAATCTCATCTCAGATATGTATATATGTGTGTATATATACATATGTATAATATATGTGTATGCATACACACACAAGTTGTATGACTGAATAAGTCATTGAATCTCTCTGCACCTTAGCCTCCTCATTTATAAAATGAGGGAGCTGGAATCAATAGCATCAAAAGTTCCTTTCACCTCAAAATCTGTAATCCTACGATTGTCTCAGAGCTTCCTTCCTTGACATACCAGTGTGTTTTGTCTGTTATGGCCCCTGCAAATGGTGCTAAAGAAAGATACACAAATTTGGAAAATTTCTCTAACTGCTACTGTCATCTGGGAACAAAAAAGCAGGAAAACAGTACCACTGTTGACGTTCAAAACTAATTTTCTCAGGAAAATAAGACTCTTTAAGTGCATCAGTCTCCTTATCCTCCATTTCTTTTTCTCCTCCTAGCATCAATTCACGGATCTGATTCTATGAAATTCATGGATCATTCTTCTTATTCTGGAATTTAATTCTGGGAATGCAGGTCAGAAACAATACCAGAGTAAAAAAGGTCTGTGCGTGCGTGCGTGTGTGTAGAGGGAGTGGGGTGGGTTTGTGTACTCATATATAATATAAATGTTTGAGACTGGAAAAAAAAAAAAAGAAGACAGGGACCTTGTCTACATAAGCAAAGATATGGGCTCATTGGCTGTGCATTTTATAAGCTCTTCATGAATGGATGTAGATCAAATGCTTGGATTCATTTTGCAGCAATCTCATTCACTTGCTAACCTCGTTCAATATTTTTCCTAACGTGTAAATATGGCCACTGAAACAGGAAAAAAGTGACTGTGAAGGGGAAGAACAGAAAGCAGAAGAGCAGCAAGCATCTCACAGAGCAGGCTGACTTTTGACACCTAAAGTCTAAAGAGTTTATTTATAGTGAGTGTTTGAGAAAGTAAAGGGCAGGGGAAAATGTCTGGGCCTTTCATTTTGTAAAATTTCTCATAAGCCGCTCAAATCAAATTTCTACTGGAAACTTGGGCCACTTTCATCAAATGCAGCTCTGCTTTTGTTAAATTTATCGCAGCTTTTGGAGATCCCGATGGTACAGGGTGTCTTGAATTTTATGAGTACATTAATAATTTTGGGTGATACATATGAAACAGGTGGAGGAAATGAATATAGCCCATTTTAAGTGGTGATATGAAGGTGTTGGTGGCTGACTTAACTGAATATTTAATGTAGCCACATAAAAGCTGCCCAGCAGGATGGAATCCTCACTTAATTCATAAAAAAAATAAATGCAAAAGTTTGATCAGCTCCCCTGGGGTACTGATTCATACTGAATCACTCCCTACATCCCCCTGTCCCATAAAAGCAGCATATAATGCAATGCACTTTTCAGAGACTATAAAAGTAATGAGAATGCACTATAGGTCAGAATAGTCAGCTTGTTAAAAGGAAGATGTTCACAATGCTTGTATTCTCTGTGGTCCTCAGTGAGTCACTTAGTTCTCCAGGACAATGCTCTCCTTAGGACCCTCAAGATGAGAGAAAACTTATTTAAAACAGCAGCAGCACTCACTTTTATTGTAGTCATTTAAAATAAATGTGTCATTGGTGTTATGCATGAAGAAGTTTGTTTTAGGAGGGTTTGCTTTGTGGCTTTAAGTTAACATTTATACTTGCTGGGAAGGGAGGCAGACAGGTTTAATCTAACAGGATATATATGCTTCTGTATAACTATTAGTTTAGGATGTGGGGGGCTTGCTTAAGGGGGCTCCTTTATGTGTAAAAATAAGGTTTGTGAAGTATGAGGTATTCCCCTAATGTTTTACTATATTGCCTGTTGAGCTAATACTTGTGCTGCCTCTAGCAAGTTAACATTTATGTTGCAATATGTTAAGCTAATGAATAAGCTTGATGGGAAAAAAAATTGTGGGAACAATGAGGTAGGTGATTGGGACACAGCTGTTCTTGAGGAAAGAATGAATGTCGATCAAGAGGATAGGTGACAGACTAACTCAACTCAAATCAAAGCTGTTAGACTCTTCTTTGCTTCCCTCCTCTCCTGTCTATGCCCACACTATCTAGAATTGACTGCATCCAGGCTCCAAATCATCTCAATCAAGGACTTTCTTTAAGCCCCAATTCAGATGCAGCTTCTTTCATGAGATCTGGACAGAACTTCTATTGCTCCCACCAAGAAGTAATACAGCTTTGGGGTGAGAGACTGGGTTATGATACAGGGTCTTTACTACCTCTGTGATTTCAAACAAATTATTTTGCCTTTCTGAGTCTCAATTTTCTCCTTGTAAAATTAGATGATTCGACAGGTTGATTTCTGAGATACAATCCAGCATTAACTCTCCTATGTGTAAGGTATTGCTACTTTAAAATTCTGCCCTTTCATACAAAGTAATTTGTTGCTAAGTTAATGTTGCTCATAATTCTTAGAGGAAGTGACTCTGACTCAGAGTTGTGAGGCAGTCGTTGCTCATTTTGAGTGAGATAAGCTGTAGTATACTGTTGAGAAAGGAACACTAGAACTGTTCTCTGATTATGGGACAAAAGTAATTTATATGACTATAGACACAGGATGAAAATTGGATTACTAGCCATTAACTAAGCCTATACAATTCTCAGAGAGGACTTAGAGTCTGAACCCAAAAAGATAAAAGATAGTGAGATGAAAAAGCAGATTTCAGGACAGTATCATCTAAGCCTATGATGGAAGTGGTAGCTACCTCAGTAGCTATTGAGGAAAAAGTCCAGTAGCTTGTATAGTTTGGCTTAGACATTGTACTCAGACACTAACGGAGTGTTAGTTGGGTACAACATGGATCAACTCAGATTAAAAGAGGAGCATATATTATAACACAGAAGCTACATTTATCACAGACCATTTATGTGGAGTTCCTAAAATGAAATGAAGACACTGAGTAGTGAATTACCCAAGGACACAGGCTGTCCTTATTCATGTGCCTCATTGAGAGATTTCTTTTCCCCATTCTTCCCCACAGATACTGAGATTATAGTGGGATAGTGTGACCTAGATTTATGTGTGGCTTGTAATGTACTAATTATTCTTATACTTTAATATATCAATGCTGGTAATATTATTAATATATCTTTTATCTTTGTTACTCAATCAATGGTTATATGTAAAATGGAAAAGTGTTTTTGCTTTATGTGGTAAACTGGCCTAAGGGGCCAGATCATTGTCTCTGGGAGAGAGTAGATGCCTCTCCTTCCCCCTTCAGAACATTTCTTCAACATAACCATCTGTCTGGGATGGTCATAAATTAGTTTCAGGCTTAAATCTACACAAAGGAAGAAAAGGTTTTGGGCCTAATGACTCCTCCCCGCCCCTACTCTGTAGAGCAGAAAATATAAGTCCAAGCAGTACTACTCCTAAATTGACTCATTTGTTGGTAAAGATGAACATTCCTGATGCCACTTACAATAGAAAAGACCCTGTGGTTTTTAACTGAATGACTGGTTTGTGAAAATGGAAACACATTGATGGGGGCTCAGGAGCTAAATTGCTAAGTGGGAGAATATCCCCTTACAGCAGGATTACTTTTTGGGTTTGTAGAGAATTTGAGTGTAACTGCATTATAGTGGTCTTTATGTGGCCTTCCATTGTGAGGGCTGGTTGGACTGAGCAAGGCAGCACACAGAAGAAGTGTATCCACATGCACTGAGGGAAAAATCAGAGCCATTATATCATGAGAGATACACCATGTACCTTTTACATGGACAAGGGTCTCAGAAGTCAATTTATTGCACAGACCCACTCTGCCAAGATTTTTAGGCAATCTACACTCCCTTTAAGAAATTATAGAATAGTTTACATGGAAATGGAACAAAAGATAAAATACACTTTTTTTTCATTTGATTATTGCTAAGATAGGGGAGAAAGACTGGGAGAAAGGGGAAGGATGTGGAATGACTGAGTAATGATAGGAAGGCTAGAGGCATTGGTGAAACTTCTGTTCAGAGAGGTAGATGGCTTATCTTTGCCTGACTGATAAATGTAATAATATATCTTAAACTGGTAAAGGGGCAATCAGGTGGAGCAATAGATAGAGCACATGACTTAAAATCAGAAAGATTCATCTTCATGAGTTCAATTCAGCCTCAGTCATTTATTAGCTGTGTGACTCTGGGCACGTCACCTAATAGTGTTTGCCTCACTTCTTCATCTGTAAAATAATCTGGAGAAGGGAATGACAAACCGCTCCAATAGCTTTGCCGAGAAAACCCCAAATGGAGTCACAAAGAGTCAGATAGGACAAATGACTAAACAGCAGGTTGATAAAGATGTCACTCAATGTCTCCCTTACCTAGTCCTGATAGAGGGAAGCTGGGTTTGAACCTTGGATGGAGGGCTTTTTCTGTAAGTTAAGAATGTTCATGTTTACTGCAAAGTCAGCCAAGGTAGGGGTAGTGCTGTTTGGTCTTACATTTTCTCTTCTACAGAAGAGGAGGCAGCAGCCACTAAATCTTAGACCTTTTCTTCCCTTGTGGAGACTAAAGTTTGAGACTAATTTATGACCTTTCCAGACAGACAGTTATGTTGAAAAATGCATTGAAGGGGGAGGGGGAGACATTTACCCCATTACAAGGGCAATGACCTGGCTCCTCGGACCTCAAGCAGATTTTTGTTAAGTGCTTCTGATATATTTATCATCTGATGCCTTGTAATCATTTGTGGTTAGGTTTTATTCTTTTATTATCATGAAAGTTCCAAAGAGGGAGAGGTAACATCCTTTCAGAACTTTGCATCTCCCCTATCCCAGTGCTCTTCACAAGGGAGGCACTTAATACATGTCTGTTGAATGTTTAATGAGTTTGTCAAATGCAATTTGCATAGATTTTACTTGATTATCATATCATTTGCAATGAGAGGCAGCATGGTGGAGAAGATACTAAGACAACCTCAGAACCAGGATAACTAGGGGTCAAATCTTGTCGCTGAAACATACTGGCTGTATAATACAGCTCTTGGGGACTCTCTAAGTTTACCTGCAACAGGAGAGGGAGCTTGCTCCCTTAGGAGTTTCCAATACCAATGAAATCATAGGTGCAGTTCTTATTCCTACATCTATCACTTGCATTACATATTCCTATCCTCTCTAGAAAGGGATAAATGACACATAAATGAAGAACTACAATGAAAGCCAACATGTAATCATTTGTATATGAATGCAAAAAACTAAGAATTGTGGGGCAGAGGAAAGATCTCTTAAAGTTAGGACTATCAGAAATGGTATTTTAGCTGGAATGTGAAAGATATGGTGGTAAAAAATGGTGACATCTTGGATTTTAGTCAAATGGCACAAAAATGGAAGGAAAGTGCAGGATGTTTGGGGAAGAGATGATCCTGCAGATTGGCTAAGGCAGAGGGTTTGTTTGGGGGAACAGTGGGTAATAAGAGGAAAACATAGATTTTCCTCAACTCCCAGGAAGAATTTGGAGAATATTTGGCAGAGAAGTTGGGCCTATATTTAGTAGGTAATAAGTACTCATTGGTGGTTTTTCATTTTTGTTTTAGTTTCAGCAGTTGTGGGGTAACACGATCAAATCATAGTCATAAAAGGTATATTTACATGATATTGCTTGAAATACATGACCATGGAATCAAGGTTGGTTAAGACTATAAGTGCAGAAACTGGGGCCAAAGAGGGTAAACTACTTAGTGGCAAACTTGGTACAAGAATTTAGGCCTCCAACTTTCTATTCACTGTGCTTTCCATAGTACCATTCTACTTTTCATATATTATGCTGATTTTCTTTAAACATTGTTTTCATCAATCAGTCGTCAAAAATTGATTGGGGACTTACTCTATAGACGCACTGTACTAGGCTCTGGGGACATAAATATAAGGAGAGAAAAAAATTCTTATTTGCAAGAAGCCAACATTTAAAGGAGGAAACAACAGACATTCTCAAATATATACAGAGTAAATACACAAAGAATAATTTCTTTTAAAAAGTTAAGTAGGGACAGAGCCAAGATGGCAGTGTAGAAGTAGGAAAACTCCACAGCTCCCACATAGCCAACTCAAATTCCCATAAAATATGGCTATAAACAAATTTTAGGGCTCCAGAACTCACAAAAGTACAGAAAAATACATCTCCCGCTGAAGGCAGCTTGGCAGGAAAGGCTCATCTCAGTGAGCTGGGAGCTGGGAGCTGGAAGCCAAAACCAGCCCAGCTTGAAACCATGGCTTGACCCAGGGGTATTCAGGACAAACTGCAGCTGGAGCCTTCAAGAGAGTGGATCAGCAGCAGCTGTGGTGATTTCCAGACTTATTAACCCATAAGAATTAAGGACTAAGTGAAAGGTTAGTGGAACTTGGCTAAATACGGGGAACAGGGTCCAGCCAAACTGCCTCCAGGGCAAGGAAGCAGCAGAAGCAGCAACCCTGCAGCCACCTCCATGTGGCTGCTTCAGAGCTCTTGGCCTGCAGATTGCAGGAGGGCTAAGCCATCATTCAGGGGCTAAATGCTCTTGCCCTAACTGGCCTGGATCAGGATTGTAGTCTTGAGTGGTGGTCCTGAGGTGTGTTCTCAGTGAGTCAAAGCTGGTGGGGGCTGCAGTGGCCTTCTTTTTTTTTTTTT
>CM053601.1:124700789-124720941 GCA_028646575.1 Pseudocheirus occidentalis | reverse complement strand
CCCCCCCAATTAGTGTATTCTTTATTAAGTTACTTAAATATTGTTTAGGAGATGTTTATGTTGTAATTTTATTCATAAACTAATAATATTTTATCATTAATTAAGTGATCTATTTCATTGAAAATCTAGAAGGACCCAGGGTGCCTTGTGTTGACTACAAAGGGGGAAAAAAACACCTGTTACTACATTTGAAACTTTGGAAAGCAAGGGAGGGCCAAGTTTTTTGATAAGCACAGATATTTCTGAAAACCAGATAATGCTGATAAAGGTGACAGTGATGTTAGGGATTAGAGGAGATCAACTTGTATAGATAAGGTGAAGCCATACCATAGTTGGAGGACCTTTAATGCCAACATGAGAAATGTGTCACACTGTTTACAGAAAGAGAACATTTACAATATTGTATTTTCTCTCTCCCATAGTTCAGTAAATAATTGCAATTCTCACTCCACATGGGAATTGTGCTTATAAGTTTTAGAAGTGATATAGTATGATTAGAGAAAAGTGTTCATTTTGATGTTGGAGGATCTGGATTAAAATATTAATTTTTCTGTTTATTTACCTATGTGACTTTGGGCAGGACACTTCACATCTCAGTTTTTTTTTCCATATCAATTAAATGGGAGAAGTGGGAACCAGGTGATGTTGAAAAAACTTTCCAATTCTAAATCCATAAATCTGGGGGCACCACCCTTCCACCAAGAGATACCACATCAGTGGAAAGAATGGACACACCCATAGAAGTACAGTAGTAGAAAGTACATGAAGGAAGAATTATGGTTCAGGCAGCTCACACTTCTTGCAATAGGCAGGACCTCAATATGCTCCCCTTTTCCTGGTGTCCTCATACTGTTATTCCTGGACACGTCTTCTCTGTCCAGCAGGTCATTTTATGCAAGCTCCTGACCTACTCTTCTTTGGAGATCAATTCTTGATAATCAGCACTGATAATCTTTTCTGAACTCACACAGTTCATTCTCCTCAATTCTCTCTTTTACTATCTGAACCCTAGAGACTATCTTGCTTTTTAAAGATGCATGAGATATATGGCTAACCCGTAGCAATATGATGGCTACCCACCCTATCATTTCACTGAGATCAAGGCAGAATTTCATATCTTGCAAAAAAAAAATGAAGTAGAGGTATTTCCTGCACTTCATTTAAACCCCTTAACAATTTGTTGTCTTTTATCTTGCTCCCTATCTGTAATTTCATTAATTGGACTGGAGTGTAGGTGGCAAAAATCAGTTGATCAAGGGTGTTTTAATCAATTCATCCCACTACTTTTATAACCTTACAATTCAATTATTATATGTAGAAAGATTTTAATGTTTAATATCACTTACATGGATTATTCCCTTTCCTTTTGCAAAGAAAAACTTACACCCAAAATTGCTTCAACTTCTATTATATTTGAATCCTTGCTGTTGATTCATAAGCAGAACTCTTTGAAGTCCCTGTTCAGATCTGCTCAGCAGGAGAGGAAGGCAAGATGAAAAAGTGGCTCATAATATTATGCTGAAATTCTTACTCATACAAAATAAATAAAGACCATGAAAATACTGACCTTGTGGTATGTATCTGGCTTGTGAAATAAAGAGCTAAGGGGAATGGAGAAATGGGAAAGATGTCTGTGAACATCCCTGAAATTCACTGAAAATATAGCAATTAAATAAAATAAACTTAAAATCCCCATCCCCTTTCAGAAGTAAGAAAATACTTTTATGTAGAGTCAAATTTGCTATCTGCAGCCAGAAAAACAACTGATAAATAAAAGGATGTATAGAATGGTTTTACACACACACACACACACACACACACACACACACACACACACACACTCTCCTAAAGGTAGCCATCTCTAGGAAGGGTGTGGAGAGGGGAAAAAAGAGAAAGTTATCATGTAACTAATACTCTAGCAAGTTGTGAAGAACAAGATTTGATGTTTCATGTCTAATCACCTTTTCCCCCCTCCCCCATTCTACTCTGTTATGGAAATGTTTGTTTTATTTCTTAAGGTCGAAATAAAATTTTAGAAAAAGATTTGCTAAAATAGTATGTAAAATTAGCATTAAATATCTCTGGAAAAGTAGTCTTCTTTCCTATCCCTGTTATATCTACACCCCCCCCCCCTCCACCACACTTATGAGACCACATCTGATATTTAAGACACATCTATGGCAGGTACTGGAAGCAAGGATTTGTTCTTGATCTAGTAGTCAGTGGAGCTGTAAAATGTAGCATTTGGTATCATTGTAGATGCATTATTTAGCACAGAACTGTCATCTGGAAACACCATTCTCCTCTTATTGTCTTCTTCACTCAACAGCTTTTTAAAATGTTTCCCTCTACTTGAAATATTAAAAAGCCAAGAAATATAATTCTTTCTACCAGAAAATGTGCATTTAATGGGTATAAAGAAGAGAATTATGGAACCACAGAAGCACAAAACTGAAAGTTACTTTTAGCAGCCTTCTTATCCAACTTATACCTGAATAAGAATTCCTCTTTCCAATATGATTGGAAGTGAGCAGTTGACCTTCCCTGAAAAGCTCTGAGAAAGGGGTGGGGAGTATTTTATTACCTTCCAATACAATCTGTTCCATTTTTGGATAGCTCTCTTTGTTTCTCCTCAAATTCTTATGACTTAACCCATTTTTACTTTTGATCCCAGTAACCTGGTTTTCTCTATCAAAGTAAACAGTTAATCAAATTTAGATTTTTTTAAAAAGCTCATCTTTTTATTTATTAGTGAAATCTTTTTTGTCCATTCTTTGATTTTTATAATTTCTACTTTGAGATTTCTTTTGAGATTATTCATTAACATTTTTTTCTAACATTTTTAATTGAATGCTCAATTAGTTGGTCTTCTCTTTCTTAATAAACTCTTCAAGACATATTTTTTCCTTAAAGTTTCATTCCACAAATTTTGATATGGTGTCTCAATGTTATTACTTTAACATAAATACTTGCCATTTCTATAGTTTGTTCTTTGAATGATTTTCTATGATAACTGCTTTAAAAAAGATAATTGCTTTTAAATATTAATGTGTTTATAAATTCTGATTAGTCATAATTTTTATCCCTTTATTGGCATCAATGAATTTCTTCAATAATTCTGCCTTTGCATATCTTAAGTCCTTTATATTCTATCACTTGATCAATTATTATAAAGATACCACTTAATTCTGGAAATAAGATTATCTTTTGAAAATCAAATCCAATAATTGCAAAAACGTTTTTTTAAAAAAAATATCTTTCTCTATATCTATCTACATATTAAATTGAGACACAGTGGAAAGACTGTTAGACCTGGAATCAGAAAGACTGTTAGACCTGGAATCAGAAAGACCTCAATTCAAAGGCATCTTCTGACACTTAACTAGCTGTGTAACCCTGTGCAAATCTGTTAGCCTCTGTCTGCCTCACTCTCCTCAACTGTCAAATGAAGACAATAAATGGCATTTGCCTCCCTCTGTTGTTGTAAGGATCAAATGACATCATATTTGTAAAATGCTTAGCATAGTGTCTTGCACACAGTATGTGTTTAATGAATGTTTATCCCCTTCACCCACATATTAATATTCTATTCTTTTAATATTTAATATTCTCTTCAGATTTTAATGTCTTTCTTGATTTTCACTTATCCAAACTATCTTGTATGGTCTCTGCCCACAAGAGATACTTAAAAAATGTGTACTCTATCCTATCACACTGTGTTTCACTCTGAAAGGAACCTGCAAAACAGTTCTGCCCTCATAAAGTTCACATCCCAATAGGGACTAATAGAACTGCTTCATTTGCATATCCAGATCTTTGTGACAAAGCTCAAACTCAGTTCTCCATGAAACAATTAGTGAGGATTCTGGTCCAAACTGAGCTCCCTCTTCTCTATGGTTTATTTCCACAAAGCTTAAAGAGGTAGAAAATGGGTACCATGTTACTGATCTCTCACAGGGGTCATCAGATTTATAGACAAGAGGAAAAGACTCAGTGTTGAGTGTCTGCCAGATTGTACCCAAGGAAAGAGTGGTAGAACTCTAAATTAGCAGGTAGAAAGAGAAGGGAGTGGAAAAAATGTGCATGAAAAGAGCTCAAGATTTTTCATAAGATTCATTTTAATTGGTAGCCCTGGGCACCCAATTAAGAAATCAGAAGTAATGTTACTTATAATCACATCATGGCCTGAATACAGCTTTGGCTAAAGCTCAATAGAAATACATTTTAAATCTACATATATCTACACACACATATAGATAGATATAAATATAGATATCTGTACATCTGTAGATACGTAGATATACACTTTTTTCAGAACTGAATACCTTCTTTTCTCTTCTAAAACAGAACAGGATCAACATTGAAGCAATTTCTTCCAGTCACCGATTGTTTCACAGGGACGTGCAAGTCAAACCCATCTCTTCAAATATTACATTATCCTATTTCTAATAGCCCCTAGTGAGAGAAAACATCACTAACCTCCTAACGTACACTGTCCCACAGCTTCCTGTCAATGGCTTCCTACTGTCTAACTTTATTTTACTCCATTTCTGTTTGAAATATTATGAGGAGTGACAATGATGATGATGATGTCTTCTTTCAGTGGCCTTAAGAGGGCCATGATTTTCTTCCCTATGCTACCTTTTTAAAATATGCATAGACCCCTGGTATCTTCCCTAGCTTCAGCATGAATCAATCTAGTTCTGTCTTCCTAAGAAGTCTTATATAAGATCCCCCTCTTAGAGCACATACTCATGGAATTGCATGAGACTATGGGATCAGAGATTAAAATCTATGAGGGATTGGTGTGTTTATCATGTGCATCTCCCTCACTCTACAACAGAGGAACAAACTAAGGCCCAGGGAACCTAAATGTCTTGCTTGGTGCTAGAGATTTCCAAGTGTTTTGTAGAACAAATACAGCAACCCTAGTAGGGATAGACCATAATAAGCCTTGGGAAGATAAAGTTTATATACTAACTTGAAACAAGAGTTCCTAACGTGTGTGTGTATGTGTGTGTGTGCGCATACATACTCTTCAATATAATTGGTTTCCTTTGTAATTTTAAAATTTCCTGTGAATTTTAAAGACCGAACTTTAAACTATAGCCTCTGAAGCATGATGAGGAATATTACCAAAAGAATCCTGTTCACCTATATACTGTACCCTGCATGGACTAGACTACCTTTTTTTTAAACTCATGCCAGCACAAAACTTTAAATTTATTGGTATAGCCATTATCAAATTAGATAATATTTGTAAATTTTTTTTAAAAGCTTAACACTTTGCTTGGCACATAGCTGGTGCTATTTAAATAATTATTCCCTCTCTTCCTGCCCTATGTGGTTAATATCACCACAAGTGTTTTCAAAAACCATGTGACCTTGTAGATGAACACAGGTTTAACTTTGATGTGACCAGAACTTAGACAAATATCCGTAGGTAAGTTAATTAACAAATCACTCAATATGAGTTCTTCTATTCTTCACTGTCCTCATCTGTAACACAGAGATTACAATGTGACATCTGAACTTAGGGGGCTGTTGTCCTACTTAAAGGAGATATAGCTTTGGAAAGTTAAAAGTACCAGACTGAAGTAAAGACTCTTGGCTCTTAGGGTATGCACAGTGGCAAGTTGTAGAGGCAATAGCCTTTTAAGAACAGACCTCTGAAGACTATTTAATCTATGAGATGCAATTATTTGTAATTATATAAACACACACACATGCACATGCACATGCACACACACACACGCACCCATACTTTCTTTCCTTCATTCCCATCCTCTCCAATTACAGCTATGGGATGTGTGTCCCAGGGACAATTTTCAAAACTTGTTCTACACTTTTATTTCAAATTGCATATTATCTGCATCACTCCCCATGAGTCTTTGAACTGTCATTTCAACAAATGCAGCTTGACCTATTATGAAATGCCTAGGCACCACAGTAATGAGAATTTTCTGTCAACAAGATTATTTTTTTGCATAAAAGTTATATGTAACACACACACACATATATATTATATATATATAAACCAAAATATGTTTTTTTGCATAAAACTATGTAAGAAGTAACATTAACAATTCATTTTGGTATTCCTATGTATGTTGCCTTCTATATGGTTACTTTCCTTGTCTACCCTAAATTGCTGTTCTGCCTCCAATCAATTAATGAATTCAAAACCATTTTTTTAAAGCACTCTCTATGGGCAAGATGCTGTGTTAGCTTCTTGGGTTACAAATACCCAAGTGAAACAAGCCTCTGCCATAACAGAGCTCAATACCTTCCTCGCAGAATAGTTGCCATGTTAGCACAATATTTTAGTTAAGAAAGACAGATAATAATATTCATAATACTAATGCAAGTGAAGAATATCAGATATCCAGATCACGTGAGCACATGCATGAGGTATGTCTTCCTTATCATCCCTGTTAGCTCCTGCAGATGTCCAGAAGTGGTTCCTGGTAGCCTACAGAAGATGAGCTTTCATGCTCATAATTTTATTCAATTACCTGATGTTATTTTATTGAACTGTGCAATAGTCTGTAGAAAGCCCACACCAGAAGTAGAATAGCAGAAGAGTGATTTGGTTCGGTGCCATTGCCATCTGAATTTCATTGAGGAGATAATGATAATAACACTATTTGCCACGTACAGGGCACTTGAAAGTTTGCAAAGGACTTCAGCACATCTTATTTGTGCTACTTACACACATAGGTTTTTCTGAAATTCAACTGGCTACTTTTGAATAAAACAAATTGTTTGTTTTGGTATCAGCAATCTACTATTCATTTTAAACTTTTCATAAGTCTTCTTCTCCTTAAACATCCTTTTTTTCTAATTAATCAAGACATATTATGTATTAACTGAATGCAGGATATTATATTGGCCTTGGACTTTACTACCGCACTGAGCACTACATGACTGCTTGATCTTTTCACATACAGAGAAACACAGTATGGTGGAAAGAGGATTGCAGCATGCCATGTATTTAACGAAACCTGAGTTCAAATCCCCATTCTGACATTGCTATGTGATCTTTGGAAGAATCACTCTCAATTCCTTAGTTGCATACTATGGAACATAATTACCAAACCCTAAAAGGTTGAAATGAGGCTCAAATGATTTAATGTCCATAAAGTGCTTTATAAACCACAAAGCACTTTATATTAATGTAAATTATTTTTTATTGTGAGATGATTTTGAATGTTATTCAACATTTTTAAAGCATCAACTGTATAGACAGCATGGTGCTTGTTTTGTAGATGAAAAAAAAAATAACACAGTCCTAGTTCTCCAAAATTTGAATCTGAGTAGAGGAAGCAAAACCATGATGCTTTATGTTTTGATTACAACACTATCACATTATTGTGTTATAGTTATTATTTAGTATGCAAATGAAATGTTAATCATTATTAAAACTCCATCATCATCATCATTCTTCTCTACAAAATACCTATCTCTGAACAAACACTATATCAAATCATCCTTCAAAGGAAGACAATAACATCTGTACTATGGTCTTTCTGTCATAAAAACTGGATGTGGCTGGCTAATGTGCTTCTGAAGAACAAAGTAAAGCTGGGATTTTTTCTTGCCATACGATGTAATAATGATTTTGATAAATTACACATGGAATCTATCCATATTCATTCTACTCAGTTCAGTTCAACACTACTCAGCTTAATAAGTACCCAATATGTGTAAGACACTATACTAAACACTGATGATGCCAGGGCAACACTCCTAAACAAAAACGCTACCATCAATTCCTGACCTCAAGGAGTTTACATTCTATTGGAGGACATAATGTACACACAGGAAAGCAAATATAAAATTATTTGGGATGGGGGAAGAGTATTAATAAGTAGCAGGGATGGGAGTAGGAGCTAGATAGGCTTTGTGTAGGAAAGGGCAAATAAATGAAACCATAATTGCAACTTTGGATTCTAAGAGGTGAGGGTCTGAAGGAAGGCATTCCAGGCATGGGAGGGAGGCAGATCATCTATTTTAGTTTTACTTTTCCCTCGTAAGACATAGCTTAGCAAAAATGAAAACAGGAAAGGTGAAGTAAATGAAAAGTTTGGTGAAATTTATGATCCCTCTTGTATAACTGATTTTGGGGAAGGTGGGGAATTGTTTAGAGAGTGAAAAGAAACCTTGAAAAATCAGTTCTATTGCCTCCAGAAAAGCCCACTATTCAAAATAGATGGGTTCTGAATGTTCCCATATCTCTCTCAGAGAAACAAGCCAGTGTTTTGCCCTCCTTTTTATTAGGAAGCTTTCTCATCTAAATCTTGCCTGTTATCACTTAAGTCCATTTTCTTTTGGTCTGCTTCATTGCAGATAAAACACAGCTACTTCTCTGTAGCTTCATCTACTTACTTGACAGGTAATAGGCTTATTTTTACCCATCTCTATTCCAGGCTAAATAACACCACAAGTAGCCTCATGTGTGTAATGATCAGAACCCTGGATCCAACACTTAAGAGAGGGTTGGATTAAAGTGGAACAAGTACTTTATTCCTTCCATGGCTTTCTTTCCATTTTTTCTTAGCTGTTGTGGCCCCTACAATCCCTCAGGTCCCACCAATAACTTTCTCTTTTTTCTTCTCCTCCTGTTTCTCACATTCATTTCCTTTCTGTTTCCTTTTTAGTAGAAGAAGGGAAGGGAAGGAGTGGGCAGGATTGTTCCTGGGCAGGGAGAAGGGAAGCAAAGAAAGCTTTATCAGGTGCTTTTCCCCTCCTGCTCAAGCCCTAAAGGGCTTGACATCAGAAATTTTATTTCTTATTTTCTCACTACCTTCTGGGTGACCATGATGGTCCACTTTACTTTATATCTCCAGCTTGAAGAGATATTGTTTCTGACTTGTTCTTATCACAAAAAAATATCTGGTAAAGGTTCCTCAGAATGAATATAAAAATGCAGTTTGCAATATCCTTTCCTCTGCTCATTAAGTAATTTTAAATCCTAATTTTTATTCACTGAGACTTATTATATCAAATGTTATATTAACATATGTAAGTTTCAAAAAATGTGAATGGGTGGGAAAAACAAGATTCTTTTTTTCTTTTCCATTAGTATTCTTTGGTTCCTGAAGTTTTTGATTGATATGATTCTTAATGTTGATGTGTTAAATCATAATTTCTGGATAGTAGCAGTGATCTTCAAATATCTGAAGGGTTCTTATTTGGAATAGGATTTAGACTTGTCCTATTTGGCCTTGAAGGGCAGACATTGATCAGTGTGCAGAAATAACTGGGCTCAACAGGAGAAACTTCCTTAAACTGACATTGTTCAAAAGTGAAACAGACTGTCCAAAGGTAAGTTTTTCATCATTTAAGGTCTTAAGGTAGATGCTGAATAACCACTTTATTGTTGTTTAGTCACTTTCAGTTGTGGACAACTCTTTGTGAACCCATTTGAGGTCTTCCTGGCAAGAATATTGGAGTGGTTTGCCATTTCCTTCTCCAGCTCATTTTATAAATGAGAAAACCGAGGCAGTGTTAAGTGACTTGCCCAGGATCACACCGTTGGTAAGTGTCTGAGGCCAGATTTGAACTCAAGAAAATGAGTCTTTTTGACTCAAGTTCCAGGGCTGTACCTACTATGCCATCTAGCTTCCCCAGATAACCACTGGATAGGGATATTTTGGGTGATATTAATAATTTGTATCAAGGGGTTGGACTCTTAAGATTATCTCTGAGATGGTGGTGAATTCTGAGATTTGATAAATCAATGCCTCTGTGATATGTAGAGTGGTATTACAGGGAAAATAACTGAACTTGGAGTTAGATAATCTGAGTTTAGTTCCAAAGTCTTTTTAGTCATGTAATATTGAGCAAGCTATTGAATATTGACTGACCCTCAATTTCATCACCTGTGAAATGGGGATAACAATGCTTGTTCACTAACTTCACTGACTGGCTTTAAAGAAAACAATTTGAGAATTATAAAGGCAAGCTGCTATTACTATTGAAGATAAGTTATTATCAGTGTTATAGCAATATTTGTACTACATAGAAATTAAGCTATTTTATCTTTCCATTAATAAATCTGGCAATTTCCATAGGCATTTATAACTAAAACATTGGACATGATGATCACAACAAAATCAAATTGATTTTAAAGACAGGAAACAGTGGGTCATAAATGTTCCAGTCATTCCTGAACCAGTTCTCTCCACAGACTCTCAACTTGTAAAAATTCAAAAACCAGTATGAAGCTAGAATAAAAATGAAAAAAAAAACTATGGTGTATATTATAACTTAAACCTGTCCTGTTTAAACAACTTATTCACATTATGAATGGAAAATGGGTACAGGAAAGGACATTGATGCCAATTATAATAATTCTATGCAGAAGTTTTGATCAATTACCATGATGAGGAGACCAAAATGTCTAAGACCTTAGTCTGCAAAACCTTAATTTACTTGCTGAGTAGAGATTTTTGGCAGCCAGGGCAGAACAGGTTTTGAATGTAAAATTATTTGTAAATTGCTTACAGAAAAGGAGAGTTGAAAATTATGAGGAGCAGCACCTCATTAAAAAAAATATAGCTAGAGACCCAAGTAAGTTATTTGAGGTCATTTTAAGGATAGGACAATATATGCTATCAATATGTAGTAAAATCAGACTATGTGTACTTTTTTGAATAGCATATTATCATTGCTAATGGTTCTAATTATGAATTAATGTTACCTAATAATAATAATTCACATTGGTGTAGTACTTCTCTAAAACAAATTTCATATCTAACATAACTTAGAACAGTGGTTCTCAACCTTCCTAATGCCGCGACCCTTTAATACAGTTCCTCATGTTGTGGTGACCCCCAACCATGAAATTATTTCCATTGATACTTCATAACTGTAATTTTGCTACTGTTATGAATCTGATATGCAGGATATTTTTTCATTGTTACAAACTGAACATAACTCACAGGTTGAGAACCGCTGACTTAGAGATTAGGGTGCAACCCTATTACTCCACTCCCTTCTTCAGCACCTTTCCCCCAAATTCTTTAGCTATTTGCCCACTGCTTTCCTTAGAAATGAAGAGTGTTTTTTTTTTAATGAAGAAAACAAACACTCAGTGATGTATGAAAACGTTGGTCAGCTCTGGAAAAGGTCTGCTGCTCTATCACCAGTGATGGTTGCTATGGAAATGAAGGGAAAATGTAGAAAGATCTGAATGATTAAAAACCTGAATGTCTTCAAGGAAAACAAATGGAAGTTATCAGTTTTCCCAGGTAAAGAGAATTTGGACAATATTACACCATTCGACAAATCATAATTTGGAAAGAGATATTTTGCTTATATTAATCCACAAAGCTTCATAAGTACATCTTTAGCATTTGTACTCATATATCCTTCTCCATCCTGGCATTACTGTTGATAGACTATGATTATATCTTCTTCCTCGGCTTTGTGCAAAAAGATTTGCTTGTTTGTTCACAACTTTGTTCTTTCAGGCCTATTATCACTTATTCCTTTTTATCTGAATTCCAACCCAGATTTGAAAAATGACTTTTTCTTCCTTCAATTCTAATTCACTTAGTTGTTTGCAATAGCAGAATTAAAGGGATCTAAGGTTGATTTTTTTTATAAAGTGCAGAAGTAAACAGTCAAAAACACACAAACAAAGTTTTCTATCCCACTGGAAAACAGAAAATTCCACATGGTAATAAGTGTTTGTGTTACTCAAGGCTGCAAGGAATGCCCTGGCCACTTACCCTTCTAACAGAGGAGGCTTTCCTAATCTCAGTCCAGAGAAAGAGCTCTGAACTGGCATGGATTAGACATGACTTTCATCCCAACTTTCCCACCATACTAACTGTGTAACTTTACACGAGACATTTCACCTTCACTTTCCTCACATGGACTTTATAGTCTGCTCATCTGTAAAACTAGAAAGATGGTTTGGCTCTCCTTTACCTGGAAAAATTCCTGTGTTATTTAATTAATACACAAACCTTTCATGGGTGGAATTAGTTCTTATCTTGGCCTCATCTACCTGGGCTACTTCTTTATGGTTTCTTGATAAATTATAAATTACAGTGCAACTGAGGATGGGGTTTCTAGATTCCAAAATCCTCATAAGAGTGATTACATAGAATTTATCATAGTCCTTCCAAAATATCTACTGCATTATTTGTTGTAAGAGATAAAGAGTCAAAAGGAATCTTGAAAAATCAGTTCTATTGCCTCCAGACAAGCCCACTATTCAAAACAGATGGGTAACCAAATGTTCCCATGTCTCCCTCAGGGAAACAGGAATTCACCACTCCAGGAAACCTGAGTAGAGGCAGTTCTTTTGTGGAGGGGAGATTGATGAGAATGTAGACTAGTCATCAGAATATTACTAAACAATCACAGCATTCATGGCATGACATTTTATTACCTTTCATAGTTGTCTGAATGTATTGGCTCAAATGCCCCAATACTCAGAAAGAGACCAATGGAGAGATAAAGGTCCCCTGAGGAAGAATGAACTCCCCGAAGAACATAATGGGAAGAAGGACTAGGTTGACTGCCCAGATGTTGAAAGAGAAGTTTGCCTTTTCTGTTAGTCTCCTTTATTAAAAGAGAAAACGATGCTCCCGCATGTGCTGTGTGTATCACAAATCTATGACAGCAGCCTGAATAGTGTTTATTTTTCATTCTAAAGATAAATAGCAGCTAGTCTGAGCTTTGCCATATATTTGCTGTGTGATTTGTGGTCTAAGTTTCCTCACCTCCAAAATGACAGTTGGACTAAATGACCTTTCAGGTCACTTTTCTGTGAATCTATAGTTCCATAGAAGTCAGAAAAGTTAGAAACTTTGCTATACAGATATACAAACCAAAACCTTTTAGTCAGGGAAATGAATATTGCTAAGTGGTATTTGGAAATGAAACTAAGCATTCTGAAGGGACCTGTCCCTTAACCTCTCTGCTCTATGTAACTTCCTAAGGCTCACTTCCTAAGTTGCAAACGTGTAGATCTGAACTGTTAGAAGAAATTCTCATATAAAAATTCTCTGTATTGATGACATCATAGGTGTAATACCTATCCTTTCCCAAAAGCCATGAAATGCAGCCAAAGGAAGCCTGTTTTATTCAGTTCATTTAATACTCTCTGCCTACACAAATATTTCAATATTTAAGTAAAGTAAGTTCATTTATGAATTTACATGTTTCTGTTCTTTTCTTTTTCAAAGCTATATCTATATGCTACACTCTTAGGAGATTGATAAAGAATCAGAAGACCTGGGTTCAAATCCTACTTCTGATCTTTTACTCCCTTTTCCCTGTGTTATCTTGGGTGTCATTAACTGGGTCTCAGGTTTCCCAATGATAAAATAAGGGGGTTTGACTAGATAGTCCCTGAAGTGCCTTCCAGGTCTAAATCTTTTACATACGAATGAAAAAAAGGAAAGTTTTAGGCACATAGGAAATAACACCGACTTTATTTTGGGTCTGCCATAATTGATACCTAGTGCTATGATACCATATGTTGAGCACAAGAACTTTCCTTAATTGCATCTGTCCCTTTCTCCAAAGTCATATAAGATTTTTCCACTTAAGCGCTGAAATTTTACCATCTTTATACACCCCTCACTTACTCAATTTACTGAGCAATTAAGTCTAGCACATTTTAAAAGTGCCTACTCTATACAACATTTTTGCTCAGGATATAAAGTTTTATGTGAAAAAAGACCATGAGGCTCAAGTGGCTTACCCTCTAATGGGAAGAATACTTCTGCAAATATCTGTGGTACAAAGGAGAGTGAGAAAGACACAAAACCCTTGGCTAGGCAAAGTGCTAAGTGAAATACAAGGATGAGATCACTCTAAGCTGAGGGGTGGCTCAGGAAAAACTTCATGGAGGAGGTAGTATATTCAAAGGACCTGCAATTTTAAAAGCAAGTTTTGAATTAGGCTTCTTGTCCTTCACTCTGATATCATAGGTAATCACCCTCTGCTTGAAGACCTCAGTGATAGAGATAAGCAGTGATCAGGGACTTAAAGCTTTTGTGGAGAGCAGGAGAGTCAAGTACTTCCAGCTCATGCAAGGGGGAAAGGAATAAGGAACACTGTGTTAAGTGCATCCTACAAATATGATGTCATTTGGTCCTCACAACAACCATGTGACATGACAATGATATGAATTAGATACTATTATTATCTTCATTTTATAGTTGAAGAAACTGAGGCAAACAGAGCTTAAATGACTTGTCCAGGGACACAGCTAGAGGCTGGATTTGAACCCAGGTCTTTCTGTCTCCAGATCCAGCATTCTACCTACTTTATCACCAGCTGTTTCTCTCTACCCTAACTAGTAAAAGGTATGCAAAGGCCTTGGGAGCATTGCTGAAGCCAAGCACTTTTTTCTCAAGTCTCCAAGAATAGTTCTGGGCAAAAATTACATTTCTTTACCATACCTAACATATCTGTCTGGTCTAGGTATTGTAAATCTCATTTCAGATGGAAACTACTTCCTTGGTCATGTTTGAAGGGAAGGATAGTCCTTCACTATACTATCAGCTTATCTCTTTCCCATCAAACTGGTTATATAAAAGGTCATCACAAATTGCCACTAACAAGTAAACCCAAATAGCCAAGAAAACAAAAATCAGAGAAGTTATATAGATTAGGATATAACAAATAATAAGAGTGAATTAACTCTGCGACTGGGAAAGAGCTCAGATTCCAGATCAAATAAAGAAGACAAAGAACAATCTTAGCCAGGAAGGATCCATTCTAACAGGACAGAACTTCAAGGAAGTCCAGAGATATGATGGGGCTGACTTCCCATGCACACCTGCCCTTCCAAAGTCTTTTTCTTTCTTCCCTAATGTGTCTTAAACCAACTCAATTAAGTCCCTGAAGCAGGTGCAAAGCTTTGAGCTCATGATTTTCTCTGCTAACCAAGGGTCATGTCTTCCTCCATTCACAACACATAACATCAGGCTTGACACATCCATGAAGCTTTCATGAGAGCCCAAAGGTTACTTTTTTATAGCAAGCTGAAGTGCCTTCCAGTTCTGAAATTGTGATTCTGTGAAAATCTTCTGCAACTTTGACTTTTCATAGTGAAACAAACTGGAGCCAAGGCAGCAAGTCTAGCAGCTCTCCTTTACAAGATAGTCTTTCATAAAACTGAAGAGAGCTTTTAAGTTTCTTCCTCAGTCTTTTTCTCCATGATGAACTTCAACATTTCTTTTAACTCAGCTACACATCAGATAACCTCATGTCCTTTTACCATACTGATCACTGTGCTTTGGATATGCTAAAAATGGAAAATTTCCTGCATAAAACATGGCACCCAGAACTGAATATGATGTTCTATGTGGTTTGGAACAGAATAGAGGGAAAATGATCTTCCTTAGTCTGGTCATTTCCATCATCTACTTCCTCAGGCCCTCCCTTCCTACCTTGTTCCTTCTCTCTTTTCCTTCCTTCCTTCCTTCCCTCCCTCCTTATATCCACAAAGATTAAACACCTACTATGGCTTTGTGAAAATCACAAAGATTAAATAAGACCTGGCCCCCATTCTTACTAAGACTCTAATCAGGAGACATAAGAGAAACAATAAAATAATGCATAAGGAGTATATAAGAAAGGATGGTTTATGAGATCTGAGGGATGGAAGATTTTTGTCAATTAGAAATATCAGAATACACTTCGTGGAGGAAGTGGCAATCCCCTCTAGCTGCTAGTGCCTTTCCTCAACAGAATCCCTCTCACTTATTCTGTGTATACTTACAAATTTCCATGTTGTCTTCCCCAGTGCTGTACAAGCACACACTGAGAGCCGAGATCAATTTACTTTTGTCTTTGTATCTGTATTGTCTAGTACAGAGGCTAGCAGGTGCTTTAAAAAATGCTTGCTGATTGATTGATTAGGAGGTAGAAGTCCTTGCATGCTCTAGGACTGGTGTTAACAACATTTTTATAAGTTTAAATAAGTAGAGAACCTTTAGCAGGGCTCATACTTCAATTTTGTTGCCAGAAGCCACTGCCACTGCAGGAGGTAGCCATGGAACTTCATGTTCCATGGATTTTTTGTTCTTAAAATGGCAAATCTGACTGGCATAAAAATATAGCTTAATATTTAAAAGTTGGAATTTTGGAGATGGAAGAAACCTCATTTAAAAAAATTAACAACTAATTAATAAAATCAAATATAATAAAAATGGGTCATATCACAGGAAATGTCTTTTTCTGATCATCTTTGTTTTTTGTGTTTTCTGTCTCATCTGATTATACATGTACTTTTTGATTTACATACTGTATCTATCCATGTAGAATGCAAGTATTGTTTTTGACTTGTGTCCTGAAAACCTGGCATGGTACCTTGCCCATAGTAGGCTTTTAATAAAAGCTTTTTCGCTTGGATTAGGAATTATACTAAAGAAATTCCCTGCTGAAGTCTTACTCAGACTTTTCATTGTGATATGAGGTGGCCATGAGTTCAAGTGAAAAGCCCACTTAGTGTGGTAGAATGAGCAACAGGCTTAGAATCAAGAGAGCTGGATTTAATTTCCAGTTTCAGAACTTGCTGGCTGTATGATCAAAGGCAAGCAACTTAACCTGAGTCTCAGTTGCCTTATCTATTAAATGGGTGTAAATAATTATATTAAATACATCACTGGAGAGTTAGAAGGAAAGGATTTTGTAGACCTTAAGGTTCTTAGAGAAATGATTAATAACTAGTGATGTGGGGAGATTCAGAGTTCCCCCTTTTCTCTCTCAGTCTCTGAAGACTGACCTTCTCTATCAAACTCACAACCAACTTTACAAGAAATCTCTAGTTTAAGGTGAATTCCATTCAATCAAGTCTGGGTGGAGGGAGACCTTTTGCCTAAATTGCCTAAGGCTGGGATATAGAGACAGTCTTTCTGTCCAATGGTGACTTGATTTCACTGAGTCCCTCACTGGAGTAAGCCCACTTCTCTTTGGAAAGTCTACCTCTCATGAATAGTTATACAATCAGAGTTGATTTCTATCCTTTAGAACGCCTCTATTCCAAAAGAACATATAAGCCTTGAGCCTTCTCCATCCTGATGGTCTTTGGTCTAAGAGAGAGACAGCAAAATGACCATCCTTTTATTAAAATGCAGGCATTATTAATAAAATAATTAAGTTACTCAGAAATTGTTTCTTGAATCTTTTTAAATGCCACATAACTAAACAAACAAACAAAAAGGCCCTCCCTTTGGGGGGTTTATACTCTTCTGTTTGGGGTGGGGTAAGAGAGGGAGGGAGGATTTAACATTTAAAGAGATAAACAAAGGCAATATAATTTGAAGAGGGAGGAAGCACTAACAACTAATGGAATTAAGGAAACAGACCTGGCTTCCTCTAGAAGATAGCACTTCATGTGAGCCCTAATAGAGGAGAACTGAGATTTCATCAAAGTCCTCCAACTTGAAATTCAATGCTCTAATGTACTATACAGGACGATCAGTGGTCAGTGTTTTTCAAAGAAAACATGCACACATATTATGTGCGTAAGTTTCTGTAAATAGTCATTTGAATTAAATTATAGATTTTTCTATAGGAATCAGGACCATTTAATTTTTATTTTAAACCTCTCATATTCTTAATATAACCACATCATATTTTAAGGGTGCTTTTAATTCTATGTTGTCTCTATCTGCTTTAGGTTTTATAATATCTCTAGCATCTATCACAGGGACTTTAACACAAAGTCACTCAATGAATATTTATTGAATGAATATTACCAGCAATAAGATCTTGGCCAAGTCTCTTTTCTTTGCATCACTTTCATCCTCTATAAAACAAGGGGGATTAAATTAGGTCTTTTCCAGTTCTAGCATTCTATGATTCTATAGTAATATTTTAAAAATGCTTCCTTTTGCACACTTGGAAGACTTTTTGGTATCTATCCAGTTCTTTACATCAGGGATGTGCAAAAAATATAAATGTCCCCAAATGAATGCATTCTTAATTTTTTTTTCCTCCCATAGATAGTCTCACAAATAAGATTAAGACAGCAAAAATAGATCTTGGGTTGTGCTTAGCAAAGAGCTCCACTTTGGAAGGAAGAGAAAATTTGAAAACATATATTTCAAATTCAGCAGAAGGGGAAAAGACTCAGGTACCAGAATACTGCATGCAGAGTGAATTGCTGAATCTTATTTTTATCTGGTTTCAAAATGGGACTGGGACATCAGTTACCGAATTAAAGGGATAAGATATCATTTCCACAGGATGACTTCTAGAGCAATTTACTCAACATTTTTGGGCACATCATCAGAATGAGAGAATTGTCTATGGAGATGAAAGTGCTATTGTTTAGGCCCATCCCCTAACATAAGGCATTAGAATTGGTTTTATACAAAAAGGGGAGCTGCTCTCTATTTTTTGGCTCTTCTATCTTTCCTTCTGAAGATGCAGGATTTCATTAGTGTGGTGGTTTCCTTCACTGACGAAAACAAATCCTCCACCTACGAATTAGTGAGTGGATAAAAGGCTGCTGTGGTAAAAAAAAAAATATTAATGATCTCCTATCTTTTTACATGCTTCTCCAATATTAGCTAGGTCAGTGACAGACCTACATTCAATTACTATAGGAAAACATATTTAGTTGATGCCTTAAAGTCCACAAAATCTTTCCCTCCTAACTCTTTCAAGGGTAGTAAGTTTAACTATTATTTTTCTCATTTTAAAGATAAGGAAACTGAGCGCTAGAGAGGATAAATGAGTTGGGTTTTAAAGGATAAGTAGAATTCAACAGATGAAGAGGAAGGGAGAAGCTTTCTAAGTGAAGAGAAGGGCATGGAACAAGGATTAGCAGGAGTTCTACTTCAGTCACACTACTACTGTACAGAGATTCCAATGGGGCATAAAAAGATGCTACCTTGCTAGCCAAGTAGGGTGGTGCCAGATTGTGAAGGGCAGAGAAGCCCAACCTTTGCTTGTAGCATGATGAAGAATGCCTTTATTAACAGAACATTTACCCTCCCCTAGAAGTATAGGTTTTAATATTCAATTTTTTGCTTGCTGAGCTATTATAAAGTGGGACAGCCCTATACACCCATTTCTGATGTTCTCTCCTGAGTTCCATACTTGCCCAACCGATACCCCTGGGCTTACAAAAACCTCTCCCAGACTTCATTTTACTGGATAGCATTTGTTGTGTATTCTACTCAAATAATTTAAGCTTTCAGTTGCTTCCTATAATTGGGCAGCCAAAAATAAAGTTCCCACACCTTTCTGTTCTAGGGAAGAAAATCTGAAGTCAACAATTACTATCAGAAAACAAGCCTTTTGTATTTTCTCTTAAGATATTTCTCATTAGTTTATTGTGGGCGTTGTGATTGGATGGCCTATATTTGAGATGTCTTTAGTGGGCAGAGTATGAGGAATGGGAAGTATGTAGGAAGGAAATATTTTAAATATCTTTGCATATCTAAATGGCTGAATCTTTAGATTTTAGAAATTCTTTCATCTTGCAACTTGAACTTTAAAGTACCTAGGGATATAATCTACAATGCTCAACTGTCTCCTGACCCTCTGAATTGAAAATGATCATTTCTGCCTCCGACCTTGCATAATACTTTGTACTTCTTGTATGCTTTTGCCTTAATTCTATTCTGTATTATAGTTACGATAGTTGATTCAGTGCAATGGAAGAAAAAAAATGGTGGATACAGAAACAGAGGACCTAGGTTCAGATCTTGACTTTGCTGCTTATTATGTGTGTGACCCTGGACACCTCACCTGACCTCTCAAGGTTTCAGTTTTCTCATCTATAATAAAAAGAAGTGGCCTAGTTGGCACCTATATTTTCCTTTGGTACTAAGTCTATGACTGCCTACCTATCACTCTGGGATTATAAGTAGAGAGACAAATTATCTTTTTACTCCAACCTGGGATAATATTTTGCACATAGTAGGCCTTTAAGAAATGTGTTTGCTTGGATAGTGTACAAATTTTTACTGGTTCTGCTCTTCTCACTTAGCATCAGTTTGTATAAGCCTCTCCAGGTAAATATGAAGTCCATCTCCTCCCCATTTCTTATAGCACAATAGTATTCCATTACATTCATGTACCACAACTTGTTTAGCCATTCCCCAATTGATAGGCATCCCATTAATTTCCAGAGCAGACCCAGGAAAAATTTGTACACACACAT
>CM053601.1:124675260-124700289 GCA_028646575.1 Pseudocheirus occidentalis | reverse complement strand
CAGTGTTCTATCTACTGTACCACCTAGCTGCCCAGTCACTTCTCCTGTGTCCTTTAATGTTTAAAAGTAGTTAAGATTTAAAAAATAGATGAACTATCCTATATTATCAAGTTATTTCTTGGTCATTTAACATAGAGATGTCATTCATTGATACATATATTGCTATCATGGGACAGGAATCCAGATTTTTAAGGTGAATTTAAATTTAGATGCTTTGAATTTAATTCATCCTGGCAGAACCATACTGCCAAAGTGATTTTTCTGTCTACAACTACTTTGGAAAAGCAGGAAAAGTCCAAGAAGGTTTTTGGTTTGGTCTTTTTTAGGGGGGGGGTTTCTTTGTTTTTAACTCCTCCATTCAGGTTGCAAAATGCTAAGTGCATCATTCAGATGAATGAATGGAACAGATATTATTATTTTTTCCCAGGCTATTTTCAATAATACTGAGATTTTTATCATATTTAAGCATTACCAAAGGAAAGACTCTTTGAAGACATTGGAGTTTGTAGCAGGAAAAACAGTGTAGGGTTCATGGAGCTCCTTTGAGAAGGGTTCAATAGGAGATGAACAACAGTTTCATGGAGAGAGAATGGATTTGAAATCAAAGGATGTGGATTAAAACCACAACTTGCCTATTTATTAGTTGTGAAACTTTGAGCAACTCAGTCCTCTCTCCCTAAGTCTACTTATTAGCAATAACTCACATTTCAATAGCATCTTAATGTTTCCATTTTCATTTTCTTCCTAACAATCCTGGGAAACTTCAAGTACTACTATCCTGATCTGACATGCAGGAAAACAGAGGCCAGGTTGAATAACTTGCCAAAATATTTATGTTCTAGTTACACATATGTTCTAGAGTGAGGATTCACATTTAGGTCTGTATACTCCACAACCAGAGTTTTGTTTTTGTTCCATAACATCAAATTTCTTCAATTTTAAGAGGAGGGTTTCACTAGAGCAGAGGTCCAAAGATTTAAATCCTCAGCAGTCATCTAATTTAACCTCATAATCTTACATATTAGGAAACTGAGCTGTAAAAAAGGTGAAATGATTTACCAGCTTTCTGCATCCTAAAAGAACGGAATGAAATTCAGTATAAATCTCTTACACTTTTTGTCATTTTTTTTCAATGCGGAAAACACTCCAGAATGAACTTTTGAGGGACTGGCAATGTTAAAACTGAACTCCGAATCTGGATGGTTCAGAAAAGAAGGCATGAAAGAGAAAAAAGAGGTGTAAAGTACAACAAATAGATCCAAAAAGTCAACTGAGCGAGCACACAACCCTAATGGCTTTGCTCTCCTTGGGCTTTGCAGGATCAGATTGATTTGGGAAGGTCAAATCTTTTCTCAATAAGTCCAAGGGCTGACGTCTGTCATTACAGTTCTAATTCCAGAATTCTGTTCAAATACTAAAATTTCATTGGTTTCAACATCACAAATGCTCTCTGTTGTTCAGAAAAAAACAGTGTCTGTGAATCTAGGGGAATAGGAAAGGTGGTGGTGGGGAAATCCTCCTAAAGGCATCATACTAACTCTTATTTATGGTCTCTGTTGTGCAAAGTATTGATTGCATCAAGTTAGAACTCAATTGCTACTAAAATCAAGTTACATCTCTCTTCAGTGACTCAGGGAATTTCTATTGCAGAATGGGAGTGGATGGAATGTTGTCCATTACTTAAGAACAACAGTTCTGATTAAAAGCAACTCTGGCCCCTGTGTTATCTACTCTGGAAATACAGGCAGAATATAATCTCCTCTGCAAAGGAAGCAGGGGACCTTCATTAGTTTACCCTGTGATTCAAGCTCAGGGGAAAAGTTCATAGGTGAAATTAGGAAGCATCTTGCAGTGGAAAGGAGACTGGTTTGGGTGTTGGAAGACACCTCAGTTTCCTTCCGAAAAATTAAACACTCTTTTGCTTCAGTCTCTGATGACTTCTAAAAGTTCTTTCAACTTCTAAATCTATCATTTTTTAATCTTTTCTTGTGAAAGTAAAGATACTATGAAATCCTTTGGCATAACTAGAGGACATAAAGAGCCAGTTTACACTGTGGTAAGTAAGTGTTCTTTGACTATCACATAAAGCCATATACACCCCTGTTTCATCAGGAACTGATAAAGTACCCTATTTCCTCCCCATTATAATAATTATTAACATTGATGGAGAGCTTTAACATTTGTAAGGCTTCACAGGTATTATCTCTCTTGGCCCTCATTAACAACTGCGGTAAGATAAGTGTTTTTATTATGTACCTTTTACAGATGAGGAAACTGAGACTGAGGGATGAAGTGACTTGCCCTGAGTCACACCATTAGTCTCTGAGGGAAGATTTGAGCTCATCTCTTCTTACCTCCAAGTCTAGACCTTGACACTTCATATAGCATCTTTTTTTGTTGTTGTGCATATTAGGTTTCTTAAATATGGAAGAATCTTTCTACTATATCTGGGTAGCATTATTCGAAGTGATCTTCTGTTCAGATCTGGGAAACTGGACCTTCTCCAAGTTACCCAGAATGTATTCTATCCAAGGACTCATGTCATTCTCTAAGAGGGAGGGTAAAACTGGTGAGCACTAACTGCATCTCTAATGATGAGTTTCAGGCATTGTAGCCTCTGAATGAGGTGATGTCTCCAACTCCAAAGGCCACTTTGCTCCTTCTGATGCACTTAATATCCAGACTATTTTGGTAATTTCCTACTCAACATGTGAATACCAATTTCTCTATTACTTCCCCCCCATCTATATTTTCTATCAAATCACTCCCTTGAGAGTACTACTCCCACACGTCCCAGAACTGCCCCCCACCAAGGCTGTAAGACAGAGATGCTACAGCTTAGAGTCATTTGTCTGGCAAGTCACAAAGCTACTGAGTGTACGGCTCCCTCCTTTCCACTACCACCCACCACCTCCCTTCCTAGAGATCTCAGACTGGTATAACAAACTGGTTTGGCTGCAGCTCTGAAGCTACGCCAGTAATCACATCAGCTCCGATAAATTAAATAAACATCTCTGTAAGCATGATTACCAGGTCTGTTTGTCCGGCCCTAACTTTTCTCCTGACCTCCAGTCTCAAATCTCTAATTACCTAATGGACATTTGGAACTGGATATCCCATTGGCATCTTAATCTCAACATGGCCAAAACTAAACTCATTCCCTCCCCCACATTCTTCCCTCCTCCTAACTTCCCTGTTGCTGTCAAGGCTACCGTAATCCAAGCCGTCATGCTCTACCTCTTGCTGATGCTCTCTCACCCTTCATATCTAATTATTTGTCAAGTTCTGTTCATTCTACTTGTGTAACATCCCTCCTGAATGAAAGGGGGAAAAAAACAAGCATTTGTATAATTATGTGTCGGGCACTATGCTAAGAACTTTACAAACATCTCATTTGATCCTCCTAACATCTCTACATGGTCAGTGCTGTAACAGTTGAGGAAACTGAGGATAGGAGAGGACAAGTGACTTACCGAAGGTCACATAGCAAATAAATGTCTGAGGCCTTTTTTGATTCAAGCCCAGCATTCTACTCACTGCACCATCTAACTGCCTTCACTGCCTGTCCTCTGATACTGCCACCAATGTGATGCAGGTCCTCATAATTTCATACCTGAAGTGTTACGATAGCCTGCTGGTGGGACTCCCTGCTTCAAATGTCTCCCTACTCCAATCTATCCTTCACTTAGCTGTCAGAGTGACATTCCTAAAATTCAGTTACAACCTCACCCAACTATTCACAAACTCTTGTGGCTCCCTATTACCTTCACCCTTAAATACAAAGTCATTGAACTTTAAATGAACTTTGTATCCTGGCCCCTTCCTACTTCTCTAATATTCCTTCATATCTCTTCCCTCCACATTCTGTGATACAGTACCACTGGCCTCCTTGTTCTTATTTACATAAGACACTTGATCTCCTGGATCTGGGCATGTTCACTGCCTGTGTTCCCTGCCTGGAATGCTCCTTATCTCCACTTCATGGCTTCCTTGGCTTCCTTCTGGTTTCAGATCAAATTCCAATTTTGGGGGGGTTGGGGGGTGGGGAAGACTTTAACATTCCTCATTCATCTTGGTGCAGCAGTTACCAACCTTTGGGTCGTGACCCCTTTGGGGGTAGAACGACTCTTTCACAGGGGTCACCTAAGACCATCAGAAAACAAAATTACACTTATGAAGTAGCAATGAAAATAAAGTTATGGTTGAGGGGTCACCACAACACAAGGAAGTGTATTAAAGGGTCATGGCATTAGGAAGGTTGAGAACCACTGTCTTAGTGCCTTCCCACAAAGATTATCCTCCTCCCCCCCCCAGCTTATCCTATCTTTATGTTGTTTGCACATTGTTGTCATGCTGTCTCTCCTTTGAATATGTGATCTTCTTGACAGCAGTGACTGTCGTTCTTGTTTTTTGACAATGACAAACTGCCTTCGTCACACAGGTGGTGTGTGTCACAGATGAGTCTTGAAGTCAAGTCTTTCTGGCTTCAAAGTGGTCTATCCACAGTACAAGATTGCTGCTCATTGATAGAGCTGGTCCATCACTGATTCTAGTACAGTAGTTTTCTTCACTGCATAGTCATGAAACAAGACATTGAACCCTAACTTGTCTCCTTACACCATGCTCATTTCTCACACTTGACTACCATTGTACAGCACTAACTGTATACTGTTTCAGGAAGCTGGTAGTTTTTCCTCTCAATTCATGGGCCCTTGTTTCCTGACTTGTGAAGCTTTTTAATTCTTAGTATGATATAGGGCTTAGACCAACAGGCCAGGACAGAGCTATATCTTGAGGCTCTTCTCTAGTACAACAGGATACCTTTCAGGAATCTTTCTGGTCTGTCTCATCTGTAAAAGCAGGGAAAATGTAGTAGTATAACTTCAGATTTATACCCCATAATAAGCCCAGCACTATAGGGTCCTAAAACAGCAGCTTTTAACCAGTTTCTTCTTAAACCTCCTTATTTTTAGAGGAAGGAACTATGTGGTCTACCATGACACATAGGCATGTTACCCCTCTTTATCCAAATGGAAGACAGGGTGTAAATCTTTCTCCTGTCCTCCTCACTGGTAAAATGACAATAATGTAGCAGCCAAAAAAAGCTGACATGATCTTAGGCTACCTTGAGGGGATACATAGTGTCTAGAATAATAGACATAACAAGTCTGCTCTTCTCTTTCTAGTCAAACACTGTCTGTGTTCTGTTTGAGCCACAACATATCATATACTGAAGAATCTCCAGAGAAGGATAACCAAGATGGTGAAAAGTTATATGAAAAGAAATTGAAGGAACAGAAGATCTTTAGCTAGAAAAAAAGAACACATGGAGATACGGGGTGGAGGATGGTTGTCTTCAAGGCACTGTGAAAGACCCTCATATGGAAGAGGGATTAAGCTTTTCTACTTGGTCTAAGAGGGTAGAAATAAATGGAGTGGGTAGAGGTTGCAGAGAGGTCAATGCAGGAGTTCTATAAGGAATTTTTTTTAAAGCTTCCTAGTAAGTAGAATTATTATGCAAAAGTAGGATGGGATACTCCATGAGGAGGTGGCTTCATCCTCACTAGAAGTTTGCAAGGAAAGCCTGGATGATCATTTGTAACATATGCTGTTGGAGGGATTCTCATTTATGAATGGGCTGCCTATCTTTGATGTCACTTTCAACTCTGACATTCTATGATTGATGAGCTCCAAGGTCCTTTCTAGTCAAAATCCTAAGACTATGGCTCAGAAAATTAGCACAGGGAAGAGAAAGAGGTGCTGATTTGGTTCTACGTACCCCGCAATCTGTCTCTAGTTGTTTAACTTTAGGTGAAGCTTGTGTAACTAATTGAAACATAAAGGTTATTACCAAAGTGAACTGAAAATGAAGGACCTTTGTCAATACTTATTGAATTTTACTTACCTGGGCCTTTTAGACTTTCAATAGTGTACTGAATCATGCTGTCTTAAAGACAGCAAGACCCAATTAAAGACCCAATTCTTGTAGGAAGAGGCATTAGTTCTGATTTAAATGGTAGCATAAAAATCTGGTAAATGAACAGAGCCAAGCAGGGAATGAAAGAGAGTCTTGCATGTGACTAAATAGGAATTTAACCTTGGAAAAGGGAAGAAGGGTGGTTTTGTTCAGAGGTTTCACAAGAGTAGGCAGAAAAAGATTTGAAAGTAGGCACAGAGGGAAGGATCTCCTTTCCTAAGGTGGAAGAACACAACTATGGCAGGCTTCTTGCAAGAGATTTACCAAAGCATTTTAACTCCAGGTGGGCATAAGGATTTGCGTTATAATTTAGTTACATCCAATAAGCATTCTTTGGCATAGATATTAGAATGTGCAGAGTGTGTGTGCATTGTGTGTGTGCGTGTGTGCATGGTGTGTATTTATCACTATCAGCCATTGATTTTGACTTTCATTTATGGCAGAATTCTAAGATTTTTTTTGTGAATACTTAGGACTGCTGTAATCACTGAAACCCAGCATGGATTCAAGAACCAGTTATGCCAGCCTACATTAATTTCCATTTTTGACAGGGTTACCTTTCTACTTTTAACAGCTTCTGAATTCCTTATTGAGACAAAGAAATAAGGTGAATAGTTCACTGCTGTTCTGGAGCCCATGGTTTAAAAAGACCTAGAAAAATGCCTTCAGTGAAATGAACAGACTCTCTATGAAGGATTGATGGTAGAACATGGAAATTGCTCAAGATGAAACCAATGCACGTTGCCAGGGAACTCATTGATCAACCTTCCCCCCCCCATATAATTTAAATACACATAGAATCAAGGGTAGGTAATGGAGGATAAGCATGGCACAGTCCTGTCGGTATGGTATTAGGAGTACTGATGTGCAGAATAAGTCAAAGCTGGCTGGGAAAGCTAAGGACAAGAAAAGAGTTTTAACTTTATGGGAGAAAAGAGGCTGATCGAAGAAGTCAAAAAGAAAAGAAAAATGAAAGCTGAAATATTCTGCTATTATTTAGCTTTCCTTTTCTCTACCAAGAATGATCTTTGGATGAAAAATGAAAGAGAAAAAAGTGATTAATAAGGAGTCCATGCCAAAGATCTGCAGGTAGACAGTAATTCAGTAGTACCTAGATGTCCTTGATGACATCAAATCACCAAGCCCAAGTGAATCACATTTTAAGGGACTGAAAGAACTGTCCAAAATGATAGCTGAGTCTATGCCAATGATCTCTGAAAGACTATGGAGAATAAATAGGTCCTATAAAAAGGAAGCAAGTAGAGTCTACAAACCATAAGCCATTGAACTGCTGGAAAAATTCTAGAGTGCATTCTTAAAGGGATGCTTGGTGAACATCTGGAAAGGAAAGCAATGATCACAGAAAACAATTTATGATCCTGTCAAAATAAGATAATACCAGACTAACTCCATTTCCCTTTTTTTTTTAAAGAAGGTTACTAGACTAAGCAATTCTGACAAGTACTTTAAAAGTATTTAATCTAGATTCTAACAAAGCACTTCCTATAGTCTTTTATGTTATTTTGGTGGGCAAGATGGAGAGATGTGAAGTAAACATTTAGGTATATTCATAACTCATTAAATAGCTGGCCCAAAATATTCCAAATACAATGGATAAATAGTCCTAAAGGACTGATGAATTACTATCACTCTAACGTGAGGCATTCAGGAATTTGGTCTTCTTCCTATTCTGTTTAACATTTTAACAGTAACATGAAAGAAAAAAAAACTTCCTAACAATTAAAATAGTCCAAAAGTGCAGCAGATCATTCTGGCAGGTGGTAAATTCTCTTTCACTGGAGTTCTTAAAGCAAAAGAGTAGGAATACTCACATTTGTCCTTGGAGTCTGGGGGTGGTGGAGAGACAGGAATCTTTCTCTGACTCCTACCTCACTTTTTACAATCGTTTCTCACAGTGTGTACATTTTAGCATGAGCTTCATTTTATCCTCATCAATAAACTTTTGGTGAGTATATACTATGTACTAGACCTTGTGCCAGACAATATGGTGAATTATAAGATGTGTCCATTGCTCTCAGGAAGCTTATATGAGAAGGAGGAGAAGGAGAAGGAGAGAGGGAGAAAGGAAGAGAGGGAGAGAGAGAAATGGGGAGGAGAGGAAGGGAGGAAAAAGTATCAGGGGAGGTAGAGAGGGAAGAATGAGAAAGATATGTATGAAAATTACTAAATGAACCATAAGGTAAGTGATATGAATGCAATTTTCCCTAGGGCAGTAGATGCTACAGCAGCATGGAAGTAGAAAAAATCACTGTGGCCACTTGTGGTCAGAAAAAGTTTCCCAACAATAAGAGTATCCTGAACTGGTTCCTGAGGAAAGAGTTACTTTCAGATTGAAGTCACTTTGGATAGGAGGGAAAGAGAGCTAGGAAATGGTTCAGTCAGAAAGTAACTTGAAGTTGGCTTTTTCTGTAGTTCTGTTGAGCAGAGTCTCTTCAAGGAAGAGTTGGGTTGGCTGGTTCTGAAGGATTTTGCAAGTTTTCTATCCCTTGAATGAATCAGCAAAAAATCTAACAAGCCATCGGGGCCTGGTAGCATATTCCTTTTTGTTGAAATATTCAAGAAACATAGTATGCCCAATCATTACTTTAGTGAACCATTTTTTTTACCTTTTAACACAATATTTCTAAATCAAAGAAATCAATATTTTAAAAAATATTCCTAAGATCGTTTTCTCTGTCATAAGTTCCCAAGAAATGCACAGTCTTTGAAGCTATTTTTCCAACATCATAATTCTGTGTTTTGGCCCTTTGCTAGGAGGAGGAACAACTGTCATATGTCACTATCTGCCTCTCCTTTTTTTTATTTCCCTCATGGTCCTAAGGGCCAAAGCCATATCAGGTTGAGAAGGTGATGGGGTAATATCAACCGAGGTATTAAAGACAGTAGAAACAAATCCCTCATCCTGCCTCCCAAATAGTCTTATGCTTTCTTTAGAACTATGTCCTCACAAAACCCCTCGCAAGCTCTTGGGTCTTGAACATACTTCCTCCCTATTCTGTCTCTGTTTTGTCTGTTTAGAATATTGCCTGTTCATCTCCTGATAGCAGTGTATTCTGAGGAAATAAAGGGGGAGATAAAGAATCTTATTCAAATTCCACATGATTTATCTTTTAGGAGCATTTGTGGGTGCCTACAATGGATTATGAATCCTTAGGCAGGATATGGGGTACTATGTACCTCTTCCTCTCCTCAGATATAAGATTTATGATGTTAGTATGATATAAAGCAGCCCTATGATTATGTAGTATTGTACTATTATGTTGAAGGGAGAGGGAGGAGGGAAGGACAAGCCACATAGCCAAGTTAGGAATCTCACAAAGGTGAACAGATTTTGTTCTCTTTTCCCCATGTCTAGGATCATTTCCAGGGCCATCTCTAAAAATTACATCCATCTGGATAATACTTGAATGGCTGGGATAACTTGGAGTAAGAGGGTATAGGACAGAAATGAGGAATCTGTTGCAGGTTCTGAATTTAAACTTCACAGAGAATGAAGTTTGGATTCAGTCAAAGGGTCACACTTGAGGGGCCAGAAGGTCACATATGGCCTCAAGGCCACAGGTTCCCCATCCCTGGATAGGGTATTCCACACTCCTACACACATAGCAGGTTGTATATAGTGGAGAATGGGACCAGCAATATGCAGAGTGCTTTAAGCTCTTCAGAAGGTTTAAAATCAAGTGTGTAATTAAAACTGAGCAAAAAGGGCCATTATTCCAGGATGACAACATCAAGAGGGATGCATTTCTGCTCTGAGGAAATGGCCTTTTCATTTCTTTACCTGTCCTCCAGAGATATGGAACAGAACCATTCTTCCAGCTCGTCTTCCATTACAGCCTCCATCAGAGCAAGGGCTAGGAATCCCTCTTCCCTAGCAGACTATTTCTCTATATCAGCCCTTTCTGTAACCCAATTGAATTTTCTCCAGGTGCAAGGCTAGTTACTATAATAACACAGCAAGTAGTTGGCAACATGCTCAGGTAAAATGAGAAAAAAACAGCAGAATGATCAGTAAGAACTACATTCCCATCCCAGTTCTATAATTATTAATAAGTAGAAGATTTGAAACTCTGCCATTTGGAATGCACATTGAAAGGCTGAAAAATGTCTTAGCCTAGGAAAGGTGAAACTTTGAAGGGAACATTATAGGTCTGTTTATTTGAATGAGTTGTCCTGGAAAAGAAGCAGTAAATTTGTTCTGTTGGATTACAGAGAATTATGACCATTTGGTAGAAGTCACAGGGAGATAGATTTTTAATGTGTAGAAAGTGCTTCCTTTTGTTAAAATTATTCCAATGAATAAGTTTACTTAAAAAGCAGTCTTGGCCACTAGTTGGTGCAGTGAATAGAGCACTGGCCCTGGAGTCAAAAGAACTTGAGTTCAAATCCAGACTCAGACACTTAGCACAAAAACTAGCCATGTGACCTTGGGCAAGTCACTTTACCTCAACTGCCCTGCTTTCCCCCCTCCAAAAAGAAAAAAGAAAAAAAAAGGCAGTCTTGTGAATTCTTCAAACAGAAGTTGGACCAATCAATGAGCATTTATCAAGTGCTTGCTCTGCCAGTTACTGGGGTAGATACTGGAGGTACAAAGGTGAAACAGAGTAGCCTCTGCCCTCAAGGAGCCCACATTCTTCCAACTTGTAAATGTTTAAGCAAAAGTAAAATATTGTGGTATGAAGTCACTTATACCTTAGTGGAGGAAGAAGATTAGGGAGTTGATGAAGGTAGTCAGGAAAAGTCTTAACCTACTTGTCATGGATGCTACAAATGAGATACATGCCTTAGATGAAATGATTCCTAAGTCCCTTCTCACCCTACAAGTCTCTAATCATAGCTGCATGTCAAATGATGGAGATGGACTAGAGGATGATCTCTAAGGTCCCTGCCAGCTCAAAATTCTATTTCCATGTTATTATCAGGGATTTCATCCAAAGGATTGTCAAGTTTATTGGTGATAACCACCTACTGTTGTCCAATATATGCCAGTGGTTTATAAAATTCCATTGTCCATCACCTCTTAATTGCAAAGGAAGCCAAATCTGAATCTAAGTGAGCATAATTCAAAGTCTGGCCCAAATCAAAATCTTTGCTTATCCTGAGCCCTGAAGGGCTGACTCAGCCGAGAAGCCAAGCCTAAGAATGGTGATTATCCAAGACAGTTAGCACCAGAGCAGACTTGCTGACAAGATAGCCAGCAAGCTGACCTTTTGTACATCCCTCCCCAAAACTTCTCCAGTGGCATCCTATCCCTGCTCTATGCAGATACGTTGCTATGTTCTTCAGCTGCCTCTGCCATATTCCCACCTGACTCAGGAGTGCCAGTAAGGAAGTAGGTTCAGACATTCCCCCCCCCCACCGATTTTGTGAACTACTTTAAAAGTAGCTATTTTAACTTTCACTTTTGTTATTTAGTCATATCTGACTCATTGTGACCCCATTTGGAGTTTTCTTGGCAGATACTGAAGTGGTTTGACATTTCCTTATTCAACTTATTTTGCAGATGAAAACACTGAGATAAACAGGATTAAGTGACTTGTTCAGGATCACACAGCTAGTCAGTGTCTGAGGTCAGAACTCCTGAGAATGAGTCTTCCTAACTCCAAGACAGAAGCTCTCTATTCATTGGGCCACCTACCTTCCCTACCTTTCTCTTAGTAGACTGTATGACACATAGTAGATGCCTAGTGTTTATTGAGTGAATGAATAATGACGTGCCATCTCTTTTCTTATTGCTTTAACCTTTAGAGAAGTTTTTCCTCTCAACAATGAATTATACAATGAACTATCTCCTAGCTAAGGCAGCTAGAGCTCTGAAGGGTTTATGACTCCTAAAAGTTAAGCAGAGTCCAGGCTCAGACCTGAGTATTCTTTCTCTTGGAAATATCCTCTAAAACAGGATTGTAAGTAGACATCCATAGTATTTTTTAAATATTTGTTAACTATTTCAACATATTTGGTTTTCTATGTAATCTTATGTGTTTTGTACACATCTGAACATACACACACACACATACACATATACATATACATACACAGTTTAGCACTTACCTCCCCAGGGTTGTTGTAGGGATTAAATGAGAAAATATCTCAAAGTGCTTTGCAAACATTAAAGAGAAATATTAATACTTGTTATTATTAGTAGTATTTTAAAACATTCTGGGAGGGGATCCATAGGTTTCACCAGACTGCCAGAGAGCTCCTCAGAACAAAAATTGTTCAGAATCTCATCTCTAAAATATTATCATATTCATGCTAATAAGGTTGCCAGTGAAAATTTGCACTTGGAGAAAAAATGTCTAGACTGACAAAGAAAAATAAATGATTGTATTTAAGTCTTTCATCTTGAGTGGAAGCCACAGTTCAATTTTCTGTTGTGCTTTGTCTCAGGTTTCAGCTGCTCAATTGATTTTACTCTCTCCCTCAACCCTACTAGGAAGGTGTCTAATCACTTCCTGATTGCTCACTAGACAGATCAGTGAGGCTGACAAGATTTGTTCTTTCTCGGTCTCTCCTTTACCCTCTGTAAATTCTGTCAAGTTCACGTTACAGTTGTCTCCGTTGTCTTCTGAATAGAGCCTAGAAAGGAGCACCACCCTCTGACAAATGCTTTGTGTGCATGTTATTCAACACAAGGTTACAAAACCGAGGGTTGTCCATCTAGAAGCCAGCACTGGATCTATAACTGGAGGGAGCCTTGCAGATGGCCAAGTGCATGTCCCTTGCTGTACAGAGGAAGAAAGTAAGGAAACGCAGAGAGAGGAAGGAAGGGGAAAAGGAAGGGGAGAAGAAGGAAGGAGGCTAGTGCCTAATATGTGTTGGATACTGTGCAAAGCACTTTTCACATTTAGGTCACCATCAACATTCCTACATTTAACTTTTGTAACTTCAAGCATTTGTGGGATTTTACTAGTAACTTATTTTCACTTTTGTATTGGCAACCCAAGACCATTCTGGCTATATGCAGTTAAGAAAGTGTCTACCTGTCAGAGGTGAAGTTGAGACTTCATCAGTCTCTGGGTCTGCTGAGCAAATGGGGAAGTTGCTGGAGCAAAACTTAACTACTTTCTTGGACTCTTCCCAGGTTAGCTTGAAGTCAAATTCTTTTGTAAGCTGGAGAGAAGGAGGGAAAGAGCACAGATGCATGCCCTGGGGTGCTTAGCAAGTAGAGGGAGGTCACACTCCTTTGGAAGGTCTTGGTAAGGGCTAGCCCTACACCCAGGACAGCCAGGGTACTTAAAAGAGAGTAGGGACCAGGCACAGGGAACCAACCAAGCTAGAGTACTAAGTGACCAAGCTCAGTAATTCAAGTCTCAGTAGTCTGTCCCCTGGTTTTCAGAAAGCAGCCAAGGTAGTTTAAGTTTATGGTAGTTTAAGGTAGTTTCAGAAAGCAGCCAAGTTTAAGGAGTATAGCATACAGTACAATGCCCTCATGCAACCATTGACACAGTGGAAGGTAAGATTCAGGTTAAAAAAGTTTAATTTTTAAGAAGTACATTTGCTTTCTGGAGAGCAATTTGGAACTATGCTCAAAGGGCTATAAGAATGTGTGTACCCTTTGACCCAGCAATAGCACTTTAGGATTATATTCCAAAGAGATCATATAAATGTAGAGGACCTACATGTACAAAAATATTTACAGCAGCTCTTTTTGGAATCAAGAATTGGAAATTAAGGGGATGCCCATCAATTGGGGAATGGCTGATCAACTTTTGGTATTTGAATGTAAAGGAATGCTATTATGCTATAAGAAATGAGTAGATGGACTTTCTAATAACCTGGAGACTATATAAACTGATACTGAGTGAGGGGAGCAGAACCAACAGAATATTGTACATGATTACAGACACATTTTATCTTTGATGACTAACTTTGATAGATGGGGCTCCCCTCAGCAATGTAAGTTTATAAGACAACTCCAAAGGACTCATGATGGAAAAACTGTCCACATCCCAAGAAAGAATTATGGAGTCTGAATGCAGATTGAAGCAAACTACTTGCTCTCTCTCTCTTTTTCATTTTGTTTTGTTTCTTCTTTGTCATTCATTCCATTGGTTATAATCCTTCTTTACAACTTGACTAATGGTTAATGTGAAGGTATATGTAGAACCTATATCAGATTGCATGCTGCCATGGGGGAGGGGGAAAGGAGAACATTTGGAACTCAACAACTTGTGGAACTGAATGTTGTAAACTAATAGTAAATAAGTTTAAGAATATTTTTTTTAAGTAAGGAAGAAAATAAAAAGAATTATATTTCCTGCACAGTTTTAATGGTACTATAGATTTCATATCCTAGGAAAAATAAATATTATCTGAAATCATTTTTTTTAATTGAGATGTTACCATAAAAGGTCACAGAATTCTAGGGAATTACTAGCTAGAAAAAATGTTTTGCATGTTATCAATTTTATCTCATTACTGCATTTTATGGCTTATTTTCTAGTTACTGCATTAGGAAAAATGCATATTATCAGAATTAATGTTTTGTTATAAGGAGTCATGCAGAAAAGTAACAATCTCTAACAAAAGAGCACAGGAACCTAACCGCCTATTTCCATAGGATCAATGTATGAATATTTGCATTTTTACTTCCCTGCAGTTTTCTAGAATACTACCCCCACCCTAAATGTTGAGGATCATGTGTATTAACTCATTTCATCCGTGTAAATGAGTTGGGGAGAGAGGTGCTGTTATGATCCTTTTTTTCCCAAATGATGAAACTGAGGCAGAAATTAAGGGACTTCAAATGTCTGAGGCTGGATTGGAATTCAGATCTTCCAGATTATATGCCCAGTGTTCTATGTACTTCATTATTCTGGATAATTCATTGTTTTATCAATTTGACTCATCCATTTATGTTAATATATTGAGTAGCCATATAGAGGTGAAACAGGACAAAGGACACTAAAAAAAGAAAGCCTTTTAAGAGTTTCTGCAATATGGCTGGAGCCAATACCCAGAGACTCTAGTGAACAAAATGTGGCTGCCTGGGAGATTTGAGTCCAAATCCCATCTCAGACCCTTCCTGTCTAGATGTGTGACCCTGGGTAACCTACCTAACCTTTTTTGGAGCCACAGTCTTTTTGCATCTGTAAATCATGGATAATAATAGCAGCAGCTACCTTGTTGGGTCTTAACTGGGTCACACAAGAAGCTATTAGCAGAGCTGAGATGGGAATCAAGGTTCTCTCCATTGTTTTCCAAATGAAATTCAGACTTCTTAGTCATTTGAAGACCTCCACAATGTGACTTAAACCTAATTTTCCAGTCCTAACATAAACTATCCCATTATGTGTACTCGAGGCCCCCTCAATGACTCCAGTTCCTTCCTATTTCCTTGCTTTTTGCTCACACTCTTTCCTCAGTCTGGCGCCCTCTGCATCACTGGTTGTCAAAAGTTATGAGTCTTTCTAGACCTAGTTCAAATGCCACATCCCCCATGAAGCCTTCAGAGGAAAGACCATCACTTCTTTCTTTCTTTGATACCTTTCATGATACTTGTGACTTTCTAATCTGTGTGTATGTACACACACACAAGTATATGTGATGTCTGCATATATACTTGCATATATACATACATACACATTTGTGTGTATGTGTGTATATGTGTGTGTGTGTGTGTGTGTGCATAAAATCTATGTCAAGTACAAGTCTACACCAATAAGGAAAGCTTCATTGATATTGAAAAGGCTCTTAGATCATGTTGATAGAATTACCCCAGGTACTAGAAGTTGCTTGAATTCCATGGCCTACAGTAAATTGAGTCTCTGTTTTATTTTTAGTCATTGTTAGAATATGTTCCTTCTTTGACATCTAAATATTCCCAAAGAAAATGGACAATGACCCAGGGAATCAGGAAACTTGAATTCTCATCTCAGCTCTGGTTAAGTCACTGAAATTCACCAGGCCTGTCTCTTCCTCTGTCCAACAAGGGTAGCATGATACAATGAAAAGCAATCAGTATTTGGAATCAAGGACCTGGGTTTGAATGCTGCTTCAGTTACTTGCTGGTGGTAAGACCTTGGGCAAATCACCCTTCTCCATTTAGGTGTTTCTTCTTCTACATAAAATGAAGAATTCAGACTTGATGACAGCTAAGACCCTTTCCAACTATAATTTTATGATCTTATGAACCTGTTCCTTAAGAAGGGAGTTGAATTTGGCACTCTAAGAAGGGGGTTTTTACTTTTTTTTTAACCCATCAATCCCTTTGGCAGTCTAGTGAAACATATGGACTCCTCATAATATTGTTTTAAAATATACAAAACAAAATGCATAGGATTATAAAGGAAACCAATTACATTGAAATACAATAACTTTTTTAATAAAAAACTTAATCCCAGGTTAAGAACCACTGTTCTAAGATGTATATGACTATTTAAAAAATACTCCCATATTCTACAGAGAAACTAAGACATAGAAGATACTTTAAAAAAAACACCTTTCTTTTTATTCTGTTTTCCAATTAAAGAACATTTTATGTCTCTTCCCTCCTTGTTCTCCCAATTTGAAAGAAAAAAGAAGAAGAAAACTCTGGAACAAACCCTTAAATACAACACATTCTCACATTGCTCATGTCCAAAAATATGTGCCACTTTGCATCTTGAATCCATTTTAAAGGATGTTTGACAAATATTAACAAAAGCATCTATCAAAAATTCTGATATTCTCTATCTTTGTTGGACTCTCTGTATAATTTCAAAGTGGATGAATGGGTGATTGAACATTTGATTCTAGGAAAGAGAGTTTTAACATTTTTATGGTAGAAACCCTTTTGAAAGCCTGGTGAAGCCTATATTTTTATTTAAATTTATTATTACTATTATTTAAATTTATTTATTTTAAATATCTTAAAGGTATACAACAAAATACACTATATTATGAAGGAAGTCTATTATAATATTGAGGTGTAATTACCAAAATATTTATTTTTTTATTAGTTCATGGACTGACTCCAACTTTGAAACTCCTACTATAGGGAATTAACTACAAACATGAAAATCGGTACAGATATTAAGTTGCATGTCCTATATAGGACCAGATAATAATTTGTATGAATTTTGATCTTTCATCTACTCTCAAATGAAAAGTGAAGAAATTGAACCATTTGTGAAAGTTTGGGAGTAGCTCTAGGATGAAGAAAGATATTGAGTAATGCTAATGGCCAAGTAATCACTCATTCTAGAGATCCCTGATGTAACTCTAAGGTGAATAGGAAGAAAGGTACAAAGGTTGTGTGGATAGATTTCCATAATAATTAGTGCTAAATTACATTTTAACCATGTCCTTCAGTTTATATCACATTTTCCTCCTAGAAACCCTGTGAAGAAGTAGGGAATTATTTATATTTCACAGGTGGAGAAAATTGAGACTCAGAGGAATGACTTGCCCACAGTCACCAAATAAATAGCAGCAGAAATATTAACTCTGTTTTGCAGATGAAGAAACTGAAACTCAGGGAGCTTAAGTAAAAGATCATGGAACCCTGATTTGAGTCTTGCATTTTATGACATGCTGTTTTGACAATAATGGATGCTACAGGATGTAAGCTATTAAAACTTAAAGCTGCTCTAAGACTTTTAGGACATCCTGTATTACAATACTCATGTGAGTATCCATTCTTGAGACACATAATTATCTTAGGCAATGTCTACATCTGTCATCTGATTGCCAGACCAATAAACCATCAGGAATTCTTTTTTTCTTTTGCCTTTGTTTGGAGGGGGAAGGCAGGGCAGTTGGGGTTAAATGACTTGCTCAACGTCACACAGCTAGTGTTAAGTGTCTAAGGCAGAATTTGAATCCAAGTCCTCCTGACTCCAGAGTCGATGCTCAATTCACTGCACCAGCTAGCTGCCCTGATCAGGAATTCTTAAGAGAACTTTTCAAATTAGAATTTTCTTTAGGTTCCAAAATGACTGTGTATACAAGAGCAGATCATTCTCAGCTTATAGAAATTTTAAGCAACAATCTAGACTAAGGTAACACCTCTGGGTTAGATTGAGGAATGTTCTCACCTCCTCCCATTTCAGGTTCAATTCCTGACCAATAATGCACAGCACTGGAAGACATCTAAACACCCTAGCCCACAAAGCTTCTTGGTTGAAATAACTGCTTGGCCAGTTCTCAGACCACATGGGTCTTAATGTTGTCTCTGCAATGTCCTGTGGAGATTTTAATGACATCTCATTGTCTGATCTATTCAGTAGGATAGCAATGGGGACGAAGACAATTATTGGCTGCGATATCAGGGAAGCAAGGAGGACAGATGTGATTAGGTGCTACAGTTAGGTCCTGAGGCTCTAGGGACTCACTTCAAGGACATTTGATCTAATTAGAGTAGAGGGGTAAGAGTGTTGAAAGGGAAGATGATAAGGGTAGCCAGGACAAAATTCACAATTTTGCACCAGGCAATACCTACATGGATCCAAACAGCTGTAGAAGCAATTATATATGAATTCCAAACCAAAAAATCACTACAAAATGTTTGAAGCTTTTTTAAAAAAGAGGCTGTGATAATAAACCATTTTCAGGTCCCTTTTCTAACTAGGTATTCAGATTTATTTCAGACATTTATGATAATCCCAATTCAGAAACTAATAACAATGACATTTTAAATACAAGATTATATAAGGTCCTCCAAAATAGTTAACCTTTCAATGTGACATTTTATAGTATGTCGAATTAATGGTAACATTTTATTGTTTGCCATCTCAAACTCAGAGGTTCATAAGTCTTGAAGACTAAGCTAATTTAAACAATCAGTCCCTGTACTGAGAGCTTTTCTGTCTGAATCTCTTTTTGCTGCTTCCTCAGTCTCTCTTCAACCTGTTCTCCTCTTTTTCCTTCTCTAATTTCTTTGGCCCTTCTCTCATTCAGCATCTTTTTTATATTTTCTTTCCCTTTCTTTCCCTATGAGAAAAGTTGATCTAGATTCTGCCTTGACATAATCAAGGAGGGAAAAAAGTCCTAGAAGAGTCAAGTACAAGTGAAATACATTTATAACCAGGAGAGACGGGAAACTGCATCACAGATCTTGTTTTGTCTTTCTAAAACAGATGTTTATTACTGTTTGTCTACCTCTAAACTTTAGTGTAACCAAGTCAACTTTCAATTGTTCTTACTGATACAAAGCAACAAGAATGCGAATATTTGAACCTATAGGCTATCACAAAACCTCGCTATGACCATTAATATGATTTATTTTTTTTTCTTATCTGCACTGACAGAGGAAATTTCATTATCAGGAGTTCCTTACATTCATAATTCACAGGTCTTGGAGGGAAGGGGAGTTATTGTGAATCTTGTTCTAGTTTTGCTTGCTTTACTTTGGATTACATCATTCAGGTCTTCACATTTCCCTGCATGACTCAAATACCTTGTGTTTTTATATCACAACTATATACCCTAATTTTCTAGCTTTCCTCCCCATCAGCGAGCACCTACATTGTTTCCAGCATTCAGATATGCACATTTATATTTATATATATATATATATATATATATAGTATATATATATATATGTACATATATACATACACACAAATGTGTGTGTGTGTTTGTATGGAAGACACTGGCACAGTACTGGTCAGCATATCATGCTCACATCAGAGAAGGTGCTATGCTCTCTAAGCAAAGCAGAATTGAAATAGTTTAAAAAAAATGCAAGATGTGCATATTTGGAGAACCCACCCCAAATAATGTTCACATTGACTATTTGTGCCAAACCTGTTGCAGAACATTCTGAGCTCATGTTGGTCTGATCAGTCAGAGTTGGACCCTCTGAAACTTGACTCTAGCAAAGTGATGTCATTTTGGTCCTTTTTGAGAACGAAGGACAATAACTCTGTGTGTGTATAATGTGTATGTGTGTATACACACATATATAAATATGTGTATATTTAATACACATAATAAAACATGTATTAAATACATATTATTTGTATTTACAAAAAATATATATATTTAATAAAATATACACATATTTTATTATTGACAGAAAAGTCCTATGTATTTGATTATATATTAATGAAATATATTCCTTATACATTTTTGCATTTAGTTGTTTGTATTCTTGCAAATATGAAATAAGTACCTTACATATTCTAACATTCAAAATGTCAATCTTAATTTCTGAAGTAGATTTATCATAAATATATATTATCATACACATGTGTATGTATAGGAAGGATTTTCTGTCTTTAATATCCTTGGGGGCTTAGATCCAGTAGTAGTGCAGCAGGACAAAGGGTTTGATGAGTTTGGTAATGTCTCAATTTCAATCTGCTATTCAGAACAATTGGACTAATTCACAGATATAGAAGCTGTTTAGTGGTGTGCTTGTTTGCCCACAGCCCTTCCAACATTGACTGTTCTCTTCCATGATCACCTTTGTTAATTTCGTGACTGTGTTGAGACTTCAAAGTTGATTTTTAAATTTCCATTATTTTGATTTGGAATATTTTTTGTGTGTTTTTAATAGTTTACATGTCTTTTCAAAACTTTGTTCATAATCATTTGATCATTTATATATTGGGAAATGAATTGTAGTCTCACAGATATGGAGGTGAAAGGCATCTCAGAGGTCATCTAGTTTAGTGGAAAGTGATACTGAGAGAGATGAAGGGATGTGCCCAGGGTCTCACAGATAGGACTCATCAGAGGCAGGTTTGCAACCCAGTTCATCTGACCCTTTTCACTTTTCTATGCTTCCAATTTCTATGATTTTCCCACTTATTACTCTTCCAAATTCTAGCTGCATTCTAACTACAAAAGCTATTTAATTTTGTCATTAAAATTGTCTGTGTTTTATGATCACCTCTATCTGAGAATGGTTGATTGAGAATTCTTCCCTTAATTATAGATCCTAAGTGTACCTCCAATCATTCACCTCTATTTTTTCAAATATAACCTTTAAAAAAAATTAGGTTGTATGTCTTGGAAATTGATTAATAGTTTTTGTAAGGTGCTAGTTTAAACCTATTTTCTGATTAACTACTTGAGAGTTTTCATAACAATTCTTGTTGAATATGGAGTCCCTTTTTAAACATTTTAATTTAAAGTCTTGAGTTCCAAATCCTATCCCACCCCCTCCCTGAGATAGTAAACAATCAAATATAGGTTTTACATGTATAATTATGTAAAACATTTCCATATTAGTCATTTTGTACAAGATTTGAAAGAAAAAAATTTTAGTGTCATGCTTCAGCCTGTATTCAATCAATATCAGTTCTCTCTCTGGAGGAGGATAGTTTGCTCTATCATTTGTCCTTTGGGATTGTATTAGATTATTATATTGCTAAGAATGGCTAAATCATTCCCAGTTCTTCATTGAACAATGTTGCTGTTACTACATACAACATTCTCCTGGTTCTGTACCACTTCACTAGGCATCAGTTCATGTAAGCCTTCTCAAGTTTTTCTGAAAGCACCTTGTCTGTCATTTCTTATAGCACAATAACATTCCATTATAATCATACATCACAGTTTGTTTAGCCCTTCCCTAATTGATAGGCATCCCTTTGTTTTCCAATTCTTAGCCATCATAAAAAGACTTGCTATAAATATTTTTGTAGAAATAGATCTGTTTCCCCTTTTTTGGAAGTCCTTGGGATACAGAGCTAGCACTGGTACTGCTGGATCACAGTTTTACAGCCCTTTGGGCATAGTTCCTAATTGCTCATGGAATCCTTTTCTTTTAATGATTGCACAGTTGGCAGATATGACTAATCCTATTCATGAATTGTATTCATGGTGCCTTCAATTGAGGTTTGTGCTTTTTTATGTGTTAAGGTTGTTAAATGTAATACTATAAAAGATTGTCATGTAAGGAAATTTAAACTCACGCATTTACTAATTTAAATTTAAGTTGGCATGGGTGATTGGCTTTAGATTTGATCTTGTTGCCAAAGGTAATAATTGGCAAGTGAGTCTAAATCTTGTGATGACTAGATATCATTGGGTAATTTGTTTCATGAGTTAATGATTTAATTTTGAAAGTGCTTACTGTGTCCAAGGCACTGGGTCATCCTTTGTATCCTAAGGATGATCATATTGTCAACTAAAGGAAACTTAGATCAGAATAATTGGATGGTTGAAATGCTTACTGGTTTTGTCTACAACTTTTGGATACTGTACTATACAACTGTACTAAGTCTATTCTGATCATTTGAAGGATGAGTATGGCAATCTATCCCTAAGCCTATACTGTTATAAACAAGACAGCCTCCATTTACTAAGTTCTAGTAGGGTAGGGGACACTTGGCTGCAGTGTCTTACAAAATAAAGCAATCTAGGAAGATTTGTTTTTTCCACTTCTGCATCTTGGGAATTTCCATAACTAGTTTTAAGTATAGTCATTATTCAACCAGGGTCTATTTTATTTAGACTCTCAAAATGCACCTCTTGGGAAGGATGGAGTATGGAAATCCTGTTCTTTTTCATTGTAATAAAATAAAAATAAAATTTGTATAAAAGATAAAAAAACCCTAGTTTGTGGATTTTATTTTTCCTTCCAATTCATCCTGGTTTCATACTAGTAGATATATATTAGAGAAACCACTATCTGGACTGGGCTGTTTTTGTTCTCCTTGAAACATAACAAGTCAGTTTCACAATGACTGATCTGGAAAGAGAAACATAGGCATATATAGCTGATTGAGAAGGGACTTTCATATGCTACAAGAGCATAATTCCCTAAGATACATGGGCCTATTATCAAAATACACCATAAGGACATTGAAAGCATGAGTTTGCATTTTAAGTGACAACTGAACCATCTCTGAACCTCTAGAATTTGATTTCTCTTACATAAAAATATTCTGCACTCTTTACAACTTTTAGAGATCTTTATTTACTTCAAATTTTAAAATTGAATATTTCCAGCTGCAATATACAAGGAGACACCTTTTTGTCAGACTAATTGCAATGGTTTATGTGCAACTCTTAGGAAACATGAAATCATTCGTTTTGAAAACATCATAGTTGAACATTCTGAATAATTTAAAAGATTGTAAAGAAAGAAGTATGGTAATGAAATGTGGTTTGGATTTGTTAATATGCACAAATGATCTACTAATTTAATTATGTATGGACTAACAAGCTTAGATTTCAAACCCAGTTTATCTGTCTCCCTTAGTGACTACTGTAACTGTTTCCAAGGTAGTATTCTAACTTTTACTGAATTAAAATGCTCTCGCACATGAAGTCATAAACTTGGCTCTGAACTCTGGTTGGCTGATTCAGTAAGAAGTCAACCCTCCTAGGAACTAATTTCTTCCTTTTCTTTTTGTGAGGTTAAAACTGTGTGGAAATGAAAAGCAGGCACTGAGAAAATGAATTCTTCTTGAACAGGACAGATCACTTACCTGTTTTATGTCCGGTCTTGGGTCATGTGCTAAAATTTTTAGAAGCTCCCAGAGATGCTGGAGGCAAGAGTTTGAGAAATATATGATTTGTTGGCTTATCATGTAGGTCTGACTTTAATAACAACATTTTTGTGAGGAGCCATTTTTCAAGGGGCAAGAACCAGGGCTGGCCATAGGCAAAATGGTGCAGGAATTAGAATTGTCTTTGGTAGCACTTTCTTTTGAACATCAGCTTTCCCTTTTTCTTTTATTGCCCCTATCATGTTGTCACATTCATTTGAACCAGCCCTCAACAGTGCTGTCTTCTCTGGTCCTTTCTGATCACTTATCTGTCTTAAGTCTCTTTTTATTACTCCCAATGCTTGCTAAAGCTCACATATTTGATCAGCTAAACTTTTGTAAGGTGTTATTCAGCACAAATGTGCTGATCGGTACCAGACTGTCTTAATATCAATTATTTAAGCTCTTTATTTGTAGAGAATGCCTTAATAATTTTAATACATCCTACAGCATCTTACATACTCTTCTACTTAGAGATCAAAATAAATCTTTGCTTTCTTTCCTCATGTCAAAGAGGATACCTTCTTTCCAGTGTTAACCCTTCTGCTTCTCCTCTCAATACTATTACCTCCAGAACTTTCTCCCATCAATTATCCCTTTTCCCTTGTGGTTTCAGTCTTTTTTTCCTCTGGTATTTCTTTACCTTCTGCCTATAAACATGTTCTGTTCTCCTGTCCTAAAAAAATAAATACAAAAAGAAACCCTTTACATTAAACATATTGCCCAATTTTTCTGTTACTGGCTTTCCTGTATATTCACAAGTAAGCTTCTTTTATATTTCATGTTCTCCTCAATTACATATCAACAAAACTGTTTAACTTTTTATGAGTTCCAAATTCTCTCCTTCACTCCTTTTCCCTTTACATTCCTTGAGAAGGCAAGCAATTTGATATCGATTATTATAGATTTCCACATAAGGCATGTTGCAAAAGAAAATGCAGGACCCTCCTCCCAGAAAAAATACCAAAGATAATAAAGAAAGTTTTAAAAGTATGCTTCAATCCTCTTTCAAACTCCATCAGGGTTTTTTTTCTTCTGGAGGTGGATAGAAATTTTCATTATAAGTCCTTTGGAACTGTCTTAGATCACTGTACTGCTGAGACTAGCTAAGTTATTCACAGTCAGTTGTTGTACATTATTATACCATAATGTTCTCCTGGTTCTGTTCATTTCACTTTAGATCAATTAATGTAAGTCTTCCCAGGCTTTTCTGAAAGCATCCTGCTTATCATTTTTTATTCATCATAGTATTCTGTCACAATTGTATATCCCAGCTTGTTTAGCCGTTTCCCAGTTATCAAGCATCCCCTCAATTTCCATTTCTCAGCTACCACAAAAAAAACGATTATAAATATTTTGTGCATATAGGTCCCTTTTCTTTTTCTTTGAAGTACAGGCCCACTCATGGTACAGGCAAGTTCCCTATCAGAAGCTGTCACATCCCTCTTCATTCAACTTTTCCTCAGGACCTGATTTCTGCCTCTACCACTCTGCTCAAACTACTGTCACCAGTGACTTCCCAGCCACTAAACCCAGTGGCCTTTGCTTCTTGGCCACCCTAATACATTCGGTAGCTTGAAACTCAATCTCCACCTGCTTTTT
>CM053601.1:124603190-124674760 GCA_028646575.1 Pseudocheirus occidentalis | reverse complement strand
AGACAAAATTGGGTTAATCATCCCATAGAGAAGAGGCAAGGGATAACTGTTACAACTTTACTTTCATGGAGGGGGATGAGAGGGGTGATGATGGAGGGAAGGGCGGGGTGGGGGGAGGGGTACAGGAAGCACACATTTCAGTAAAGGGACAGGGACAGGGTAGAGAACAAAACAAGGGGGGGGTGCAGGATGGGAAGGAGGGACATACAATTAGCCTCTCACAATTTGCCCACCATGGAGATGTCCTGTGTAATTACACAGGTACAGTCTGTATTGAATTGCTGCTCTTCCCAGTGGGAGTGGGTGACAGGGGAGGAATTGCAAGAATCTAGTATTTAAAGCTATACAATCAAATGCAACTGGGAAATAATACACACAGAGACGGCTCCCTGCCCTGCTAGAAAGCTAGAGGGCTTTGGAAGAGGGCATAAAAGGGAACAGATTGTGGGAGGGGCCTTACAGTGGGATCAATATTCTGGGCTGGGGGGTAGGGGTGAAAAGGGGAGAAAATTTGTAACTCAAAACCTTGTGGAAATGAATGATGTAACCAAGAAAATAAATTAAAATTTAAAAAATAAAATAATAAAAAAAGAATATACTAATTGATAAATAACCTAACGAGGAGATAAAAAAGAATACACTAATTGATAAATAACCTAACAAGGAGATAAAGTGGCATAGGCCCCATTTCAAACAAAAAATAATAAACTTCCATGCTAAAATGCTACCTTCCCTGCTTCTGTTACATTAAAGTTTCCTTCATAATCACACTACAAATTGTCATACCCTTTGGCTTGTGCTGAATTTGAACACTTTTTATCTTGTATGTATAAGTTCCTGTTGTCAACAGGGACTTTCTAGTTCTGGCCATGTCCCAAGATTTTCACTATACACAGAGGTGCAAAATTCCAGCAGCTTGTTAGCAGGAGTACTGGTAAAAAAACAGCAAACAACAAACAACAACAAACTTAGGTGAAAAGTGGAAGTTTTATCCTGAAACCTACATCATGTAATTGAGGGAGATCGGGGGTTGGGGGGGAGGAGCAGAGAAACAGGAAATAAATAATTTTATTGCATATTATATTTTTATGTATGTTTCCAAGTGGTCACTGTCCAGCAGTGGCCTAAATAAAACATAAGACTATTATTTAATAGTATTTCTATGTAGTAATATAGTATAATAATACTATATTTTAATGCTAAAATATATACTGTTACTATAATGCTAAAAATTTCAGACTTTAGAGCATATTTCCTGATTCAAGATGAAACTTGGGCTCACTGACCAAAGGCTATTCCTGTTCCCATTTATTTATTTATTTATTTTTTACTATAGAAAAGAGAAGTCTAGGAAGTAAAGCCATTTTAATCACATCTAGCCTCTGTCATCAACATGTCAGTAGGAGGTTAGGAGAAATATAATACTGCTTCAGTGAACTCATCTTTTAAAATGGGTCACTGAAACAAATAAGGAATGTGTGAATTATTACAGAAAATTTACTACTTGATTTCTTTTTATTAATTATTGTTTTAATCCATCTAACATTTCTGTAGGACATGATGGGAGAGGAAGGGAGGGAGCAAAAAAGAGTAGAAGGGAGGAAGAGAGGAAAGGAGGAAGTGAGAAGGAAAGAGGGAAGGAAAGAAAGAAGGGAATGAAAGATGAAGGAATAATAGCATTCATTTTATATATTATTATGCTTTGTTATATTTTATATTAACTTAATATTTGCAAAGCAATCTATAAATATCTTATCCTCAAAACAACCCTGGGAAGTCAGAACTATTATTATCCCCATTTTACAGTTTAGGAAAATAAGGCAGACAGAAGTACTAGCTAGCCCAAGGTCACACAGCGATAAGTGTTTGAGAAAAAATTTAACCACTGACCTTCCTGTATCCAGGTCCACTGTTCTATCCACCCACTGTTCCATTTAGGTTTAGGAAGGCAAGTGTGGACAACAAAATCTAATTCATGGACCCTTAGGGTAGAAATTCAGTAAATCTTCAGTTCAACAAACATTTCCTAGGTCCTAGGAACAGAAAAGATGCAGTTCCATTAGTCCCTGGTGGAATGTAAACTGTGAGGGCAGGGCTGGTTGCTTAGATGCATGTGTATTTGTATTTTCATCCCCAGCACTTAGCACAGTGCATGGCATAACACTTTTCCATTAATTTAGTACTTTACTAAGAATTTGAATTCTTATGGAATTACACCAAATTCAGTCCAATAAATAATAATAATAATGAGAAAAATAATAATTCACATGTTTATAGCACTTTAGGATTTTCAAAGTACTTACCTCACAATTCTGATATTGGAGTCAAGACTCAAACCTTGGGTTGTATTCTCTACAAATCCAACATGCTTTTCACTCTATCCAGACTGTGCTTGGCAATAACTGGGCACAAACCCTAAGCCTTTCATCTAAGTTACATAATTAGTGTGATTATATACAACCAGACATAGCATTTGAAAGGACACAGGTAGGAGTGGATGGAGTGATTGGCCTGGCAGGCCTGGGTGGTGTGGTAACCTGGAAGGTTCTGGACAGTCAAGGTCAGAGTGAGGACACTGAGTTCTGGAGAAATAGGGCAGAGGAGAGAGTTGGGAATTGAGTGAAGGGCATAGAAAAATAAAGCGTCAAAATGAATTTCACCTCCTTTAAAAAATGTTTCCAGGTGGTCTGTGGTAACTCAGTTCATATTTGGTATATGTCTACAGATCTTCATCCAAGTGTTCTAGAAGAAGAAGAAGAAGAGCGTGTATGTAGCACTTTAAGGTTCACAAAACAGTCTATATGTTATTTCATTCAATCCTCTTACAGCAACCCTGGTAATTAGATGCTATTACTGTCCCCCTTTTAGACATAAAGAAACCAAGAACTTGCTCGGACTCATACAACCAGTAAAAAGCCATTTCTTTTGACTAAGTTTTAGATTTCCCAGTGGAGTATGCAGACTGTGCTGAAATAACATACTGTCCTCTAAAGGAAAAAGAGAAGTAAATGGAGGGGGTGTGAGGAAGAGGCAGGGGGGACAAGCAGAATCTAAGTATATCCTTCTAAGAAGCAGGGTTCTTAAACCTTTTTGTGGGTCATGGGAAGCCTAATTATAAACCCCTTCTCAGAATACTGTTTTTAAATGATCGAAGGAAATGCTAAATTTCATTTAGAAGTTAGGGAAATAAAGTTCAAACAACAGATCAATAAAACCATCTATCTATACGCGCACACACACGCACACACGCACACATGCAGGCACCCATATCTTTGTATCTATATGTACATAGATATATGTGTGTATTCATTTATTTCCCAACCAAGTTCACAAACCTCCTGAAATATATATACTCCAGTACCATGTTCAGCTCCAATTTTACCCTGGATCTTCTTTGAGCTCCTGGATACTCCTCATAGCACATCCGTCTGCATTGCTGGCCTGGCTCTTCTGTGTTTTGTCTTTTCTCTGCAGAGTGTATAAGATCCTGGAGGGCCAGGGCTGTCTCTATTTGTTTGTATTTGCATTCCCAGAAAGTAGCATAGTGTTTGACATAAAGTACATAGTTAATAAATGCTTATTACTTTGTTGCCTATCAACAGAACTCTTAGGGTTCCATGGAACCCAGATTGAGAACTCCTATTCTAGAGGCACACTTTAGGATCCAGTCTTATCCTACTAAGTCTCAGAAATATTTGTTTTAAGGAAATTGGGGTTAAGTGGCTTGGCCTGCGACACACAGCTAGTAAATGTCCGAAGCTGGATTTGAACTCGGGTCTTCTTGACTCCAGGGCTGCTGCTCTTTCTCTTGTCCACTTGGCTTCCCCTTACAGGTTCAAGTCCATCCTTTGTTACTTACTATGTGACCTTGTGCAAGCCTCATGTCGCCTCTGAGTCATTTTTCCTTCTGTAAAATAGAGCCAATGCTATGTATAACTTTTTGCTAGCTCACAGAGCTATAATAAATCAAGTGTGTGTTAATTATAGACATATAGAAGTATCTGTGAAAGAAAGAAATCTCAAATTCTATTTTTAGATGATCGAGTTGTAAAACCCACTCACTAGCTCCCCACCCTCCTCCACTAAAATGAAGAAATACATGGACTTCTAATTTAGATCCTGAGTAGGCAGAATTCTTGAAAAGAAGGAATAGATTCTACTTGCAAATCATATCATTCTTAAAGTATAAGTAATCCACAAAGGAAAACAAAATCTGTGAGACTGATTTTAGCTGTTTTAGAATTGATCATGTAATAGTAATGTCCTTGGTATATGAGAGTTTTCAACCCTACCTTGACATAATGGCCTGAGACATGGTTTAAAATGGTCATGTGCAGTCAGGTTGTTATTAAGTTTTGGAAAATGTTCTGGGCTTTTAATTTTGCCCTTATAATGCATTTTTTGAAAGCAGCACTTGTTTAGCATTTCAGGGTTTAATTGTGAGTTGCTACTGGTTAAAGGCAAGCATTTCCCCAAAATTTAAAAGTCACTGAAGAGTATATTTTGTGGGCATATCGAGATGAAATGCCTCAAAGATGAATTTATGTTTCTTTGGCTTAAAAGATTTTGCCCAGTAGTTTCAGTCTCTGATTACTTTTTGGAACGTCAGGGACAAAATTGATGGTTACAATGAATTTGTACCCTCTGTTCATGTGAACAGCTATCTTTGAAAATGAAGTCACTTAACTGTTGAACCTCCGTTTCATCATCTGAAACATTAAGAGGTGAGAGCAGATGACATTAAGAGGTGAGAGCAGAGATGGGTGCTGCCCAGCTCTCCTTTCACAATCCTAGGATTAGATGAACTCTAATAAGGCCTCTTTAACTCTTATGTTCTGTGAGTCTAGGGCAGGAGTTCCTAATTAGGGTTCTAAGAACTTAAAAAAAATTTTTGATAACTGCTCTTCAACATATAGGATTCCTTTCTCTTAATCTGCATTATACACACTTTTGTCCTCACTCTCTTAAGTCTAGACCAGGGGTGGGGAACCTGTGCAATTATGAAATTTGTATTCAGTCAAACAGCCACACTTAAGGACCTGGAGAGTCACATGTGGCTTTGAGACCACAGGTTCGCCCACTCCTGCTCTAGACAATCAACAAAACAACAAATTGAGCCCTGATTTGGGATATATGCCAGATTTGGGGGATGGAAATGGTTCCAGTAAAAATTTAATAACCAGATCTCCTGAATTCATATGAACTGGTTCCAGCATACCCCTAATTTAAGGCCAGACTAACATAGGCCTACAAGTCCTGAAAGATCTGCTTCTGATATCAGGGTAATTTCTCAGTAAGAACCAGCCTTTAGGCTGAAAGCACCTTGAAGCCATGAGGAGAATGAAGACGGTAGAAGTTGTCTTGAGAGGAAAACACACACACGCGCTCACACACACACACACACCCTCAGGATTTGCTTACTAAGCCATACAAAGCTACAGATAGATATATACACATACACACATATGCAGAGGGTATGCTTTGTATTGCCTAGAAAACAACTCCTGGTATTTAGTTATGTTCTTTGTTGACCTTTAAATCTGGCATCTTCATGTGGTATAACAAAGAGTGCTTGATTTGGGAGTTAGAAATGCCTGGATTCAAGTCCTGGGTCCAACATTTACTATCTGCATAATCATGAGCAAGTAACTTACCACATTGAGTCTGTTTCTTCATATGTAAAAACTACAGAAAATAATCATACTTACTGCCAAGGTTGCTGTGAGAATCAAGAAGTGTAAGGCACTTTGCAAATGTTAAAACATTATATAAATGTGTTATTATTATCATTGTTATTATTTATTTATTTGGGGAGGTTAAGTAGTGACTCCTAGTGGTCATTTTTTAAAAAACACAAAATCTATTGAGTTTTGTTTTTATTTAATTTTCTTTAGTGAGTCAGGATGAGAATATTGAATAGGTGGAGAAAAATCTCTAAAATTTATGAAAGAGCAGGGAAAAATGAGATGGGAAGTGGTAAATAGAATTTATCTATTTAATAATTGTCTACTAGACTCTAAAAAAAGCATTCCTAATGTTAGATTAGTTTTGTGGGTTTTTAAAACAAAAAAGAAATTGATATGAATTATTTTTAAGTTGAATCTTTGTGATTGAATGCGAAGGGAAAAGATACTAGATTTTCAAGATTTGGGAGAGATTTGAGCAAACAATCTACAGTTGCTACTTGAGTTATAGAAGTGACTACTCTTCAGAAAAAGAAATATTCTCTTCAGAAATGTTTTAAATACATGTCTTTTCATTTGGGTAAGGATATGAGAACAGTATATAACCTGCTTACAAATTAATGTGACACTCCCTTGATACGGTAGCCTTAACCTTCAGTGATGCCTCCCCAAAAGAGTCCCTCTCATCTGGAAACTATGTTGCCTCAGTTGCTCTAAAAGTCAATAATTCAAGATACTTTTCAGTGCTAGTTATAAGCCCCTGGGGGTGGCGGGGATTGCAATATCATTATAGTATTACAGAGCCCACTCTCCAATGCTAATGATTTGAACTTGGAACTTAGAGCAGTTTGTAGGACTACAGAATAGGTATTCTACATTTCTCCTTGTCTCATTCCACACTGTCCAAACAGCACTATATCTTCTGGCAAAATGCACCAGGCTTGGGCCCCTGTTCTTGTGATTGGTCATCTTCTCTAAGAATAGTTACTAAGAATCTTTTCCTTGTCACTGGTCACATACAGCCAAAAGGACCCAAGAACATGAGACGTCTTGAAATCACAAGGTCGTTTCCAAACCTAGGCATGTCTGCTTCAGGACAGGTACTAATTCGTCTAAGAACAGGGAAGAGCAAATAGAAAAATGGCAACCCAAAACCCAGGCTCAGTTTTACTTAGGCAGGACAAAGGTTTTGTTTTCCATGTACTCATGGTGGCTAGGGTGGAAGATCAGGAAGTCCACCTCTCTCCCACTGCTCAGGGCAAGATGCCCAGCCTCCAAAGGGACAAGAGCTAAGGATGTCATTACCTCCTTGTATCAAGTGATTCATTAATTCTACTCTTCCTGCTCAGCTGCCAATAAGGGGATTGTCTTGTCACCTCAGTGTACTAAGCTCCCTCAGTGCTGTCACTGAATCAGTCATAGAGTTCATAAATGCTGATGCACCTAAGTGCTAAGTCACACATATGCTTATATTGAAGCAGGAAGGGCAACTCTGTACCTACTTTATCACAAAGTACATGTGGAGATCCATTCATCATGAACCTCTACCTTACAGTCTCCGGTGACTGGTCTTTTTCATATGTGGGGTGAGTGCACACATGCATTCTTCTGGATCAGTATTTTTGGTTGGGTTTTGGAAAAATAAATCTGATCTATCCCTAGGAGAAGAGAACTCTAAGTCTGTTGTGGTGTGTTTTGGAGATTGAATGAAAGGCCTGAGATGGGCCATTGAGCAGGATTTTGGGCCTCCCCATGAGAGCTAAGCTCAGCTTATTCTGAAGATGTGTCTGAGAATGGGTTCTGAGGGAAAAGACAGAGTCCTTCTTCCCTGCCCAGTAACAGAAGGAGGAGCTGCAGGGAGCTGATTCATACTTCAGATCTCATATAGAACAGTCATCCTGGGAGACCCAGGGTGAAATTTCATGGCCTATAGAATTTACATGAAATGTTATAAGTTAATGCTGAAAAAAATCAGGTTAGTTCATTTTTCCTTAATTAAGCTGTATTTTTTAATAGCTCATGTGGCTTGGAAACACTGCTCAGGACCTGAAGCACAATACGTGACCCTCACTTGCAAGTTACCCTTGGGGTAACCTGTGCTGTTCTCTCCTACTTTGAGCAAGTTCATTGTATGCCTTTAGCACTTTATGATCCCAGCATATTATCCTGATCACAAAGATGATTCATACTCATTTTTTCTATGTCTCTTTCCATTTCTCTCCTTCCCTCCTGCCTCTCTCACTCAGTCTTTCTGTGTCTCTGTCTCTGTCTCTCTCCTCTCTTTCACTCTATCTCTCCCTCGCCTCCTTTACTTCATTTAACAGTGTTAGCTTCATATGCTGTTACCCACTCAGTTATAAAATCCAAGTTTAAATTGCATACCACAGACAAAGAGGGCAAGGAATTCTTCCTATTTTAGAAACAAATGAATCTATCAAAAAATGCAATTTACAGACAGACCTCACCACTGCAGGGCACACCAAAGTCCTGCAAAATCTAACTCATTCCTTCTCATTGGGGGAAAAGCCAATCTGTCTTAGCACAAGGTCTGGGTTAGAAAACATATTAAAAGGAATCCAATTTTATCACCGAGGACCACATTTATAATATCTTGGGCATTGCTGTGTTTTAAGGGGGCCATTGAATAACTAGAGAGTATCTGGCAGATGGTGACTGAGATAATGAGAGGTCTGCAAATCTTGTCAGTATGAAGGAGCATTGATGGATCTGATCATTTGAGCTTTGTATTTCTCTTACCAAACAATTCTGCCCTTTCCACACATAGTGAATAACAATAATAAACGGATACCATCATGTAGTTACAATAATATATTCCTATTTTACTGTTACTAATTTGATTAGCTTAGAATTGCTATACATGATTTAATACTTATATAATTGTTTCTATTATTACTCAAAAGGAACTGTGTTCTCAATGATGTGAACATTCTCTACAATGACAAACATCACAATCTGTCCATGCCTGCCCATTTTATGTGACTCTTGTCAATGTCCTCTCAAAACTTACCATCAAAACCCCATCAATGTTTTGGGGTTTATTTTAATTCTTCTTATCACAAGAATATCACTGAAGTACTTAGGCTGACTAACTCTTTACCTCCTTCTCATTGTATGACTAGCCCATCTTTTTTTGATTAGATATTTTCCAGGTGACATCTTTTGGTCCGAGTCTTATTTGAAATTCCGTTTTGTTTTGTATCATCTGGTCTGCTCACACTCACCATGTACCTCTCACTTAGCATCTGATTAACTTTCATTTTTAATTCTTCAGAGACTGTATGTCTCAAAGTCATATAACAATACTAAGAGAATGTTGGTATTAAGAAGATAGGCCTTTGTTTCTGGGAGAATTTTGGAACAAAGTATTTGTAATTTCCCAAAGGCGATCCAGCCTACTCTCTCTCTCTGCTGTTTAATTTTGGTCCCAGAATTAAATTAAATTATAATTTTATTAATATTATTCTTTTTGTTATTTATTTATTAATATTATTAATAATATTCTAATAACATTATTGGAATATTAATATTATTCTAATTATTATTATCTCCACCACGGAGATAAGAATAAGTACAGAGATTCCTTTGGGGATGATAGCATGCCAGAACCTCATTCTCATACTATCTGCTATAGAGCAGAATTTGCTCTATGATGGGCTCTTCTCTGATTCCATACAAGTGAATTACTTACAAAAATACTGAAAGGTGCTCATTATACCTAATGGAGAGCTTGTGGCTGGCACTCAAAGGGAGGGTTATAGACAGGTTATAGTATATATGATAGATAATATTATATGAATAACTAATCCAGGATAGAGTTTATTATTCTTTTTAAACATCTTTCAGGTAAGTGAATTTCCATCATGTTCAACAAATTTTTAAAGACTTTTACTGTAGGGGCAGCTAGATGGCGCAGTGAATAGAGCACCAGCCCTGGAGTCAGGAGGAATTGAATTCAAATCTGATCTCAGACATTTAACACTTACTAGCTGTGTGACCTTGGGCAAGTCACTTAACCACAATTATGTGGCTTTCCCCCTCCAAAATGCAAAAAAAAAAGTTTTATTTTAAAGAATTTTACTGTACTGAGGCTCAAAAGTCACATGTCATTGTTTTGATCTATAATACACACACACACACACACATGTGTGAGACTGTCTCTTGAATATTAAAATAGTATTGTGTGAGTAGCACTGGACTATGAGAAGACTTAGGCTTGATTTTGGCAGCTATGTGGCCCACTCAGTGGATAAAGAATTGGCCCTGGAGTTAGGAAGAGCTGAGTTCAATTCTACCCTCAAACACTTACTAGCAGTATGATCTTGGGCAAGTTGCTCTGCCTACCTCAGTTTTCCCCACTGTACAATGGGGATAATGACCCACCTCTCAGTTATTATGAGCATCAAATGAGATCATTTGTAAAGCACTTGGCACAGTGCCTAGTGGATAGTTATTGCTACTGACGCATTTCAGTCATGTCCAACCCTGTGACCTCATTTGAGGTTTTCTTGGTGAAGATACTGGAGTAGCTTCACCATTTCCTTCTCCTGCTCATTTTATAGATGAGGAAACTGAGGCAGACAGGGTCAAGTGACTTTCCCAGGGTCATACAGCTAGTAAATATCTTAGGTCACACTTAAATTCTGGTCCTCCTGACTTCATGGCTGTCACTAAAATGCTTGTTTCATTACTCTTCTGTAGTTGGACCCTAAAAGTCCCGGTAGTAGTCAGGTAGCATCAGCAAAGCCTGGTAGCAGGGACCCAGTCACAGAAACTGAGCTCCTGGAGCATGGCTGTCAATCATTGGGAATCCTTCAGGGAACAAATCCAGAAACCAGTCCTGAAGGAATGAGGTCACTGTGCAAGGAACCAAAGCATTGAAGGATAAGACCCAAGAGTAGTTATAGAACACAGATAGAAGGCAGATGTGTGACCAGTAGCAAAACTGATTGGATGCTGAGCCACTGAATCACACATTTGCATCTCTTTATAAAGCTGGTATTGGTCCCAGAACTTGGAAATCCTTCTGCCAATTGGAGTTTAGCAGCCTGAGCTACAATGACTAGACTGGGGAGGGGGCCAGGGAGGCCAGAATAGGAAGGAGCTATAGCTTAAGGGAGTCAGGCTGCTCATTCCAAGAAGAAGATGTGTCTCATCCATTTTATGGCTGAATTGTGAGAATTGAAGTAGCAGGTGTATATGAAAGGACTATATCAACTTAAGGCAGAAGAATCTAATTAAAACTGTTCTAGTACAGACAACCTCACCTTCTAGCCATTGGTAAAACAGTTGCCTACCTTGATTGTGGACACAGATACATTCTATAGGTCATGTTTTCAAGTTCTCATTTATTCACCCCAGGCATAAAATAGGATCTGTGTTTGTCCTTACTTGTTGAGTTATTGGCACAAGCTGATTACACAATACTGATTTCTGTCTACAATGATGCTTTAGCTGAGACTTCTTCAGGTCCCTGATCTGTTCCCTCTAACAAGCAGATAGCATGCTAGCAGCACTTTTCTCAGCCTGTTCAGTGGTATAAGGATCTGTCCCTTCCCTCAGCTCTACCATTAGTGACCCCAGATGTGGCCTTATCAAGTATCTGCTGCCAACAGCCTGAGAAAGGAGGGCTTCTGAAACAGGGGCTAGTTTTGGCAAAAAGAGAGGTCATTTCTTCAGGTCAGGTACCATCTACTTCATGAAGCTTCTCTCAATCCGCTTCCCCAACTGCTTGTACCCTCCCAACCAACCTACCTCGTATTTAACTACTTTGTAGGTATTTGTATTTCTTTGTTTTAGGTTTATCCTGACGTGTCTCCTATTGGAAAATAATCTCCTACTGGAATATAAGCCTCCTTGAGGGTAGTAATTATTCCATTCTTTGTATTTCTATTCCCAGTGCCTAGCATAGTACTTGGATAAAGTAGACATTTAAAAATTACTTATGATTGATTACTTGACTGGAATAAATGACAGGATTTATCAAAAGCCTTTGAGGTGAGGAATAGGAGAAGGGCCCTGTTAATGGCCCTTGGGTTTTTCACTGACGGAAATTGAATTTGTAGGGAACTACAGTAAATTAGACAGATGTTGTTCTTTTTCAATTAATCAACCAATCATTCAAAGCATTATTAGCACTTCATGTAACTGGCACTCTGTGTGCTTCTGTGAAAGATACCAAGCAGAATGAATAGCACGAGGCTTCTGTTACAAAGACCTCAGCTGAGAGGTGGCGGTGGAGTGATAGCGAAGCCTTGAGAAGAGAATGTGGGAACTATACCTGTAAGTGCGTACTAGGAGAGTCATTCAGAAATAATAAAAGGAGTGGCATGCACCAGCAAGTGCCCAGTTAAGATTAGTCAATGTGAAGTTGTCATGGATTCAGCAGGCAAACAGTTTGGGTGGGATACCACTGGTATTTTGGGAGGGAGGGGAGCAGAGAAGATGAGATCAGGAAAAGCTTCACACAAAAGCTGGTATTTGAGGTGAAGAAGGGGCCATTCTGTGACTTTTTGCAGGAACATTCAGTAGCATTAGGGGAGAAGCTAAGAAGGTGGACAGTGGGAATGTTTTAATGCAACTGACTTAAAGATTGTTGAAAGGAGAATGTTGAGAAATATAAAATAGCTTTTGGGAGGTTACTGTTCAGTCATATCTGACCCTTTGTGACTCCATCTGCAGTTTGCTTGGCAGATTTACTAGAGGGATGTCTCATTTTCTTCTCCAATTCACTTTACCAAATGAGGAAACTGAGGCAAATAGGATTTAGTGACTTTCCCAGCATCACATAGGGAGTATCTTAGGCTGGATTTGAACTTAGATCTTCCTAACTCCAGGATCAGTTCTCTAAAATATTGAAAAGAAAAGCAGGAGAGAATAATGGGAAGAATGTTGAGGCAAGAACCAGAAGAAATGGGTTTTCTTTCCTACTCTCCCACCCACCTTGAGCAAGTCTCTTTGCTCTTCTGGGTGTCAGTTTCTTCATCTGTAAAATGAAGCAGCCAGACAAGATGGTCTCTAAAATTCTCTCCTAGTTCTCACTCTGTGATCATGTCAGGGATCAGACAAAGGAAAAAAAGATCCAGTTTTCAGGTTCTTGTCTGAGGTATAGCGACAAGATAAAGAAGGGTTTTGTTGGTGACTTCATTCTGTACTGGGAAATTTGCAGTCATGTCTTGTGTCTCTGCATATTGTAAGCATGCCTATCATCACACATAGAGATAAAAATTAGCTCGTATTGAATTTTACATAATCTAATTCACTTTTGCAATTTGCGAGGAAAATGCAAATAAAACTTGCCAGATGTTACTCTTTTTCAATTAATCAACCAATCAATCAGCATATTATGAACACTTATTATATAACTACTGCTTCATTGGCTGCTATGCAAGATATCAGAGCAGAACATCACTATTTTTGTAAAAAAAAAAATCATATTTATGTAGTTCCTTAGGGTTAAAATAAACAATTCTTTATACCACAACAAGCATGTTTAGTAGATGACAGCAGTATTATCGTTTAGAAGATAAAGAAACCGACTCAGAAAGGTTAAGTGCTAGCTGCACAACTATTAAATGCCAGAGTTTGATTAAAGCAAAGCCCCCATCTACAAAGAACTTAAACTTTAAACTAAGCTCTGAAGCTTTTCTCTGGACCACGGTATAACCCCCTATGAGTCAATAGAATGCCGTGGTAGTCAATTGAAGAAAGATAATGCTATCTTATGAGCAGTCAGGTGACTGAGCAGATGGAGTGCTGCATCTGAAGTAAAAAAAGACTATTTTTCCCGAGTTCAAATCCAGCCTCATACACTTACTAGCTATGTGACCTTGGGCAAGTCACTGAACCTTGTTTGCCTCAGTTTCCTCATCTGTCAAAGGAGCTGGAGATGGAAATGGCAAACTACTCCAGTATATCTGCCAAGAAAACCCCAAATGGGGTTACAAAGTGTCTGACTCAAGTGAAAACAACTGAAGAACAATACTATCCCAGACTGTGTTAGGAGAGGTATAATGTCCAGAACCGACAAGACGATGCTACTCTGCATTTGTCATACAGTACCTTTATTATATTATGTTGCATTCAGTTCTGGATTCAGCATCTTTTAGGAAGGACAGTAACAAGCTGGTAGGAGTCTAATAGGGCAGCCATAGAGTGAAGGTCTGGAGATCAAGTCATGTGAGTATTTCCTTAAGGAGTTGAGGGTGTATAACTGGGAAAAGAAAGACTTAAGGGTGACATTAATGCTATCTTTAAGCAGTTGAAGACCTTTATTTGCATTGCTTTACTCCAGAAGACAAAATTAGAACTATAAGTAGATGTTTCAAGGAAGTCAATTTAGACTTGATATACAGAAAAGCTTCCTAACAATTCGAGCTACCCAAAAGAGTAATGGGCCAGCTTAAGACTTAGTTAGATGTCCCATCACTAGAAATCTTCAGGTAAAAACAGAATGACTACTAATTCAGTGTGTGGTAGAAGCCATTCTTTTTCAGGTATGGGTTAACTAGATGCCCTCCCAACTGTGAAATACTGTGATTCTCTAGATAAAGGAGACAAGTGATCCCTCCCAATATTTAGCATAATACTCTGGGTCCCATTCACTTAGGCCTCAACTAGTAGAATAATTTATTTTGAGCAAAAGGCTAATGGTCAGTAATGACTTAGACACAGTGTTTTATTACTCCTCTCAGATAGTTTAGACTTAGATAATTTGACCTTTATGAATAATGTTGGAATTCCAGCAAAAATTCTTAAGTGAGTTTGAAAAGATGTTTTTGAAGAAAGCTATAGCAGGTACCTCTCAAATATTGCCATAGCTAGTCAAGGCTATTCATGGGATTGAACACAGTGTGTAGTCCACAAGAGTAATTGCATGGGGTGGGGATGGAGGGATGCCCTAAGGAATTTTTAGAAAAAAGTATAGTCAAAGAGAATATTTCATTTCTGTTTGTTCCTTCATCTCCAAACTCACTAGGGTCTGCCATCTTGAAACATAGGAAACACCCCCCCAAAAAAACTCACAACCCCAAACCTCATAAATTACTGTTGTAGAGCAATTTAATATCCTGTATGTGTACAAATATTATAAGTAGTTTTCATAAAGACTCAATAAAATAAAAAATTACTCGGAACATGAAATCAGGAGTCCTAGCCTTGTGATTTTAAATTCCAAAATTGGATGGAGGAAGAAAGATCATAGAACAGAATCATAGTTCTAGACTGGGAAAAGCTTCAGAGGCTATCTTTTTTGTCTCCAGTATGTTGCCTTCATGTAATTTCTCATATTCTTGATTTTTTGTGTGTGATTAAGTCTTATCTTCCTGGTGAGATGATAAATTTGTCTAGGATGGACAATATATGTGTTCAACGTCTTTTGAATTCCCTAAAGTAGAGTGCTTAGCATAACACAGAACAAAGAGTAGATTAGCCATAAATGTTTTTAGAATATTGTTGCAAGTCACTTAAAGATTTCCTCCTGTAGGGCCAACTTCCTCCTCCCATTCTCCCTTTCCATTCTTCCACTCCCAGAAAAGAACTGAACTAATTCTACTCAGAATGAAATGTGAGAAAAAGTAAAACTTAAACACCCCCTCCAAAAAAAAGGTTTCCATAAAGATTTTGAGCTAACCAAAGTAGCCAAATGCAAGAGAATATCAGAGAACATCTAGCAACTCACCATGGAATAGATTTTCTTTTGCAAAATCTAGATGAACAATCGACATGATGAATTGTTAATGCTAATGTTCCTGGATTGCCGTCCAGTAGAAGGAAAATGTAAATGAATAGGGTCGCCTATGGTCAGGGATATTTATTACATTGTATGTTATCAATTTTTTAAAAGTTCTGGTTATCAAAATAAAATTAGCAATGAGGGCTCTTCATTTCGGTCTGCAGGGCATTCATTTGTTTCCCTTGGTTTGGGTTTGGCACTGATTGAGACCTTGGCATTACTCTCATTTGGGATTTTTTCCTCCAGGCTTGTTGGATGTGCTTTGTTTCTGGGCACTGAGCCCAGATTTGTGTAATTTGTATTTATTGTATATGAAGCAACCGACTTTGAGTCTGTTTTCTGAGGGAAACTTTTATGAATGAGGGATGTTTACTGGCACAGTCATCGGAAATAAATTTTAAGTGATTTTAATGTTTCTTAAATGTTGATGCAGATCCTCATTTCTTCGCCACTTTGGCCAGTTGAGGCTTTATAAAGTAAGCTCTGAACTCTATTGCTAAGTTTTTACCATTACATAATCGTCAACATAATTACAACAGGGGATCAGGTGTTTATTTAGTACAAATAGTTGATTTCCCTGTGGGAAATAGAAAGTTAGAACAGAGCAGGGTCCCTGTTCTGAAGGAACTTAGAGCCTGCCTGTTTGGGTTTTTTTATTTGTTTTTTTTCAGCCCAGAGATCTCCAAAAAGTTGATCATGCCTGAACTGTTGATTAGGGCAGTTCACCTGGTCTTTCATACGCTAACAGCTATCATTCCATTCCCTCAATCCCCAAAGCTTGCTGAAACTTCAAGTCAAGGCAGGAGAAATGTAGCTTAACCATCTGAAGGCTCTATATCTTGAATGATTGCACACCAATTGGAATACTTGCAAGGTGGCTGAGGGGTGGGGTTGCAAGACATCAATCTCTACCATACCAAGACAATGATCCCATGAATTCCATTATAAGACTTCAACTGAGGCTTAGTACCTCCAAATGGTTCCTCCAAAAAGGCAATCTTTGGAAAAATATATACAATGCAGAGTATGTCCGTTCTCCATCACTAGATGGTCACTGAAATTCATCAAACAGATCTCAGTTACCTCATCTCAGGAGATGACATATTAAGAGCAATTTGCAAAGCTTCTGTCATTGATATTCAGAATGCTGTAGTTGGCTAGTGGTGATGATTAGGAGATGAATAATAGCTCAGTGGAATGGACCCTCCTGAGGAAAGAGCTATGGTTCATTTGTGATACAAGTGAGTAAACAGAATGAAGTACAGGGTCGAATCAGGGTTCATAGGTTAACCAAGAAGTCAGGCAAGAATCAGAACTATAGTTCATAGCAATGATGCAAAGACAGGCAGTCAGCAAACCCAGGGAAACAAAATGAAGGGGAGCAATAAATACAAGTGAGATGACCGATCATGTCATGGAATTTCTTGGTCGTAGATATTTTTTCTATTGGTTCTAGTAATGTCCCTTCTTTGTTCTGCTGCATCAGTTTTTCTGTGGTCACAGACATATTCTTATAGGATTAAAATTTCATACATTTAGATCTGGAAAGGACTTTATAGAGCCCAACCCTTTCATTTTGCAGATGAAGAAACAGAGACTTGAAGAGGTCAAGTGACTTCCCCAGAGTCACAGAACTAGAAAATATCCCTACGTGAAAAGAGGGATCCCACATTATCTTGATCTATGTCACCTAAAATAGTGTAATGACTGTAGTTAGTTGCTCAGTAAACATTTATTGACGTGGTTCAATTGAGTTTACTATGATGCTCTTGCAAATCCATTATTGGTTTATTCCTAATGGTAAGATGGGGCAGGTACGTGACTTCTGGAGGAATCTCTTTTAAGAACCCTGAAGTTCCAATACATAGTAATTAATGAACTGAGACCTAATCAAAGCTGTTATGTACAAAATCTCCACAACTGCAAGAAGAAATTTGAATTTATATTTAATTCAATTCGCAAAGAATTCATTTGGTTAATACATACTATATATCAGGCACTGTGTTAAGTACTAGGGATACAGAGATAAAATTCAAGTATTTTCTACTTATCTTCTGGGGATGGGTGGGTGTGCAGTGGGGGAATACTGGTGATCAACAAACTTTTATTAAGCACTTATCATATGCCAGGCCTTTTGCTAAGTGCTGGGGATATACATTTTTAAAAAGAGAAAGATATCCTCTGCCCTTGAAGAGTTTACATTTGAACAGGACAAGACAACACATAAAAATAAACTGAGACTTGATGGGTGGTGTATCCCTATGTGAGCATGGTAGGGAAAGAATTTGGGGGCCCAGAGAGAAATGAAGGAGAGATCTTTAAAACAGAGATTCTGGGTAAAAACAGCCAATTAGAGGAAGGGGTTTTATAGGCATAGTGGTGTTCCAGAGAAAGCAGTAAAGATAGAGAGATCTTCCAATATAAGAAGACATATTGGAGAAGGAAGCCAAGAGAGTCAAGATGGGACCCAGCAGAAATAAATGGAGAAGTGAGCATAGTAGTTAATAGATGGTAGTTAAAACATCTATGTTCTACTTCTGTAGCATGTTACAGATTTTACAGAAACAAGTACTTCATTTATCTCTTTAATTTCCTTCCAGTTAGTGGACACCAAGTGTTATTGTTCTGATTTTTCAGATAAAGAAATGAAAGCACCAAGATGGCCTTTTCCCCCTCAGACTCATTATTATTTTCTTTAACATAAATAATTTGATAAATGTTGTCCACAAAATGGAATTAGCTGAAGAATTCCCAGTGAAAGAATTCAGAAGACTGAGTGTTTTAAAAAAATCTTGTATTTTAAAATCTAGAGAACTGTGGATGCCTGATGGTTCTTTGATCTCATCAATGAGGGCACTCAGGATGCCAGTACAGACTGTCACTCATTCCCTTCTTATCCTATGGGATTCTTCTTCATGCCCTCACATAAGTTTACTGAGATAAATTATTTATGACATTTGCTAGAAATATTTCTCCAGGTCCTTCTGAATTTCCATGGTACCAACTGCATTATTTTCCAGACTGTAGTCCTCTCACTGAATGAACACAAAATGAAAGCCTCCTTTCTTTTCCAAAAACATATTTCCTTGATGATACTTGTGCTGTCCTTCACACAATTCATTGTTCAATAGGAAAAATCATATCATAGGACAACTGGTTAAGTCACCTTGGAATTAGGGTGAAAGTTGACCATAAGTCAGGAGAGACATAACTAAAAAAAAAAATCACAGTAAAGACAGTAACTGTTTCCGTACACTTATCTGTTGCAGGGGTTGAAGCAGCACAGAATTAAAAAAAAAAGTTGATAAAATCCTCCAAACCAGATATGGAAAATATGGTTCAAGATTGAAAACTTACAGAAGGAGGCTACTAGGAAGGTTCGTGCCTATATATTCTAAATTCTGTCAAGATGACAAGTGCAGGATGCTAGATGTGAAAAAAGCAATATCGCAAAACTAAGGCTGAGTGAATGTCAAAGGATGGAAACTCATGATATTGGAGATTATGAAAAAAAGAATTGTGAAAAAATTACATCTTTCTTTAGCTAAGCAATACTCTCAGGAGATTCCCAGATGTCCAAAAAAATGGAATGTCCTTTACACTGGGATTTTTAAAAAAAATCTAACAATAATTATATTTCTAGCAGAATTTATCTAGGGACTGGGGAATATATAACTCAATTGAAATCTGAAGTTGTTTATCAGTCTGTGTTGTTTAGCTGGAAAAAAAATTAAAGTGCACATATCAGCTATTATGTCACCTCCACAACTTCTTGGAGCTATAATTTGACTGACATTGATGCCCTTTCCACAGATTAAAACTACAACTCCTCTATATCATAGTAGATACTATGATATAGTGAGTTGTTCTGGCCATAGAGATCAATTATCCACTAATCAACCTTCTGGTGATGAGGTTTTCAGAATTTAGCAGGTGAAATTGGGTGATAAACACACAATTGCATTCTAGATCTGCTTCAGTCTCCTCAAATCCCATGACTCCCACTCAGCTACACAAAGGGACATCCTAGAGAAGTCCTCCACATCTTCCGGTGTTCCATTTCCACAATCAATTAACTCTGACATTCTTCCATCTGATCATAACCTCCTATTAGTCCATCTCTCGTGTGCCTTACCCCTCCCAACCCTGTCCTTTGTCCTCACTGTGATATCTACTCTGTCCATTTCCCAGCATTTTCCCAGGCCACCATCCATCATGCCATTGTGCCTGCTCAAACTTTACTCCCACTCCCCAATCCCAATCTGTAGTTTTGTAGTTCAACTCCATACTGACTTTTACTCTCAGATCCTTTCCCCCCACCTCATCTCATTGCCTCTCATGTCTTGCCTAATCCCAATCATGCATCATTTACACTGTCTGCCTCTGGTGCTCCTCCAATCTATTTCACTGGAATGAATGGGATTAAGTAATGAAAATTCATAGTTTATAAGTTGAACTGGGACCTCATTCTATGAAGGCAGTTCATTTATTTCTCCCTTATTGATTATTCATCTCAGTGATCTCCAAACTTTTCATGTGCCCATTTTGTTAAGAAAAAAATGTTAGTGTATGAATCCTAAATATGTATGTTTAGTTATAAATTATATTTGTACTATTGTCATAATAATTATGTATTATTTATGGATGCCAACAGTTACCCAGTAATGCAGAGAGTTTGTCCTCTCTCCCACCATTCTCCACTGCCCACATTAAATGTTCTATCCCTACCAGATGCAAACACTCTCATCCTCACAACTCTGAGGGTTAGAGCTTTGCTGTATTTCAACTCAACATCCCACAACATCCTTTCCAAAAGTCATTGATTGGGGACCATGTACTCTGTAGTCACTTTCCAAAGTCCACCAGGCCTTACTATCTTCTTGTTTATAGACTCTTGGGCATTTCCATGCTCCCTAAAGCTCTTATGGGTTCAATTACCATCTCTATGCCGATGTCGCCAAGATCTATCTTGCCAGTTCTAATTCCTGTCTTGAGATACAGCCCTACACTAACAACAATAGATTAGACATTTCAAACTAAAAATCACAGTCACATCAAACCTAACATGTTCAAAAGGAGTTTGTTCCCAAACCACTGTTCTTCTGAACTTTTCTTTTTCAGTCATAAACACTACCATTCTTCTCATCTCTCAGGTTAATAATTTCATTGTTATCTTTGATTCCTCATATACTCTCATCCCACAAATCTGATCAGTTGCCAGATTTTGCCATTTCTAACTTCATGGCATCTCTGCATATTTCCCCAATTGATAACTTACACAGATACCATCCTAATCCAGTCTCTCATCACCTCTTATTGTGGTCTGTTTCACTGGCCTCCTAATTTGCCTCCCTACCTCAAGTCTTTCCCCTCCAAGTCATCTTAAGTACAGCTGCTAAAGTGATTTTGCTTATGTAGGTTTCTCCAAATCACTTCCCTATACAATGAATTCAGTGACTCTCCATTGCTTCTTTGATAAAGCATAGTCTTCTATTTGTCTTTTAAAGTCTCTTATAATCTGTCCCCAGTCTACCTTTCCAACCTCATTATGTATCATTTTTCTTCCCTCATCCTACAACCCATCGTAATGGATTCTCCTGTTTCTTGCACACTATACTCAATCTCTCACTTCCATAATTTTACTGAATATCAGTCATGCTCCATACCCAGAATGCACTTTTCCTTAGCTCTCTCTCCCTACTTCTTTCAAGACTAAACTCAAGTATCACTTTCTACATAGAGGATTTACTGACATTCTCCATGTCTGTTTATGGGTTGAGGTGACACTGGATTCCACATTAATGAAGCTCAAATTCTAGATCATACCAATATAGAAAGGTCAACCAGCATGTATTAAACACCTATGTGATAGTCTCTGTCCTTTCCCTAGGTATATAGAGACAAAAATGAAACAGGTACTGCTTGTCCTCAAGTGGCTTAATTCTATCAGGGTAGATAACATATACACATATATGAATGTATGTGTGTATACATGCATTATATCTGAACATAAAATTGCATGTCTATATGTAATATACACACATATGTATTCATATATATTATAATTCAGTATTCTCTATAAATTATATTCCATATGTATTCTAGAATTTGAGCCTCATTGATGGGAATTCCAATGTCTGAGGCCAGATTTGAACTCAGGAAGATGAGTCTTCCTGACTCCAGGCTTGGCAGTCTATCCACTCTGCTACTTAGCTTCTCTTGCCACTCATTTAATAATCAGCAGAAGTGAGATTTGAATGAAACTCTTCCTGACATCCAAGACTAGATATCTATTAACTAATAACAATAATATATGACATTGTATAATGCCTTCTTATGAAGAAAGTTAAATATCATTATGAAAAGCACATACTTAAGCCTTTTAAAGTATGTTAATAACAGTAATTTGACACAGCAAGTTTTGTGGATTAAAAGATGACCAGAATAACACTGCTTGTTCAGGAAAAGATAATAATCAATTTCCAATAAATTTGGGTTAAAAAGCAAGAAGATAAATTATTTGTAAAGAGGAACATTGTTTTGATAAGAAAATAATATTTATAATCTTGTGCCCTCATATTAAAAAATAATTGAATAAATAACCTTGTTGGGCTCACATTACCAGAAAATTAATTTAAAAGCAGTGTGGTCAGCTTCCTGCCTTAAATCAGACTATTAGATATTCCCAAAGGAAAATTTGAAGTTAAATAATTTGATTATAGGAAATACTAAAAGCTAAATGTCTATTTTTCTTTGCCTGAAAGTAGATAGAAAGATTATATATACATATATACATATACACACACAGATATGATATATATATATACATATACACACATGTAATACATGAACTAAAATCTATAATATATACATATATGCATATGTCTTTAGCCTGAAAGAAGGAAGACAGATAGAAATGTGTGTATGTGATTTAGATCACATCTGATTCTGAATTTACTTAATAATTAAGAAAAAAACTCAGGTTAGAATTTTTTGTGGCAGTCTTACTGTTTTCACCATGTCAAATACTATTGGCATGATTTAGGTGTAAACAGATAGTGGAAAAGAAGGGAGTACAACAGTATTCTACCTAATGTTCTTAATTGATTATGTGAAAACAGGATGCATCTCTTCAATCTCCAGTCCAATTCAATAACTTTTATTACATGCCTGCTCTTTCAGATGCATTATCTTAGACACCAAAGACACAGAGACAAAAGTTATCCCTGCTCTGGGTTACCTTGGAAGATTGAACAGGCACACAGATAAGTAAATACAAAATATATGCAAAATAATAAAAAAAAAATCATGAGGAATAAAAGCACTACCCACCATAAGCCTGGGCTCAGGGATGCTCTTGTGTAGAGGCAGCTCCCCGACTATTCTAGGAAGGAAGGGAGAAAGGGAGGAAAAAGAAAGGAAGGATGGAAGGATTTACTAAATCTTTAGTTACTAAATTGATTAAATCCTATTAAACGTCTATTATATCCCAGACACCATGCTAAACACTTCATAAATGTTATCCCATTGGATCCTCACAATAACCTGGGAGGTATATGTTGTTATCCCCTTTTCATAATTGAGGAAACTGAGGCAGATTGTGGTTAAGTGACTTGCCCAGGATCAGATAGCTAGTAAGTCTTTGAGGCCTTAATTGAACTCCAGTCCTCCCATTTCTATGCCTAAGGCTCTATCATGACATCTAGTTGCCCTTAAAAGAGAGAATTTACCAGTCGTGAAGAGTATGTGTATTGCCACACACATGGGACAGCCTATGCTGTTCAGGGTTATGAGAAAAAAAATTTCATGTGCAGAGAATAACTGGTAGACTAGGTTCACTGGAACAGAAATCATGAGAGGGAGGAATACAAAATAAAACTGGAAAGGTCTTCATTCCTATTTCACTCAAAAAAAACCGTATTAAATGCTCACTGTACTACATGCAGTAGTTACTTTGGACAATAGAAAGTTTAGCTAAGACATGGCCCTTGCCCTTGTCTGTGAAGCTTTTTGTCTAATAGAGAGGCATTGTTTTGTTCAGTCATTTCTGTCGTATCCTACTCTTCTTGACCCCATTTAGGGTTTTCTTGGCAGTGCTGGGGTGGTTTACCATTTCCTTCTCCAGTTCATTTTACAGATGAGGAAGCTGAGGCAAATATGGTCATATAGCTAATTCCTATAGCTGTCTATTCGAGAGAAGGTTGAGAATATAAAATGTTATAGTTTTCTACAATTATTTCTCTTCGGAATACAGCTGGCTCTGGTTAATCTATGCTGATGAAGGGCAGTAATCGTGCAGTGCAGAGAATACAAAAATTACTCTGGCACACCCCTTGGATGACTCTTAATGAAAGAAGTGGAGGTTCCCATTTTACCTTGATTATTGCCTACCTCTGTGACCTTAAATCATTTACTCTCTCTGGGCTTCAGTTTCTGCATCTTTAAAATAAGAGGATTAGGGAGCAGATGAATTGGATAATTTCTAAATATCTTTCCCTTTAAGAATTCTGTGATTCAGAATATACAGTTTATCTGAATTAACTAACAACTTATGATATGACCAAGTAAGGTGAGCAGATTGAGGGAGATTAAAAACGATTATGGGGTAAAGAAACCAAACCCTTTTACCTGAATGACTCACAAATTATACAGTCTATAAAATGAACAAGAATTGACTGTAATCCTACCCCCCCCAAAGTGGGGGGAGGGGTGAAGAATACAAGAGTGAAAGGACAGAGCATGGTAAAATTCATTTAAATAGAAATAGGCATAACTAAATAGCAACGTGAAGAAATATTTCTTCAGACAGAAACCTTCATTTCTCTACATGTAGATGATCCACTTTGAGGTTTTTCCACAGCAGATTTCGATTTTGATTTTAATTTAAAATTCAGCAAGCACCTAGAGTCAGTTTCCTCAAGGAGTAACTAAAGTACTGGGGAAGGAAAATGTGTTTTAATATTTGACAAATCTAAACACATTTGGAAAGGAAAATGTGTGGAAAAATCCATGATTTCATGCCAAAGCTCCAAATTCTGGATTTCTAATACCCCAGTTTCAATTGGTTCCTTTAATGTGGGTCATAAGTTCACAGAATTTAGAGCTGGAATGTCTCTTATGACTCATGTCACCCAATAGAAGTTGGAAGTACTCAGGGATGTATTGAAGTCAATTTGAACCAGTTCACAAGAGAAGATTCTTAAACGTGGCAGTGTGAGCATCTATGCCTTAGAAATCAGAAAATGCTAAAAAATCAGGAATTAACATTTTTGTTATCAATTGTCTAGGCTTAAGAAAGTGATGGAAAAATGTGAATAATGCAAATTAAACAAAAATGTGTGTAATGCATGCATTTTGTTTTAGAAATCCAGTTGTTAAACATTTACCAGCACACTCATGGAGATACCTAAAAATTAGCTTGGTGAATGGAGGGTGACCTGCTTATAAATTACAAAACTAAAAGCTTAGAAGTTGTTTGGCATTTTCTTTTTTCAAGAATACATTTGAAAATCTCATCTGTTTAAAATGAACCCTAAGCAGATCATTGACCTATAGACACATACATTACTTAGCTGTCTGACTAGTTCATATTTGCAACTTAAAGAATCCTATTCAAAGCTGCTGTTGATGAATAATCTTGTCATTGGTTCAAAAGGGGACTAGGAGACACTCAAAGAGCCTTTGGAACTCTGGTGATTTTTCTCATATTTATTGATCCACAGGAGACATTGTGTCTGAGAAAATGTTATTAGCCATTTTCATTCACTAGTAATCTGCAGACTTAGGTTCTAAGAAGAAAAATAGTGTCCATAATTTAAAAGCACAGGATGGAAGTAGAGAAGGGCTGTAAATTATGGAACAGGGAACTTCCTTCTCAGGCCAGACCATAGGAACCATTTTTCTTTTCTTCTGCTAGGTTGTTACTAAGTAAATCAGAGCTAAGAAAAAGATAAAGACCATAATTTTCCCTTATATAAATGTTTTCCTGGAGAGAGGGAGGTTGGGGGGGGGGGGTGACTTGCCACTTATATGATCATCATCAATACTTGTTGAATCCATAATTTAAGAATCATCTTTTGCCCCTGAAGCCTGAAATTTAAATGGAATGGCATTTCTTGTATCTGCGGAAGAAAGCAGCTGATGAAAAATGACTACTTGTTTAAACCACTATTTAAATTTGAAGGATCGAAAAGAAGAGCAACCAAGATTAATGATAGGCCAACTTATCTTCAATAATACCAAGGTCTTTAAGATGAAATCATTTTTCCTTGATCAAAAGGAAAGCATTTTCACCCAGTCCTAGATCATTAATATGGTATAACTCTTCTGTCTCTACTTTCTCAGGTACCTGCTTTGTCCACTGATAGAATGGGATCTCCTTAAAGGCAAAATAGATTTCATTTTTGTCTTTGTATTCTCAGTTCCTAGAACAGTGCCTGGAACATAATAGGTACTTAATAAATCCTTGTGAAAGCTAGGTGGTGGAATGGATAGATTGCCAGACCTGGAGTCAGGAAGACGCATCTTCCTGAGTTTAAATCTGACCTCAGACACTTACTAGCTATATGACCCTGGGTAAGTCACTTAACCCTGATTTCCTCAGTTTCCTCATCTGTAAAATGAGCTGGAAAAGGATAAGGCAAATCACTCCAGTATCTTTCCCAAAAACAAAAACAAAAAACAAGTGGGGTCACAAAGTCAGAAATTACTTAAAACAACTGAACAAAAACATCAATCAGTTTTTGTTAATTGGTTGATGTGTTTAATTTTTATTCCCTTTACCTACTGCTTAATTTTAGAGGTGCAATATATTTTGTACCAACTTAGATTACCTTCTGAATTGCAGAAAACCTTTAAAGTTGAAAAAAAAATCAGAGCTAATTGGTTGGGCTTATTTTGTTTGCTTGGGTTAGTAGATATCTTCTTGGTTTCATGATTTTCATAGACAATTTATGTGTGGAAACTATATTGATTATTGCACTTGGTCTTATTGGAGATTGGAGTAAAATCCCAGCAACACACACCTACAAAAGTGAAGTCAAGAAATCAAGCATTTATTAAATAACTATTATGTCAAGTGCTAGAGATAAAGAGTTATAAGTACATATTATGTATCTTAAGTAGCTACTGTTTCAGTTGGAAAGTTAGAAAGAAGTAGCTACCATGCTTCAGTAGGAGTGAGGAAGAGCTGAGTTCAAATGTAACCTCAGATACTTTCTAGCTTTGTGATTCTGAACAAAACAAATTTAACTTCAGCTTGCCTCAGTTTCATCGTTTATGAAAAGATAGTGTACCCAAACTTAGAAGAATAAAAATTACCACCAGTGCCTTATATGCCAGAAGTAATGTAAAAACATCATAGATGACATACAAGTTCAGAAAAGGGAATCAGCCAGTCATGCATAAAAAATGAGAGGTGCAACATACACAACTTTAATTGCACTACATTGGTACTCTAAAAATTTTGAAAAAATTATAAGAAAACCTCCAGTAAATAATAGGTCAATAATGTATAGATGCTGTTTAATGATCTGGATAAAAATCCTACTCTCTCTCCCACAAGATAAAAATGTATTGTGTGGTTGCCATATGCATTAATGGACAGACTGCTTGTACTGATGAAAACAGATCCATCAATATATCAAAATTAAGTCCGGGCCCAAAGACCTGTCATTGTTGGCATAGCGTTTGTAGTAGACATTAATAATCCTTACCCATGCTTCTCTTGAAAAATTTACATATTAAACTAAGGAGCCCCAAATTAAAGCTTAAAATGGTGATTCTCTTGTGACAGATGTAGATTTTTTCCCCAAAAAAATAAAGAACAAAGACATGTGAAATGTGAAGCTGTACTTGCCCCTTGGAAACATATTGCCCAGCAGTAGGATGAGATACCAAGAAAAACCAAAGTTGTCTTTGAAGCAAGCTACTCACCTACACTCCAGGGCATAACTTGGCTCAGAAAAACCCTGTGAAAAGTACCTGTCTAATGATGGAAATGATACCAGTTTAACTTTTTGTGTTTCCTCTTGGAAACAGAGTTCTGGTCTAACAACAGTCACATCCTACTTTCCCTGAACCACTTCAGGATTTTGCTACTAGATCCCATGGGAATGTTTCCATAATTATCAAAGAACCCCCCCCCATCACAATAATGTAGCAGGATCAATATATCCATGTTTTCCCTCATATTAAATAGAATCTTCTTTAAAAGGGGGAAGGTAAGGAGACTATGTAATTCTTTACAGTAGTTCTTGGATTTTGCTCCAGGTTCTTATTTCAAAAGATCTATGACTCAGAGACTTGACTAGAGTGGGGGCACTCTGGGCTTTGCTTTAGCATGTCAAATTCTGATCTTATGGAGAGCATAGTAATTGAGCTAGACCTTTAGAGATGGTAAGATTTTAATAGAGAAGAAAATGGCAGGCTTTCCAAATATGAGGAACAACAGGAGCAAAGGTGTGGGTGTAGGAAAATGTGAAATCCTACAAAAAAGTATAAGGGACTATTTTGATTTTTGAAAGGGCTTTAGACAACTTATTTTCTAACCTGTTAACTAGTCTGGATGGTGTGTATTTATAGGGGCAGGACAGGTACAAGTAATGATCTGATAAACTTACCTGAAGACCTGGCATCACAAATGTTAGTCTGGACTACTTTGTGGAGGTCATCTTACCTTGGTTTAAATTGAGTGCCTTGCTTTTGTTTTATGTCTATTTGGGGTGGTTGCTGCTTTATATAAGATAATACATTTCAGCTTGTGAATTGTTTTCCTGGTTTTAAGATAGTAAATAAGTAATGAGTTTGACAATTATAACTTCTGTATTATTGACAATACCATTTGTCTCAAACACTTGCCACCATTCTCCCTCCTTTCTTGATTTTCCTTGTACCAACCATGGCTACCCAAAATTCCTAGATTCCTCTCAGCCTACTCTGAGGTTAACATCCTTCCTAATCTATCTTGCTTCTTTTGAAATTACCTCCACTTGAATAAACTACATTGATTATCATTGTTGTGTGGGGGAAAAAATGTGAAAGATTGTCATATATCTGCATATCAAATTATGGTAATCAAGGCACCCTGGCTGCACCTCAAGGACATTTGTTTCTCGCTTTCAGTGAAGGCAAAGGTACTAACGGGTTATTGCCGATTTATGCAAGGGAAAGATCTCCTTTGTAATCAGCAGTGGTGAGTGATGAGAGGTTGGGAAGTCATCAAAGGGGACATCAAAGCTGTTTTTCATGGTGAAATTTCAACCCAGTTAAATAGTTTTCAATAAAGCTTATTGAATTTCTCCTCCCTTTGTACCTTTTGAAAAAGTTGACACAATCCTTTAGTTTTCATTTTCAAAAGTGTTTAACTTTAGCAATTCAGTGACTACATTTGCTACTCATTACATTAAATGTGATAGTTTTAATGCAGATATGAAAAGAAAACTTTTCAATTTGAAAGTATGCTTTAAAAGGAGAGGGGAGAATTCTTTTGGTTCCAGCTGACTAATTCTCATGGAGTAAATGAATGCTTCTTGATCCCTGCTTGCCCTAATTCTTCTGCTATTCCATCCCGGCATGCACCCCACAGGCCCCGAAGACTGTATTAACAAAACTGCAAATGTATCTTCTAGGTTTCCTCTACGCTCAGAGTGGTACCAAGCGCAGCATTAAAGAGCGGCTTTTGAAGCTCTTGCCCTGCTCGGCTGCCAAAACGGCATCTCCTGATATTCAAAGCAAGTTTTGTTTTGTTTTGTTTTTGTCTGTCTGGTTGGTCTATTTATTTAGGTTTGCATGCGATGCAATTTTCTGCTTTTGAAAAATAAATCAATATTATTAACTTGCTTTATACAAGACACTGTTGATGTATCAGTATTCAATGGAAAACCCTGAGGACCATTTCTACTCTAAAAACATATCTCCCCCTGCCCTCACCTTCGGCAGATTTATGGTAAAGAATCAGGGATGAGCTTGAGCCTGAGCTTCTGATGGATGGGTTTAGGTTTCCTTGGCTGGTGGAAGAGAGGTAAGGTCAGGAAAGAAAAGGAAATGATACCTTGTGTTGGTTCTAGAATATAGAATTAACTCACTAACTGTAGGAACTCAGAATCATTATATTGTCGTACTATTCATCTCTCAACTTTTGTAACTCATGATGTAAGACTCTTAGGCCTCCTCCTCCTCCTCCTCCTCCTCCTTCTCTTCCTTCTTTCCCTCTCTACCTCTCTCCTCCCCACCCCCTGATTAGAATGTGAGGTCACTGAGAACAGACAGGAGCCTCACTTTTCTTTGTCTGCCCTCCACTCAGCCCAATATTTGAAACTTTTGTATGTTGTCTCCCCCTCATCCCATTAAACAATAAGCTCCTTGAGGACAGAGCCTACCTCTCTTTTTCTTATTCATGTCCACAGTGCTAACCACAGTGCCTAACACATAATAGGTGCTTAATGAATATTGAATTGAAATTTTATTCAATTGACACCTAGTAAGCATTAATACATGTTTTTCATTCTTTTTTTTGCCCTCAGTCTTGCTATTTGCCTTCATTTTCTCTCTTCTCATTTCCCTTGGGATGAGTTATCATCTCTATGCAAATGAGTCTCAAATATACATCTCTTTCCCTTACTGCAATCCTGAATCATCAACTGCTGATAGGATGTCTTCACCAGGATGTCCCATTCAAACTCAACGTGTTCCAAATAAAACTCACTATCTCTGTCCATCCTTCTCCCCTAAAACCTACCCATTTTCTTAATTACCTTCCTTGCCTAGAATACAAACCCATCCTGAACTCCCATCTCCCTCCCCAGAATCTACATCTTTCCTTAACTCCCACCTTTTCTCCTTCTCCTTAATTTTTCGATTTCTGTGGAGGTGGCACCATCTTTCCAGTCACTGAGTGTTGTAACTTCAGAGTCATCCTAGAATTTTCAGTTCAATTCAGCAAACATTTATTAAGTACCTAGTGTGTGCCAAGCACTGTGCTATGCCAGTCAATAACCCTTACTGGCGCTAATACCTCACACACTTTTTGCCAAGTCTTATATTTCTACCTCGATTGTATCTCTCACATCCAAGTGAATACCACCCTGGTTCAGACTCTCATCTCACAACTGAACTATTACAATAATTTCTTACCTAATTTCCCTGAATCTAGTCTATTCCCTCAGAAATCCCTTTTCCAAACAACCCCAAAGTTAATACTGCTAAAGAAAAGATCTAACCATATCACTCCCTTTCTCAATAAGGTTTATTCAATGGTTCACTTTGTTTCTAGGATAAAAGAGAAATTTATTTGTTCAGCATTTAAAATCCTTCCAACGGGGACTCTAACCTCTCTTCCCAGATTTTATGTTGTATGACTCCTCTCCCTACTCTTTATTCCAGTCCACCAACCCAATTTGCTATTCTCTATCAATGACATGCCATTCTTCCCCATCCCCAGTCATTTGCATAGATCTGAAATGCCTCCTCACCTCAACCACTTAGGATCCAGAAGCTTCCTACCAAGCCCAGCTCACGCACCACCTACTTGAAGTTTTCCTTGATTTCGCCCAGTTGTTTGTATTCACTCCCCCATGTACAAAATTACTCTATATTTACTCTAAATACATTTACAAATACTTACATATACATATATATATATATTTACCTTCAATATAATGTAAAGGATTATTTTATGTTTATATGTGCATTCCTAGCCCTGTGCCTAGCCTATGATAAGCATTTAACAAACCTTTATTGGGGCAGCTAGGTGGCTCAGTAAATAGAGAACCAGCCCTGGAGTAAGGAGGACCCAAGTTCAAATCCAGACTCAGGCACTTAACACAAAAAACTAGCCAAGTGACCTTGGGCAAGTCACTTAACCCCAACTGCCCTACCTTCCCCCCTCCAAAAAGCAAAAAATAAAAATAAAAATAAACCACAAGCCTTTGTTGAATAAAACTGGTAGAATTCTTTCTTTCCTTGCTAAACAGCAAAAAAAAAGTACTTATTAGCCTAGAAAGTACTCTTTAGTAACATTGTGTGGTTGTGGTTTGTCCTTTTTTCTCAAAGAAATAAAGATGTGACTTGCACTGAATTGGATTTGAATGAAGGAGGGCTGTGCATGGTCACCAGCCTCACTTTCTCCTCCAGTTCATCTTGGTCCAGTGACCAAATATAGATCAGAATGACTGGAGATGGCCCAGGATGCAGTGAGAGACCTTGACTGTTTTCCAAGTTCTCACTTTGAGTGAGGCAACACCCATTCAGTGAATAGGCCTATTGAAGAAGTGAGTTAAGGAATGGCCCCCTTAGTTAAAAAATAATCAAACTGGGAGAGGAAGACCCTCAGGTTTACTGGATAATGAAGTAATAATATGAGTCTGAAACTAAAATACACAATTTTTCACCCTTGTCAATCTCCTTTTCCCTTAACATCTTAAGAAGGACAAATTAGGAAGGTGCGACTTTTTTTACTTCTTAATAGAAGAGATGAAGGAAACAAAATTACTTCCTTAATTTGGAAGTACTCACTTTAAAAAAAATGGGGGAAGGGTGTTGCAGAGGGTCCAGTACTATGATCTCATCCATGTGGGGAACTCTCTGTGTGGAAACTCCTTCCATCTATACCAATTGTCAGTTCATTTATAACTTATAGTCACAGAGTTGCTTTTAAGATACTGAGAGTCTAAGTAATTTTCCCTTGGGCATGTGATTAGCATATGCCAGGACTAGAATGAGGGCTATTATGAACCAGGATTTAAATCCAGTTCTTTTTAACTCATGGTCTGCCTTTTATCTATACCATGATGTTCCTTAGCAGAACCAATAACTGATTTGAAAGTTTGAATGCTTTCCAGTTTCTCCATTCAATAGCAAACATTTGGGGAGAGGCCAGAGGGTATATCTAAGCCACAAAATAACTCCAAATGGAGGCTGGAACGTTATGTGGAAATAAATTACATTCAGCAGTTGGATAGTGAAACACAATAGGCAGGGAATCTAAATACAACTTAAATCATAGTTGCATGTCAGAGAAAGAAAGATTCAAACAAAAAAAAGTGTTTAGCTGATTGTGTTTTTCTGGCACATAATAAAATTGAAGCACCCTCCCTAACCAATCCTGCAACCAAAGACATTTATTTTCATTGTTACCTAACAGTCTGTCAGGGTCCTCTGACTTGTGGGTATATAATTTTCTTCTTTTTCTAGTCTTCAGTGAAGTTAATACTCAACTGGGCCATTAGGGACATTTACCGAGAAAGGTAATATGTCACCTATACAAAGTCATCAAATTATCACATTAGATATCACTGTCTAGTGACTTTGTGCCTACTTAAGGTGTTGTCCTTCCCACCCCCAAACCCCTTTACCTTGTTAGCATCTGGATTTGGAGTCAACAATTTGAACCTTGGATGTGCCAATTACTCTAGCTAAAAGACTTTGGGCAAATCACTTCCCCTAATTGGTAATGATACTCATGCCCTGTACTACAGAGGATTACTGTAAGCAAAGCATTTTGCAAACCATAACATTATAGGTAAATATGAATTGATATTGATATGATCATTACATTTCCTTATTAAGTATCCTGACTAGAAATCAAGACATATAAAATGAGTTAAAGGAGCTGGGAATGTTTGCCCTCAAAAAGAAAAGTTTTGGTCGGGGGGAGGAGAGGGTAGAATTGTGGATTTCAGGTGTTTGAAGAACTGTTCAGTGAAAGAGGAATTGGAGTTCTTTGATAGATAGAAAGGCAAAATGACAGAGTTAGCATTGCTGTAAGGAAAAACTCCATCATGATGATGGTGATGATGATGATGATGATGATGATGATGATGATGATACCATTAGCCTCAGTCCTTGGAATTTAAGACCATGTTAACAGATAGACCATACCAAGCAAGTTCAGTGATTATTATTACCACATTGGCAGGGATGAGTTTATTGGACAAAAGAGAAATACTTTTTCACAGAAAGGAAAAGGAAGAATGGGATTGTGGTTAGAAAGGCAGACCAAGGCGGGTTACCACAGAGGGGTGGCCCAGGATATGATGGATAGTTACACGAGCCTACTTTTATTCGTAACTCTGAAAGGAAGGAAGCACAAGTGTCATTCCCTCCATTTTATAGTGGTAGAACAGAGTAAGATATTTTCCCAATGTCACTTGACCCCCAAGGTCCACACCTCTCCTGATTCTGTGTCTGATTTACTTTGCCCTGCATTCATGTCTCCTGGGAAATGGACCTCACTCTCTCGATTCTGAGTCCTACCCAGTGCTTACTGTGCCACACAACTATGTGGATTATAGAGACCAACAGGGGCAAATCAGGGAGAGCATGGGATAAGGTGGCATGCTCTTTTCTCTTTCTTCAGCACATTGCTGCTGATTTTCCTGTAAGTTCCCAGGTACGGACTTTGAAGGGCAGCAAAGTTGCTTAGGAAATGCCCTATATCATCAGCCATGGAGCCAATCAATAGCACAAAAATGTTTTCCACCATTAGCCAAAAGACTAAGCAAACAATTCAGTTGAAGACCAGTTTCAAATGCCACTGTTCCCTATCTCCAAAGTGTATTCTTTGCTCTCTTCTCGTAACAAGAATATAAGATTAATCGGCATTAATCTCGGTATTGTATAGATGACTAAACTGAGACCTAAGAGATTTATTACTTATTCATACTGAGTAAATTAAAAATAATAATTCCTGTGGTCAGGCTTAAATAATTGTTGAGTGATGCAAAGACATTTATAGAATCTGGATTTTAGAAAGAGCATTAGGGATCATTTTGTCCAACTTTCTGTCCCCTGTAGGAGTTCTTTCAACATCATCCTTTAGGTGATGATCTAACTTCTACTTGGATATTTCCATTATCAAGGAACTCACTACCTGTACATAAGGCTGCCTATCCCATCATGAAATAGCCCCCAGTGCCTTGTGCATACTTGGCACTTAATATGTATTAGCTTTGTGGTTGAACTGAATCACTGACAGTTTTGTAATGCAAGAGTTGTTTTCATCAATAAAGAATCAGTAACATCATGTGAAGTCAAGCAGGTTGATTTTGGTCTGTGGAGAAAGCCTAGACAAATGTAAAGCCATCCGTTTTCACTGAATTGCATACAGTTAACAGGTCAGTTTAATGTCTTCCTGTACTAGAGTCAGATGCCCAGTAGAAAATTGTGAATGCTAGATCGAATCTACTATAACAAAAGTTTGGGATTATTCTCACCTGACACGGACATTCTCTTCAACTAAAAAGATGTACTAGAAACTGAGACTAGCACTACAACATTAGGCAAAGACTAACTTCCTTGTCTTTGACCCATCACACTAACTCCTAGAAGGCCATTCGGCTATTCTTGGCCAAATTACTATTTTTAAGGCTCATGACAGTACCTGTTCACCAACATTAAGGGATTAGCTGATTAATTTCAAAAAAAAGTTAATATAGTTATTAACCAAACACTGTCCTTGGCCTCTTGGCAAGTTTCTCATATTCCCTGTGCTACTTCCCAAGTGTGGAAGTTGTGGTTTTCCATCTGTTCTACTTGAAAGAGTGTCTTCAAGGTACTCCCAGCACTGATGAAATCACAGGTCCAGACGCCTCATCCCCCAAAAAAATGTCCTAAAAATTGTCACCACAAAATGAGAGGGAGCACTAAGGCTGAAGCCCTTGCCAGTAGCCCTAAAGAAAGCATAAGCCTCTTACCTACTTAGATGATACCGGCTAGCAGTGGATGAAAGAAGGAATATTCAGAAAATAAATATTTGGTGAAAAATAAGTTTTTCAGAAGCCATCTAGTTCCAACTAAATCTGACCAAAAGTCAGCCTTTGCAGTATCCCCAATAAATAACTATTATGCCTCCACTAGAAGACCACCAGCAATGAGGAGCCTATTACTTTTAGAGACAAACCATTGTTTTCTTGGAGGATTCTAGTTGTCAGGAAGTCCCATCTCCTTCTGCCTTTACCCTTCCACATATATAAGGGCCTAATCAACATTTTTGCATCTTCCATTCTTCGCTTCTATTTCTGCATTCAGGGGTCAAGTAGAACAGATCTAATCTCGCTTCTATGTGATGTCGTTTCCAGTATTTGAAGAAAGCTAATCCTTCTCATCTCCAGACCAAGCATCAACACATCTTCCAATTGACCTTTATATGAGGCAATCTAGTCTAACCACTTTACAGATGAGCAAATTGATGCTCCCAGGGCAAATGCCTTGCCAGCATCATATTGGTAGTAAGGATAAAATGGGGGATTTTAAGCCAATCCATCTCATTCCAAAACTAGTCATCTTTAGTCATTTTGTTCCTATGAACAAGTATTATTTCATATGAAGAGATAGCATCTGATCAAATGGAATTTTCCTCATATTTTTTTCTTTGTCCATGGCAATATGATCTATCTAAGCAAGTAATTTGTGCTTCAATTTCTTTACTCTAAAATGGAATTAATCCAGACACACACTCCCATTTTTTCACTGGGATATTCTGAAGGCAATCAGATCCACATCTGGACAATGCATTTATGAAACAAAGCACCAAAGGCAAGACATTATTAGACATTGACGTATATGGATTCATATTATATCTCTATAAGCATATATTTGTGTTTTAATTTCTTAAGTGCTAACACCTGCTCTGTAATCTCCTGGTGCTCTAATTCCATCACAGTAATTGATTCCTGAAATTAAAGGTATGTTCTTGCCCTGCTTTTTGATTATAGCCAACACAGCAGACCAAAATGCAGCGAGGTTATTATGAGAACAGACTACTCATAAGTGCTAAGCTGCCATCAGCACATTGTTCAACATAATTGTGAACCACAGCTTGCTAAATAGATTTCAGTTTTTAATATTAAATATAACACAGAATTTCAATTTGTGTGTGTGTTTTCCTAGTCACCATATTGGATGTGTTTATCTTCTGTGAAAGGTTGTAGATGCCTCTCTTGGCAATGAAATACTTTGCATTGGCTGTTGGAGTATTTGTTTTCAGAAAGTGTTTAGAACTACCCAAATACTGCCAATGAAAACTCAGCCTAGGCCATTCAGACCTGGAGAAGAGCACCACTTTTATCCTTCTGACAAGTTACTTGAACTCCTGCTGGCTCCTTGGTGACTTTAACAAAAACTAAGGAAAAAAAATGAATGAAAGAAAAAGAAAAGAAAAGTCGAACTGGGCAGGTAGTTAGAAAAATATCCACTTCCAGGTTATCTGCTGCATGATTGATATTAGCCTATGTGTTCCATTTTTAATAATGAGGCTTCTTGTGAGGGAAGTGAGGAGATTCAGGGATGCTAATTTCATTATGTTTATTAAAACTGAGAATTGTACTCTAAGATCCCTCATTTAGGATCATAGATTTAGAGCTAGGAGAGACCTTTGGGGTCATCCAAGCTAATTCCATCCTTTTGCAGATGAGGAACCAAGTAGTTAAATGTCTTGCTCAAGGTCACACAACTGATAAGTAACCCCCTAAGAATTTAATCCCAGGCACTTTGTCTTGCAGTCTCCATGGTTCTTTCCTGTGCACCACATTTGTGACAGATGGTTCAGACCACAAATGTAACATCTAGGTACAAACTTGGGATATAAAGAACCTGTTGTGTAACCTAAAGTGCTCTGGCAGTCTAACAAACACTTACTATCAAAGAATGTCAGACCCTTAGAAACTATCCAGACCATTCCTCTCTTTTTGAAAATTAGGAAGTGAAGGTTCAGTGAGGGAAAGGAATCTGGTTCTGGTTGATGTTACACACCCATTTTGTAGCAGAGATAGGACTAGCACCAGTCTTCTGACTCCCACTGGGCTCTTCTTTCCCCTACACTCTGCCAACAATAATCTTTATTAAAACCCTCCCGGGTAAAGTACAAATAAACATTTTGCTTTCTGATGCTATTCTTCACTCTGCACTTCCTTTATTAGGAAGCCAGATGTTCCTGCTTCCAGGCAGCTGATTCCCTTTGGCAGGCTTATTAGATTTAAAATCAAAGCTCAGTATCTCCCCAGTTAATGTGCTCTTTTTCTATATTAGTGAACAAAATGAAGCCAACCTTTTGCTTTCAGCTTGATTTGTTAAAACTGTTTTTACTTTGGTGTTGATTTGGGGTGAAAGTCCTGGCTGGTGAAAATCTACCCAACAGAACGGTAAGAAAATGAAAGCCATTGGTTATCACTTTTACATAACATTATGAAAGGTCACTCATGTAAGTTCCCAAAAGTTGTGATACTGATATATTTGCTATTTACAGTGGTTTGTGAAATTATTCTGGGGATTAAAATCAGCCCAGACAGAAGTGGTTTTTGTAGGCTTCCATTTGGCCCTAAAGTAGGAAAGGAGTACTTCAAGTAGACTCAATTTTCCACTCCACCAGGTCCATAAATTACAGGTTATTGCTAAGTTACCTGCTTAGATGGAAGATTAAAGTTCAAGCTGTCTCTCCAAGCTGCTTTCCAGCTCAGGGATACTTAGCAGCAATGAGAGCTACATATGATACTAGAAAGATCATTGCACCAAAAATCAAGTCTGGATTCTGTTACTGACCACTGAACTACCTGACTTTGTGACATTAGACAACTCAGTTTACTCCTCTAGCATTTTATTTCCTATTCTATAAAAATAGGAAAACTGAGACAAGAACCCAAGACCTCAGATAGTGAATCCAACACCTTTTTGTAAAGCATTATTTTGACTAATTCTACCTATTCTGCTACTTACTTCACAGGATTTTTAGCAGTAGTAGTTGGAGCAGATAGCATTTATACAGCACTTTAATGATTACAAAGTACTTTGCAAGTATTATTTCATTTTACTCTTGCAATAACCATGTGACCTAGGTGCTACAATTAGTCTGATTTTACAGATGAGGAAACTGAAGCAGGCAGAGTTTTAAGTGACTTACCTAGGGTCATACAACTAGTATGTATCTGGGAGTAGATTTCAATGAATCCCTCACCATTGTGCCACGTGAATGTTTTGTTGTTGTTGTTAGTAAAGCACTTTCTAAACGTCAGGACATTTAAATAGGTCATTGTTATTATCTCTTTATTAAAAAGTCATACTAATGAACTTCATGCTATATAAGAGTTCAAAATGAAAAGGGGGGAAAATAAATGATGTAAAGACAAAAAAGACAAGAAGATGTGTTTTAAAGGAATTTTAAAAGAAAACAAGGAAATAAAAAGGAAAAAATTGAGCAACTTCAAAGTACGATATGCATAGTGCATCATATTTCACAATATAATTTATGTATGTTATTTTAATTGATCCTGACAACATCCTTCTGAAGATTTCTGGTCCAGTGATTAAACTATATGCCTGTTGTCTAAAGACCATGCTAGCTAAAGCTAGAGCAGTTTTTTCACCAGGTTGCCCATAAAATGATAAATTTTTGGATCCAATAGTTCTCAAAGACCAGCTACTAAATTACAGACAAATTATCATCTTTGTCAGTGGAGGATATGCACAGATCTTGAAGTATTGAAATATGCCAGGTGCTGAAAATACTTAATTCAAAATACAAATAAACATGTTGGCATCTTCATTTTTCTATAAGATTTGGTCTTTTCAAATCAGTCATATGTCAGTAATCTCTACATCTTCATTGTGAGATTTTGCTCAACCAAAGAAGATTACAGCCTGAAATTAATCTGAGTTGCTCAAGGCTCAAAAGAAATCACATGATTTGGCAGGTGATCACCTGGTAAAGTGCCAGAATGGAGATTTGAACCAAGATGTTTTCAGTGGAGTATTAAATCCACTATGGTAGCCTATTTCTTATTTCTATGAGAATCAGTCATACAGTGCCCCATTTTTTTTCTTTCCCTTATGATTTTCAGGCAAACATTCAAGGGCTTATCACCATCACACAACACCCCCTCATTCCACTCAAATAATCCTCTCAAAATTTTCATATGTCAAAAAATGAGGTATTTTAAAATAAAACCTCCAACTGCATGATTTCCCCACTGACTTAAAAGCCCAGCAGGATGGTGAAAGTAATGGTAAGAGGGAGGTTTAGCTTTTATTGCATTTTAGGAAGTAATAGAATTTTTTATATTGGGTTGTTTTTGTAGCTGTTTTTATCATAGTCTGGTTTCTTTTGGAATGTTTCAGCAAGTCTGTAGGCTTTATTTTTTTAATGTAATGATAAAGTAAATATCTGAGTCACTCCAATAAGGAGGATTAGTGACGAATTTATACCCTGAAGTTTTGTGGTTGGTTTGATCAATGCCATTCAAAGTTTAAATCCTCAGATTATTGACTTGAACTTGGTATCTATTTCCATGATAAATGTGAATTTATTTATATAAAATTAAGTTATTGTGATTAAATTCATTGTACCTATTAAATGTGTTCCTGAAAAGGTAGAGGTAAATCAAATTTGGGGGCATTCTAAACCAAAAATCACTAATCTTGACTGTCAGTGCTCTGTGGCAAACATGTCACTTCCAGCCCTAAGTTAGTATCCACTTTCAAGCAACTGAGACATTTTTCTGTACTAATTTCACTTGTAAAACGTTTTTTGAGAGATGACAAAAACAATTCATTTTATAACATTTTTAAGTTCATAACACACTTTCTTCAAAATAATTCTCTGAGATAGGTAACAGAAAGACTGTGATATAATAGAAAGAGCCCTGGATTTAGAATACAGGCTTCTGCTACTTATTAGCTATGTGCCCTTGGTCATGTCTGTTGACCTCCACAGATTCTATATCTGTTAACTGAAGAAATTAGATTAGAAGGTCTCTGATGTTTCTTCTAATGTCACTACCCCTATGGTCCTAAGACTAGATCATTTTTAATATCCCCTTTACCTCTAAATCTATATGCCTGAAGAATACCATCCCAAGTACTGGTAACTCTTTGTAATCCAACAGATATTATTATGGTTTTATTCAGATAAGAAAACTAAGGCTCAGAAACTTGTTAAAGACCTTACATCTAGTAAAGCTCAGAGTCAGCATCTGAACCAGTCTTCTAGTTCCTTCTTTCCACTGGATAACTTACACCTAAAGACAGAGTTTCCTAAATACATGTGAATGTGCTCATTTACACATATAAGTTTTATAGGACTTAACCAAACATACATTTCTCTTGTATTTATTCTTCCTTATTTATCTTGTATCTATTAGCCTCTTAGTGCTCTTATAAACAACAACAACAGCTCTCTAAGGCTGTGTTTTTTTTAAAGCCCTTCACCTGTTTCTCTAGGAGTTTTCTTTAGAAATTGATTAGCCCCAATGAAATCACAAGTTCAGCCACTGTCCTAATGTAGATTCCTGTATCCTACAAGTAGTAGGCACAAACATTATTGAGGTCTTCAAAGAGAATATAGAGAAATGAATTCATAAACCAGAAGATTTTGTGTTACAGAGATAAGAAATGCTTTCTCCTTGCTAAAGCAAATGTAGTACACCTTAGCAGAACATACTTAAAACTCTCGTGAACAATAGTTAGCAGAAATCAAGGACATTTTTTTTCCTTCAGAAGATTAATTAGATGGAAAGTGGTAAGTGTATTGTTGAGGAAGGTTAGATGTCAAAGTTGTATTCATAGCCTAGAATGGAATTATTTGAAGGGAAAAATTACTCGTCACTTGGGTCATGCAAAATAAAGAAATTATTCAGGCTGAGAATCAGCAAAAAAAACTATTGATGCATCCAACCTGAGCTGGTATGTGTCTATCTGAATTAGACCTAGGTCATAAGTCAGGGGACTGATACAACAGGTGGAAAATAAGTAGGAAATCATAAAGTCAGAATGAAACATTGTTGTGATAGAAAGAATATAAAGCATATCTTCAAAAGATTTGGATTTAAAACCATTCCCCACCATTTACTAGTCATGTGGACTTGAAAGAATCACATACTCTAACAGATTTTCAGTTTTCTCATCCATGAAATAAGGATGATAAGTGGTTTATTTTTCCTTCACGATGTTTTTGTAAGGAAAGTATTTTTGAGTGTTCTATAAAGATTAATGGTCATTATTGTAAAGATAAGTTATTATCATTTCTGTATTTCTACAAAGACCTGTTGATTTTGGTAATTTCTTCACCAACACAGATCACAATTCTTTTATACCTTAGTATATGGTACATATGATACTCTTGCACCTTAGTGGATAATTTCATGACTTGCCATCACCCATCCTTCTACCAAAATAAATCATTTGGTAGTCACCTTTCTGGTTACAGGCAGTCAGAACTTGACTGACAGGTCCTTGTGGAAAAATATACTGTTATTTGATTCATTCTTGAAGGTTTTCTGATCAGGTAGGAAACATTAGAACTTGTAGGTCTTTCAAGAATCCAGGAATTTATCTGTGCTGTTCTAATGAAACAAACTTGAGTGGTTTGTTTTGTTGTTGTTGTTGTTGTTTTTCAGGTACAGAACCTACTTCCTATACAGAATTCAAATTTAATCCATTCTTCCTTAAATTCTGTGCTACGGTATTGCTCTTGACCAAACAATTAAATTAAATTTAAATTATGACTGTGCTATGTAGCCAATCAGCATTACAAATACTTCATTTTCAGAAGGAATTATTATATTTAATGAGTATTTGACAGATGAATTATTGATTGAAAGGACTAAGTAAAGCCACAGTTATAGCCATCAAAGAAAAAAAATTAAGAGGCCAAATATCAGTAACCATATGCCATCACTTAGGGGCTGTCCTTTCCACTCATTGAAACTCTACCAGTACAAAAGAAGTGTACATAGCTAAGAATAATTGAGAAGAGGCTGCAGAGAAGGAGCTTAGACAGCCAAGTATAGAATTATATGTTGGAACCACTGGGGGAAAAAATGTGGTGTTCATTATCTTGGATTCTGTGATGAATTCAGTCACTCTGTTCTCCCTACATCAGACCATTCCTGATGATCCCTGGCTCTTCACAACCAACCTGGCCTTTTATCCCTCTTTCAATGAGGGCACTCCTATCTATGACTCTTGTTCTCTGTTTTAAAAAATCTCAGTTATCCCCACACAGGAAATCCAATATGAGTCTGTGTCAAATCTTATCTTTGCCTTTGCCCTTAGAGCACATTAGAATAGATTTTTTGTGGGAAAAGATGGAGAGATCTCCATGGATACAGATACACACACACACACACACACACATAAGCATACAATATACATATGATATTTTCTTAATTAAAAATTTTCTCTGAGCCACCATACCATTTTAGCACTAAAAGGAGTATGTCATATCCAATCACTGTTCAGTCTATCACCAATGATTCTATTCCAGTTTATTTTGGACAATGACACTGGAGAAATTTTGTGAAAGACATTGCTTCCTCCAAGATGGCTGCCTCAAGTGGCTTAGGATATATCTTATGTATCCCTATCTTTCTCCAGTGATTTACTGGAGTTTAGATCTATCACTCATTCTCTTATTTTTAGACAGGGTTTTCAGTCTTGGAAATCTCTTTGTGACCAGGATTAGAAGAGTACTGGATACCATGCTATATAAGTATCTGTTGAAAGAAATTAGCACATCTTAGTCTAGATAAGAGAGCATTTAGGGGAGATAATTATAGTTTTCTCTATCTGCTTATAGGGCTTTTGTGTTAAGGGTGAGATTACCTTCCTTCTACTTGATCTCAAAAGGAAGAAGTAGGAGGAGCATAAGACAGAAGTTGCAGAAAGCTAAATTAAGACTCAATGTCAGGAAAACCTTCCTTGAGAATTAGAGCTATCCAAAGATAGAATAGGCTACTATAAGTCATAGGTTTCCCATCACTGGAGGATTCCAAGTAATAGCTGGATGATCAATTTTGGGGTATTTTGTAGAGGAAATTTTTGTGCAGACATGGTTTCTTTCCCACTGAGAATCTATGACTAGCTAAAATGTTTCATTTCTTTACCACCTGCTTTGTAATTATTATCATGGCATGAGTTGTTTCATATAAGTACATTTTCCCTATCTCTGAAACTCTCCCCTTGAGGCACTGAAATTTCTTCATATTTTAAAACTATTTTTTTAACTTCTAGAAAACACTGTAAAACATCTTGTGCTCTGCCAATTCTATCAACAATATACTGAACACAATTTTAACTCTTTCTCAATGACTCAGGGTTAACATTCTAGGCATCAAACATTGATTTGCACCTCACTATTTTAATGTTGTAATGTTAGAGTTGACTGAGATGTGGAGAATGGTTGACCTAACACCACAGGTCCCTAAATTTCTTAGCTTTAAAAATGTGTGTGTCAGGACGTCTAAGTGGTGCAGCGAGTAGAACACCAGCCCTGGAGTCAGGGGGACCTGAGTTCAAATCTGGCCTCAGATACTTGATACACTAACTAGCCATCTGACTTTGGGCAAGTCACTTAATCCCAATTGCCCTCCAAAAAGCAAAAGAAAAACTTTTTAAGTGTGTGTGTGTGTGTGTGTGTGTGTGTGTATGCACACATGTGCTGCCTGGTTTTTGTTTGCTTATTTTTTCCTTTTCTCCCAAAGTGTCAGGGGATTGTTCCTTGTTATTTGTGTTCTTACCTCTAACAGAACTTCTTCTTTCTTTATTGCTGATTCTGATCTGTTGCAAACTGGGAAATGAGCATGATCATAATAACAACAACAATAACACATTTTGGTAGCATTTTGTGATTGAAAATGACATTTTTCCCTAAAACCCTGTGAGAGAGATAGTAGCGATATTATTACACCTATTTTACAGATGAGGAAGCAGGCCAGCAGAAAGAAAAAGCATTGCTCCAGTTAGTCAACAAGCATTTACTAAGTGTTTACTAAGTGCCAGGCAATGTACTAAGCAGAGAAGCAAAACCAGGGTCCCTGCCCTCAAGGAATTCACAAACTAATGGGGAGCTCACCATGGAAATAGCCAGCTGCACACAAGACATCTACAGAGTACATCTCTGAGGGAAGGCGCTGTGGGATAGTGGAGAGAATAAATACTGGGGAAGCCCTCTTGCAGAAGATCTGGAGTCTGAGCTGAGAGTTTCAGAAATCCAGGGAAGCTAAGAGAGGGAGGTGAGGAGGAAGAGTATTCCAGGTGTGGAAGACTATCTGCTCAGACACTGAGTCTAGAGATGGAGTGTCATGTGTGAGGAACAAGTAGACCAGTGTAGCTGGATCTTAGAACTCATGGAGGATAGTGAAGTACAAGATTAGAAAGGTAGGGAGGTGACATTGTATGGAATTTTAAATGTCAAAAGTACCCTCTTGAGGGAGTTATATTTTCTCCTAGCAATGATAGGGAACCACTGGAGGCTAATGAGAAAGAAAGAATGAGGTGATATGTTAAGAAATGTTAAGGGGTCCTCTGATTTTGTCTTTTGGAGTTGCCATATTTTCCAGAAGCGTTGGGCTCAGAATATGCAATAGGCCCTGAATGTGTCAACGATGAAACAAGCCCTCCAAGCTGACATAACTTCTTGTTTGCCTCCCAAACTGGATTTCTTTGCATCCTTGGGGTCAAGACAGGCACCAGTCAGTCTACACTAGGCTGAAAAATGACTTGTATGGACTCTGGTAGATCAGTAGACTATCATATCTTCATGGTCTAGTAGTTCCCAAGGGAAAACAATGCTGCTTTTGCCATTACCTCCTACTCTTCCTGAGGATTTTTATCCTTTTCTCACCATTACTGCACCTTGTCCTTCCCATGATACATCACTTTAGGTAGAATTTTTTTTTTGTTTTTTTCTTCTTTTCGTTGTTCTACTGTTATAAATATACAAACTTCTGTATGGATGGTAAACTCTTTGGGTTCTACATGCATGTTCATTCCTCTTGTAATAAACCTAGTTTTCACACAAGTTTTGTGAAATTGTTATTGCCTAACAATATATGGTCAGACCTGTTAGAAGAGTAAAGGATAGACTACTAGAGGGTAAAGACCCATGAGGCATGGAGACCAATTAGAAGGTTATGCAGGTCATGCTCATTGGAGATAAGATATGAAGTAAAAAAAAAAAAAATGGCTCCAAGTCCATAGCACCTACTATTTGTGAGTGAAGGCTCTGATATGGAGCTTCCTCTATAGAAAAAAATGCTTCAGTTTTAGAGTATGGATTTTTGTTGGTTTTGAAAACAAATATTAAATTGGACGTCAGAAAACATTAGTGCTAGGTCTATATCCACTGTTAATTCACTATATACATATGGGCAGTCACTCGGTTCCTTTAGCTCTAAAATGAATGAGTTAAACTAGGTGATTTGTAGCCTTGATATTCTATGATCCTGTTTTTGCAACTCAGAAAGAATATGGAGGTCTTCCTTCAAATTTTTGGTTCTGTAATGTATTACAGATGTTTAAAGTCTAACCTTCAAGAGCCCCTGAAGTTGTAATTAGTATCCCTACATTCAAGTAATAATAACACTGCCATTTACAATTCTTTGTGTGTGTATATGTATACATGTCTGTCTGTATACACACACAGACAGACACAGACACACACACACACATGCATTTATATGACTAGGGCAAGATGCTATACCCAATAGTAATGTGTATTTAATCTGAGCCTTAGTTTTTCCATCTGTAAAAGAACAGAATTTGATTAGGTGACATATGAGGGGGCCTCTCCACTTATAAATTCTGAAACTCTGTAAATATGTGATATAAAAAGGAGTGTCCTTCAAACTTCCAGGAAAATGCTTTGTTTGGATATTTTCACATTTGTTAAATAGATCTGGTTTTACTCAGTCCATATTCATCATTTCCCTCCTTTCCATAATGAAAACAGTAAATTATAGTGAAATGACTCTGAACTTGGAATCCTTAGGTCTTGATCATATCATATCGCCTTTCAGCATTTGCCTTTCCTGACTTTGTAATAATCTGCCATAACTTTATAAACTACCCCCAGACACCTTGGGCACCTCCAAATTTGGTAATTGCCTCCATTACAACAGATTTAAATATCTCTGTGATTTAAGACATAAGTCCTAGGGAGTTACTTGAAACATGTGGAGTTGGTGACCTGCCCGAGCCTCACAGTTAGCAAGGGTCAGAGGTATATGTGTCACTAAGTCTTCCTGATACCAAGCACAGGACTCCATTCACTTTGCCATACTGCTTTTTAAGCCTCTATACAGGTAGATATTGATCTACATACATATATATGTATATACATTCATATATGCATGTGTATGTACATGTGTGTTGTGTATATGAATAATATTTTATCTGGACCTGACTTTATTGGAAATTCCATTGAGGTAACTCCTACTACCATTGTAGATAGGCAAATAGTTGGCAATTTAAAGTCTTAGAGAATTGCCCATAACAAGATTTCTTAACCTGGACTCTGTGGAAGGGCGCTATAATAGATTGTAGAGTATCCCTGAACTTGGATAAGAAAAAAAAAGGAGTAGCTAGGTGGCACAGTGAATAGAGCACTGGGTCTGGAGTCAGGAGGACATGAGTTCAAATCCAGCCGCAGGCACTTAACACTTACTATCTGTGTGATTTTGGGCAAGTCACTTAACCCCAATTGCCTTGCCTTCCCCCCCTCAAAAAAAAATAAGAAAAAAATACAGCTTACTAACATTTAAGTTAAATTTATCATATTCCTTAAAAATAAGTTTTAAAAAGCATTTTTCTGAGGAAGGATCAATAGGTTTTAATAACCTAGCAAAAGGGTCCTTGACAAAAATAAATAAATAAATAAGAAGCCCTGGACTAGGGGTGCTGAAAGGATATGTGACTTATCCCTTGCTTCATAGTCTGTCTGTATCAGGCAGGACTTGAACCCAAATGATCATAATTTCTAGGACACATTACACTGTGCCATGTGTTATCTGTCTCCTGCTTTGTCTATCTGCTTATTCATTTCTTTTACTATGCACACACACATATACATACATAAATATATACACACATATGTAGATAGAGCATCTAAAATATAACTTTAAAGGACTACAGAAAAGTACGAAGAAAATGAGAGAGAGAGGCTTTTTTATTGTCTTTTAGTAGAGACCATAGAGAGCTGGATGGGGTCTGAGAGGTCACCCAATCTAATAATAAGAATGTAGTTTCTAATGTGCAAGTTTTGCCTTTTCCCCTAATCATTTTGGCTGCTTTTTCTGTAGCCCTTTTCAGCTATATTTTTCAATGCTTTGCCTGCATGATAAATGGTAAATTAAAACGCAGACTACTTGGGGCCATTGAATTCTTGCAGAAGTAACATGGTTACAGCTGATAACCTGAATTCCAATAAAGTTATTATGATTTGAAGCCTGAGATTATGTAAGTAACTTACTTCTGTAAACAAATAAGTCCATGTAAATCCATTCAAAAGTGCTATGAAGAAAAGGTCTAGTTGCCCATTCCTATGGAGAGGGAAATGGCAAATCACTCCAGTATCTTTGCTAAGAAAAGCCCAAATGAGGACACGAAGAGTCAGACAGGACCGAAAAAGACTAAACAACAACAACATTAGGCCACTCCTACGACATTGCCCTTTAGAGGTGATTAGATTGAACAAAGAAAATTGCAAAGCAATTTATGTTCCCCTGGACTGTAAATTATATCAGTGGGATCTACAGTAACAGTAATGGACCAATAATGATGATAGAATGGAATATTCTAGTGCATTCTATCTTTACTGTTCTATAGATATAAAATATTATAATATGTTATAAAATTCTGAGATGACATGATGTAGTAGACAGTACAGTAGAAGTAGTCAGCAAGATACATGGTCAAGTCCCAGCTTTGATGGTGAATAAGCATTTATTAAGCATAGTCACCTTCTACATAATTACTTCCCTGATGCTTCCAGTTATTAGCACTCTTTGCCTCCTGAAACTGTCTTGTATTCCTTTGTATTTACCTATTTGAGCACATGTATCTCCTGGAAAAGAATATAAGCTCCATGAGGGCAGGGACTGTTCCATTTTTGTCTTTTTTATCACCAGAGCCTAGGATAGTGACATATTATAGACACTTTTAAAATGCTTACTTAATTGAATTGTCAAGAAAAGATTCATAACATTCAATGCCTTCTTCAGATATGCATTCTGTATATTTACGTGTATTTGTGCATAATTGTAATGAAATGTTATATATTATCCATGTATGTGTATACTTGGATAAAAATAGCACAGTCCTGCCCTCACTGATATAACATTCTATTGGAGAAGAAACATGTACAGATATATGCATGTATTACATGTGCGTGTGCACATGTGTTTTGTTGTCTTATGAATGTGTATATATGTATGTGTATTATGTCACATAACCCTATATATACATACTCCCCACTGTAAACCTTATAACATGCTTAGGGCCGGAGAAACAGATGCAGCTTTTTACGGGCCATAAGTTTGGAGACACTCTTGGAATCATTAGATGGAATTATTTTATTTCTGTGGGTTGTACACATTCAATGTGGAATTAATTATTCACCTACCCACCTTGTGCAACCAAAGATAGCAACCCAGGGTGGGTGGATGGGTGAGCGGCTGTGTGGGGGAGGAATCATGAGGAGATCTTAGGCCCAAAGGTGAGATTTTTTTTAAATGAAAGATGTTGAAGTCTATAAGGAATTATTTATAGGGCCAGACTTAAGGCTCAGCTACTTACTCTCAACCTCTCAACCTCAATTCTCAACCTCTTTGGAAACCAATGCGTTTTATGATAAGCATCTGGGGATTATAATAAGAAGAAGACACCACTTAGGTCAAATTTCCAGGTCTAGAAGAATTGATTGTTCACTCCAGGTCTCAGAGATCCACTTACCCACCAGATCCTGAAAGGATTTCAGTCGCTGACAGCATCCCTTCTCCCATACCTAATAACAATAACAATAACAATAATGATGATGATGATGATGATGATGATGATGGCGTCCAATTTGTCTAACATTTCATTCTTCCTCTTTAAGCTTTCCTATATACAATATATCATGAACTTGCAATAACCCTATGGGATAGACCAAGTCTCATTGGTCCCAGTTAGATGAGGAAGCAGAGGCACAGAAAATTTAAATAACTTTATAATAGAAGCAAGAGAAGAACCTAAGACTCAGCTCCAGTCCACTAACACAACAAATATTTATTAAGCCCCTGCTAGGTGCACAAAGTTGTGCTAGGTACTGAGGCAACAAAAAAAAAAGAAAAAAGGAGAGGGCCAGGGACAGGAACAGGAAGAGGGGGGAAGGAAGGGGGAGGGTAAAAGGGAAGGGGAAGGAATTTACATTCTACACTTGTGTGCTTCCCTCAGTCCCTCCGTGTATCTTCCCAGGGGCTTCTAGAGGGTCTGTATACATACTTGACATTTCCATGTCTGCTTAAACTTTCCAAAGGACTTCATCATTTATTATTTCATTTGGTCTTCACAACAACCCTACGAGATAGGTTGACTATCTGCCACTATCCCCAAATTATAAATGAGGGCATTGAGGTACAGAGTCCTGTAACTCTCTCAAGACCACACAACTAGTAGATCAGGAGATTAGACCTCAGATCTTCTAATGCCCAGTGCTGTGCTATTTTTAAAGCATCATACTGCTTCCTTTAACCCCAAAGTCTCTTAGACATCTGTAACACTTTCTTTTCATAGGTTCTACCAGTTATTATTTTTGCCGAGTCATTTTCCAATCATGTCTGACTCTTTGTGACCACATTTTGGGGTTTTCTTAGCAAAGAAACTGGAGTTGTTTGCCATTTCCTTCTCTACCTCATATTTTACTGAGGAGGATCTGAGGCAAACAGCATTAAATGACTTGCCCAGGGTCACACAACTAGTGACTGAAGCAAGATTTGGACTTAGGGCCACTGTTCAAACTTCTTTGAACAACTTTTCAGTGAACCCTACTGACAAAATCTCAAAAGGGAAAATAAAAATCAAAAAAGTAAGTTAGACCAGAAATGGAAAAGTAGAGAATGCAAGACCTATAAGTTTGAATATTATATGGAAAAGTTTTAGAAAAAAAGTAGCTTTTAATGAGAGTTACCAGATATAGATGAATAATATAAATCAAATTGACTCAACTCTTCAGTGCAGTAAATCAATTTAAATTCAATGAGACTTTAAATGTTTTGACATTAAGTGATCTCTTTGTAATGCAAAATTAATGCTTTTTTTTTTCAAAGAAGGGACAACCTGCATTAAGAATTTGGCTTGCATAACTGATGCCCATTATTGTTAATGAGACATTCAGGGTAGTTACTCTTCAAAAGCTTTTATGATTATAGGGGAGGTCCCGTGTTGTCTACATAGTGCTCAGACCTGTGATGTAACTTGCCCCAACCCCTTATATAAAGTTTACAGAAGAGTGATACTGTGGAGGACATGACTTGACCTCTTTGTTACAGTCCTGTTGCAATGAAATTCTGCTGCATTTTTTAAAGCCTTGTGATTTAAAATAAATATACTCATTTATAAAAGTCAATCGCCTCATTCTCCAGGCAGTTTAATTTCCATTTCTAACACACAGTTTTACAGTGACATGAGAAAATTACTTTATATAGTAGCTTTATACCCAAGGGATGAAAGGGGGGGGGGGAGGGGAGAAATCACCTACATATCTGAAGAAAAGGAATTATATCAGAGAGCTGATAGGTTAAAATCCTGAAATTTCAGTTTATCTAAGAAATCAGTTCTGTCATTTGAATCACCACCACGAGGTAAAATAGTACTGAAGGTACACTGAGCAAGGAGGCATCAGAAGATTGATGTTTGGGTCTAGCTATGCCATTAACAAGCTGGGTGGCTTTAGGCAAGTCACTTCAACTATGAGACAAGGGCTTTGAACCAGTTGGTTTCTAATACTTTCAGTTCTAGAATTCTATTTTCTCAGTATTTATTGTCAGGGACCTACTGTACTCTTGTAAGGAAACCCTGAAGGATTGTAATCTAGTTTTCCAGTTAACAATAACTGACTAGCAGGGCCTTTTGGAAGGAGTGTATGGGGCTGTGGAGGTGGGAGAGAATTTAACTACATACATACATGCAGGCATACATATTTATTTGATTTGTTACCTGCTACAGTACTACCACTACTACTACAGTATAGGGTATTGCATTTGTTTTATATGGGGGGGGGAACAAAATGGGTAAGGTAACCCTGTCAGTTCTGAAATATCAAGGCTAAAAGAAGGGAGAAGTGACTTAGCTCATTTGAATGCAGATGTCTGGATATTTGGGAAATTAACAACACATCGAACTGAAAGAAAAAATGAAAGTAGGCTATAAAGATTCAGCTGTGACTTCCCAGAAGAAGACTTCCCCTCTTCATTCCTCTGTAACCTGTGTTCATTCCAACAACCAACTATGCCCTTCTCTCCTTTCCTTTCCTTCCTTCCTTCTCTCCTTCCTTCCCCTCCCTCTTCCTTTTTCCGTCCTTCCCTCCTCATTCCCTATTTCTTTCCCTCCCTCCTTCTCTTACTTCCTTCTCTACTTCAAACATTTATGAAGTGCTTACTGTGTGGTGTTTTACTCTCATAGGCACATACCTGCTAGGATTGGAAATGGATAGCATTATCTCATAGACTTATAACTGCATCTTAAGGTTCTGCTGTCACTTTATATTTCTCCAAAATCTGATTATCAGACTGACCCACCCAATCAAGGAGGGGTGGGTTAGAAACCAATTCAGTTACTTTAAAAGCATTATCTGGTAACTGATACAAGAAGGTAGAGCCTCAGTTTAGAATCACTGCAGGTGAGAGAGATGAGAAAAGATATAAACTATAGCACAATGTAGAAAATTGTTTTGCTTGGCTATGCAAATTGCTCACAGGATTTTGTTTTCTTTTTCTTAATTTTTAATGGGGAGATAGATCTTTGTTAAATAAAAAAGTTAAATTTAAATTAAAAATAACAATATTCATGACACTTGACTTTAACCAAAAGGTTAAGAAGCAATACCATTTGCCATGAGTAAGCTAGTGAAAATAATTCCCAAAATATACATTTCAATATAGTGGTTAATGGAAAGTTCATTATATAAAGATAAGTAGCCCCAGTTGGATACATAGTAGCTTTCCAGCAGAGTTTTTATTGGGGAGTCAGAGAGGAATTATTTTAGTGATGGGACTGGCGTTAGTTTAATTTTGGCGATTTCATGTGAACTATTCGGTAGAATCATTCTCCAGAAATGGAAACAGTCCTTTATCAGGCAAAAATCATTATAGCAGTACATTGTGGTGAGCCAGGAGAAGACACAACCTCAGGGCAGAAAATGCCTCAAGTTTAGTTCTGTTTAAATATTGCCAGTGATGATTGGGCTATCATGCAATTCTCCCCAATTATACTTACCCTCAAGGCAGCCTGGGCACTAAGCCCTTTGTCATGCAGACAATGTGTCGGCAAAGTCTGGCTCTCCTCCATGAAGAAACTATATTTACTTGTCATTTGGCTCAGGTTCCATGTTGTACTGAGATGAGGAAGTCAATTTGTTGATTTGTTTTCCCCTAGTGTAAGGGTACTTACATGGGTCTAGGAGAGGTCACTGTGATTTACAGACATTTTAGAAAATCAAATTTAAAATTCTGTTTTGTTCTTCCCCTATGAGAATAGCTAAGGCCCAAGGTGACTTTGTAGGAATGGGACCTTCAACAGAAGTATTATAATAATAACTTGCCTTTGTATAGCACTTTACAATTACGGGATGTTTGCATTTATTCCTCATAACTGCCCTGTGAGGCAGGGAGTCTAAGTCATTTTATTCTCATTTGCTGAGACTCTGAGAGAAAGAGATTAAGTGTTTCAGGATCAGAAGATGACAGTATGACAGAAGTTAGAACTTGAAGGTCTGTAGAGATCAGGTCATTCTAATCATCTTATTTTAAACATGAGCAAACCAAGGCCCAGAGAAAGCAAGTCATTTGCCCAAGATCACATGGATAGTGGGTGGCATTTTAACCCAGTTTTGCCCATTCTAAGTGCTCTTCTCTGTCTGTATCATTTACTTTTGAGTAATATAATTCTGAAGAAATATCAGCCACCATCTTGCCTTTATTCTATGTCATAGAAAACATGTCTGCTAGAATGTTTAGCTATTAGGAAATTAAGCTGAGCAAAGAAAAGACAGAAGAAAACGTTTGAGATTGTAAAGCTTCTCAACCACCAAAGTATGTCCCTAGATTGACTTTACTAGTCAATTCCTCACTCCAGCCTGTCACCTAATCCCTAGCTTTCTTCTTTCCCATTATCACCCTCTATTTAAAATTCCATTATTGACATTTATTTCCTTTCATTTCTTTCTCATATCCCACTATCTCTCTGCCATTACCTTGCTGAGTTTTACAGCTATCCTTCCCTCCAACAAATGTTTTTTTTTAATCAGATAATTTTTATCTTTTTGTTTAATGATTTCACCATTTTCATATGTTGGAGAAACAGACTCTAGCATGACAGAGGGTTTTTCTTCAGTATTCTTGTCGTTGCTTTCTTTTGTAAACTCTTAGAATAACAAAATAGAAAGTATGAAGGGACATGGAATAGTAAAAGAGATCATTGGTCTCAGAGTTAGCAGACCTGAATTCTAGGCTTGGACTTGAGGCAAGTCTTCAAATTTCCTATGTTCCAGTTTCCTTCTCTGTAAGATAATGTTTTAAATTCCTTTCCAGTTCTAAAATTCTATGACCAGAGGCATATGCTTCCATTAAGTGCTGAAGCTGAGAATCAGCCTTAATGGTCAAGTGTCTAGATGTCAACGTCAAAATAGGTCTGCAACTTAAAATCTTAGGTAGCTGCCTAGGTATTCACCCAGAATATGGAGCGAACTCCTTATGGCAGTAGATGTCAGAGACAGGACTTGAACCAGACTTGTATTTGTTTGACATCTTCCTGACTCTGAAGACAACCTTGTGTCACTTGGTGTTTCAGCTTCTAGAACAAATAAAGGAAATATTAAGTAAAACTGGGCCTATTTTAAGACCACCCCCCCAGTTCTGCAAACTGAAGAAATACATTTCTTGCCAGTGAAAGGCTGCTTGCTTGAGAAGTTGATGCGTGCCCAGAGTTTCACTCAGTTTCAAGTTTGATCTTGGTTCTGATCATGAAATGAGTATTTACACCCCCCCAATTTTTTGGTGACCCCCTTTTGGTTTCCTTCCACAGACAGTGTCGAAGATGAAATGGAAATGGCCACTGTGCGGCATCGGCCAGAAGCTCTTGAGCTGCTGGAAGCCCAAAGCAAATTCACCAAGAAGGAACTTCAGATCCTCTACCGAGGATTCAAGAATGTGAGTGCTTTGGTTCTGACCTGCCAAATCCAGAGAAAAACCCTCAGAAGTGTGGAGTCAAAAATGAGAAATTAAAACTGAAAGTGAATTGCATCAAATTGAGGGCCAGATTAATGTGATGAAATGCTCAGATGCCAAGTAGGGATATTAGCCATTGTGCAGTTGAATGTCACTCTATGGTGAGCTTGGTTGTGCTGAACATTTCAAACATTATCCAGTGGCTCAGTATCTGTACTCATGATATTCCTATCTAATTTTGCTAGGGGCTACTTTGACCAGCTCAAACATCATCCTAATATCCAGTCCATTATTGGTTATTATTTGGCAGCCCTAGTCTTTAGGGGGAAAAAAGAATTGAAGAGTATGTTTCATCAGTTTAGAAAAAGGTTGGTACAAAATATGTGTGTAGACACACAGATTTTTTTGGTTCATTAGACCATAATGTTAATGTCACTGAGCTCAGAGACAGAATTCCCCATGTAATTGCTTATGTTCAATATGGCCTTGCATTTTCTGTTCAAAGGGGCTCAGAAGAAAGTAACTGAGGAAGGGAGGAGCCATGAGTTTTACAAGGTGGCAGAAGGAATAGGAAATGCAGTGATTTTTCTATTTTTGAAGTTTTTAACATGGACATTTCCAGAAAGGGGCAGAAAAAAAGAGATGCGTCTAGAGCAGAAGGACTTGTCTGCAAGAGAGGCTAGGCCTAAAAATGCAAAGAGTTTTGTTGGGTTTTTGGTTTAGTTTGGTTTTTTGATTGCCACACAATCTGTTATGTGCCAAGATTTATGTAAGGAGATGGTCACTGCCCTCAGAGGGTTTGCAATCTATTTTGAAATATGAAATCATCTTTGTTACTCTAAAAAAGACCAGACTGGAGGTTTAACTGATGTCAGATCAGTTGCATTATCTTACTAAACAGAAAAAGGTTATCTATACACATATTCCATTAATATCCATGCAATATCAGGAAAGTATAGGGTATTCAACCAGAATATGGAGTGAACTCTTTATGGCAGATTTATTGGAGATTGAGTTAAAGACAGGTTAGTGCTGCAATGTAGATACAACCCTGGATTTGAAGTGAAGATGACTTTAATTCAGTCCTACCTAAGATACCAACTAGCTATACTGGGTAAATCACTTCATTTCTCTCAGGCATAATTTCCTCATCTGCAAAATAAAAATTTTAAAGATAAAATGAGATGATATATAAGCATTTGGCATATTTTAAATTGCTACATAAATATTAGTTATTATTATTAGATTTAGGCAGGGTTTTTTATTTTGTTGTTGAGGTGTTTCAGTTGAATCCAATTCTTTGTGACCCCATTTGTGGTTTTCTTGGCAAAGATATTAGAGCAGTTTGCCATTTCCTTCTGTAGCTCATTTTACAGATGCAGAAACTGAGGCAAATAGGGTTAAGAGACTCACTCAAGGTCATACAGCTAAGTGTCTGAGGCTGGATTTGAACTCAGGTGTTCCTGATGCCAGACCTGGGCCTCTATCTGGTGCACCACCTAGCTGCTTTCTTACAGCATAGGCCAGCACAGATGTGTAATGATGTATATGGAAATACTCCTCACATTGATGAGATCACGGATGTGTTGAGGTATATGTAATATGTGTGTGTCTGTATATAATTATATGTGTGTAAACGCACACGCATACATACACATACATACATATGTATATGAATCTATGCATACAGATACACACATATACATCTATGTGTATATACACATGCGATCACAAAGGATTCTGTCATCATAGAGAATTACTTCAAGCAGTGTAGATTTTGACTGTCTACAACATGGTGGATAAATCCTAGGGAGTTGCTCAAAGTTTTGAGAGGTTAAATGACTTGCCCAGCATCACATAGCCAGTAAACAGCAAGATTCAATTCTGTCTTTCTAACTCTAAAACTGCTGCTCACAAGCAGTGAGCATGTCACTCTCTCTAGTACACCTTTACATATAAGTGAAGATGGCTTGATATGTCCCTTCATTTTATGTAGTTCAGTACTCTCCATCTCTTCTTCTTTGTCTTCTATATATGCTTTTTCACTTGGTGATCTCATCAATTCCCAGAGTTTTAAACTCTCATCTCTATGACTATCATTCTTCTTCCAGCCCTGATTTCTCTCCTGACCTCTAGTCTCACATCTCCATCTGCCTATTGGACATTTGGAGCTGAAGAGTCCACAGATATCTTAAACTCATTGTCTAAAACTGAAATCATTATCTTCTCCCCTCCTCCAAACCTTCATCTTTCCCTAACTTCCTTACTGCTAGTCTCTCAATCCCTCAGTCTCATAACCTAGGTATTATCACTCTCTCACCTAGCCCCTGCCCAAGCATCCCCCTTCATGACATCTCTTACATATGCCCCTTTCTCTCCTCTGATGCTGCCACCACCCTGGTAAAGACCCTGACTATTGCTATAACCTGCTGGTTGGTCTCCCTGCACCAAGTCTCTACCCACTCCAGTCCAAGCTCCACTCAGCAGCCAAAGTGATCTTTGTAAAGGTTAAGTTTCACCATGTCACTCTCCCTTTCAGTCAATTCCTATGGCTCCCTATTGCTTCCAGGATCAAAAATAAAATCCTTTGGGTTTTTTTTAAATTTTTATATTTACTAAAATTTGTTGTTTTGTTTTATATTTATTTTATAATATATATTTTATATATTATTTATTTATGTATTATCCTGGAAGCAATAGCAAAAGTCCTCCATAACCTTTATTCCTTACACCACCCTTCACATTTCCTGTGATCTAAGTGACACAAGCTTCATTGTTATTTATTAAACAAGACACTCTAGCTCTCAGCATTTTCACTTGCAGTCCCCTCTGCCTGGAATTCTCTCATTCCTTATATCTATCTTTAGGTTTCCTGCAGTTCTTGGCTAAAATCTCACCCTCTGCAAACCTTTCCTGATCCTCCTTAGTGCCAGCGTCTTCTCTCTGCTAATTATCCTCCAATTTGTCTTGTATATATCTTGTTTATACACAGTTGTTTACACGTTGTCTCTTCCATTGGACTCTGAACTCGTTGAGACCAAGGACTGGCTGACTGTCTCACCTTCAGTGCTTAGCACAGGGGCAATAGAAAGAAGGTATTTAATTCATGCTTATTGACTGACTGTTGAGTGACTATCAGATGAAGAAACTAACTCAAAGAAAGTTTAAAGAGCATAATCAAAGTTATATATAAGTGAAAGTGTTGGCACCTGGATTCAGATCTTCTAACTTCAAGTCAGATATACCCTTTCAATCCTGTCACATAACACTATGTATTTGGAAAGGCAACTATGGTATAATTAGCCTTAGCACCAAAAAAATTGGGTCTGAGGGATAGTTCTACTACTCCTTAGATGCCTGACTGGGGACTAGTCACCTGTGCTCTCTGAGGCTTAGTTTTAGAATCCTTTAAAAAAAGGTTGTAATCCCAAAGGATTGAGGGGAGGTTTTGTCTGTGTTTTTACCTGCAAACGGCTATGTAAATACCAGCTGCCCAAATCCATTTTGGTGGATGGAATATCAGCTAAGGGAACTAAGACAAAGAGATACATTTTAAAGAAAGCTAGCTTAGAGCAGTTTAGGTTATTCCCATTATAAGAAATGTTGCTTGCCCAGACAGGACCACTTAGAACACTCAAAGACCCACAGCTTCATCAACCTCCAGCAGTAGAAAAGCACAAAGCAGCAGGAGTGGGAAAGACAAAAATATATAAAATACCAAGCCTTGGCAAAAGCCAAACATGAACAGAAGGATAATCAGGGAGGGAAATTGATATTTTATTCATTTGAAAGTTACCATCTTCAATTCAATTTCAAGATCTTATAGTAAGTTAACTTTAAAAAAAAAATACCATTCCTAGAAATAAAATTGAAAACGTCTACGAGGGGAAGAATCTACTCAGAGATCCAAACTTCCCAATTTTTTAGACTGCCACTGTGTTGTCATTCTATCGCCATCACAGTAGGAACTCTCTCAGTTTGGGGTCTGCCTTCCTTTCATTCCATTTGCTGCAAATTGAAACAGTGATTACTGCAATCATTAACCTTTTCAGCCAGTGTCTCTGCAGCAAGCCTTGTACAAGAGCCACTTTACAAGGAATTGCTGTGGTCCCTTTCTCTTTGCTTTCTTTTCTTTCTTCTTTCCTTCCTTCCTTCCTTTCATTCTTTATGTCTTTCCTTTCTTCCTTTTTTGCTTTCCTCCTTTCTTTTCCCCCCTTCTTTCTTCTTTCCCTCCTTCTTTCCCCTTCCTTCCAAAAAGTGCTTTGCAAACCTTAGAGCTATATAGGTGTACCAGCAAGCACCCTAGCATACCCAGGGTGGCTTATAGCACAGGTTCTTATATCTGCTTTTCTAAAGGAAAGCAACTCAAAAAGGGTAGCAAACTTACTTTAATCAATCAGACATGTATCATTTACCCAGTTCAGGGGGGAAAAGTCAGCACCCTGAACTTCAGAGAATACAAATAGAAGTCACAAGCAGACAAAGAAACAGATCAGTAGATGGGCTTCCAGCCATCTGACCATTACATCCATACCTAGTCAGTTACCAGAGAGGGAAGCATCAACATCTGGGTTTTCAAAGGGGGGTGGGGTGGGGGGAGGGTGTCAACAGCTGCCCAGAATCTCCTCTGGCCAAATCACACAACTCTTCCAAAGTGAGCCCCAAAGCAAAAATTCACATCAGGGTTAGAGAATGTCACAGCCCTCTTGATCACCTGCCCAATCACAAAGTAATAAGGTGTAGGTGTACCTGAAAAACAAGCCTCCTGCCACAGGCTCCATGTGACCACATTCAGCCTATTAGGGGGCAGAATATACTTTCAGATCAGGGACCGTTGTCAGAGCCACTTAAGCCTATCAAAGGGCCCAAGGGCAGGGAAGATCTTCAGGTTCCCATAACAATAGGTATTAAATATTTTTTTTCTTGCCTTCTTTTTTTCTACCACTTCCTTCCTCCTCTCCCTTCTTTCATTCTCCTATCCTGCTCTTTCCTTCATTATCTTTTCTTCTTAAAATATATTGCAAACCTTTCCTCTTTGCTTTCTTCCAATTCCACCTTTCTCCTTCTTTCTCTCTCCTATTTTCTATTTCCTTCCTTCTCCTTTATTCCTTCTGCCTTTTTCCTTTCTTCTTTTTTCTTTTTTAATACTATTTCTTTACTATCCTCCTTTATCAAATTAATAATTTTATTTCTGTTGAGAAAACATTGCTAAACCACATTGTCTATACTTCTTTAATAGAAGGGATTACATTTCTCCAAAACTAAAAAAGGTTTATTTATGATAAAATCTGGCAGGAATGTCTTTTACAATTTTAGTTTGTTGTCTTCTCTTCAAAATATGCATCTCTAATAAATACATTCATAGAATTATTAAAGGATAGAGAAACCATGAATCTTTTAAATAGATCATTGCTAGTAGTTTTGTGCTAGCACTTGTTGACCAGATGGCCATCTAAGAAAGTATAGATCAACTTTTCTTGATTTTTCTGAACATCAATTGAAATATTTAAGAACAAAGTGATTTCCCTGGAAACAGATTAACAATTCATTTTTATGAAACTTCTGAAAGCCTTCCTACATATTTTGATTAAAAGGAAAAACAAATCATTCATCAATGTCTTAAAACTTTCCTCCCTTCATATGACAATGCCTTTTAAAGCAGTGATTCTCAACCTTCCTAATGCCATGACCCTTTAATATAGTTCCTCATGTTGTGGTGACCCCCAAGCATAAAATTTTTTCGTTGCTATTTCACAACTGTAATTTTACTGCTGTTATGAATTGTAATATAAGTATCTGACATGCAGGATGTATTTTCATTGTTACAAATTGAACATATCCCACAGGTTGAGAACTGCTGCCTTAAAGTAACCCATTTCCTCTGAAAGCAACAGCTGTTAGTAGCCTCCAGAATCACCCTCTGCCAGTCTCCTACTCCTGATCACTGGCATATATTTATATGTGTATTAATGAGTTCTAGGTAACTATCAGGGAAGCGAGGAGACAGAAGGGAAGTTGAACCTGTCCCTCCTTTCCCTTCCAAACACTCCTTCCAATGGCATATATACAAACACACACATGCTTACAAACTAAATGAGTATTCTCCTGACCACAGGAAAAAAGGACCCTCTAAATTAGAAATAGCTGGTGAGAACTGATGATTCAAAGTGGCCCAAGAATCATTAGTTTCTTCACCCATTGAAAGAGGATCAAATAATTCATTATACCTTCCTCTTAGGGTTGCTCTGAGGGTTGAATGAGATAATGGATGTGAAAGCATTTTGAAAAGTTAAAAGTGCCATGAAAACACGGACACTTTTATTATTGGGATCATCCAAGCAGCATTTTGTCACAAGAGAATGGAACATACTGACAACTACTGCCTCATAAAAATCGTTCGACCACCTACCAGATAGCAGCCATGTCTTTGTCCTCTTTCAGGCCCATGTTGCCCTTTAATGCATTAGTTCAACAAGTGGTCTGATAACCACTGAGATGGTCTGCAAGGATCCATTGCATGACCTGTGGCCAGCCTTCCTTCTGGCCTTAGTACTTCTAGATCTGTGATTTTACTGGAGTTGGATGATTTGCCAGACCTTGTGCCTTAATAACTGTTGTCATAATATGCTTTGGCAACGACAACAGCAACAACAATAATAAATCCACCATCTGTTAGTCAACCTACCCATGCTGATCCTCAGATGATAGGCCATCATTGGGTCTCTACTCCAAATTCTTGCCTACTTGGTCTTACATGGCAGAACTTGGATTCTGCTGACCTTATCTTTGGAAACCCAGGTTCACCTCCTTGCCAAAGTGATGACTCAAGGAAGACTTTCTCAGGGTCATGACTGCCCTGTTGTCTTAATATGTATTATGTAATTGTGTTTTGATATGTATTTAATGGTATTATAGTAGCTATTGTGTTGCTTGTGGCTTAACTTGAAATTGAGGAGCTATCCTATCAATTCCCAGGGGAGATGTTTTAGAGATTGCCACAAATGAACCAAACTCTCTCTTACAAAATATGCTTTGGGAGCAGAGCGCTTTTTCACTGAAGTTCTTCCTTTGATTTTTTTTTTTTTTGATCTCTTGATGTTTTTGTATTACAGCATAGGAGAAAAATCTCAAATGTATTACATTATAATATGTTATTTCCTTTTTAATAACTGTTGGCATGCTATAACCCCTTTGTGGTTTTTAAAACACTTTACCTACATTTATTTTATTTCTGCCTCACATCAACCTGATGAAGTAGGTGTTATTACCCCCATTTTGTAGACAAAGAAACCAAGGCTTACAGGCCTTGAGTGATTTACTCATTAACATAAGGCTAGTAAGTGCCAAAGGGATGATTTGAACTGAGATCATCCTGAATCCAAGACCAACCCTCTATTTGTTATTCATTCCAAACTGCCCTACTAGCTGTTCTATGACAAGGAGGATATGCTGGTAGCAGAAGCAGTTATTGAGAAGCAGGCATCAAAGAGGGAAGAATTGAATCATAGCAGGGTAGACTCCAGAACTTTTATGTTTAATAAAACCTATATATAACCAAATCATAATCTTACCAAGAGGATCACCAGACTTCCCATTCATTCTGCAGATGTCTATGTTTGTTGGTATGGTGGAAGCTAGATGCCAGTAGTGGTCACTGTTGGGTTTCTCACCCCAGCAAATTTGCCTTCACACTTTCATAAACTTTTTGGAAGTCAGTGCCTTGCCATCTCTAAGAGACTAAGGCAGAGACTAAATCATTCTAATAATGATTGCCTTGCTTTGGCTCAGATAAAAGATGTTCTTTCAGTGCAGAGTTATAGGTTTGATGATTCAGTGAGTCCTCAAATTTGCCAAATAATGGAATCTTAGAATTAAAAAGGATCTTAGAGATGTTTTTACAGAGAAGAAAATTGGGGCCTGGAGAGAAGGGATTTTTTCCAAGTTACCTAGTTAGTTAATAAAGAGGATTAGAAGAACTGAGATATCCTGATTCCTCTTCTTTCCGCGATACATATTTCCTCCTAGCTTTTCTCTTCCCTCCTTTTATCTAAAATTTAGGATGTGAAATTCAACTTGGAAAAAAAAAAGGTAGTACCTATATCTCTCCTGGAGTTGAGTGCCTCAATTAGGAAATGAGAACATAGCACTCTCTGTTTATTGGAAATGATTCTCTCAAGCCCTGAGATCAGATATTGTGCTTTTGGCTGACTCACTTGTGACTTTCATAGTCATTTAATCTCTCACTGCTGCTGTTTCCCTCTGTAAATTAGGGATTAAAATCTTCTTCTTCCATAATGAGGGGGTTGGATAATAATTGGTTTATGTTCTTGATAGTTTCAGATGAAAGATACTCCTTAAATGCAAAGCATTATATACACACTTTAGTACCAAAGCTTGAAAAATGATTTCCTCTGAGCCACAGGGTACTCTACCTTTCATATGCTCAAGCAGTAGGCCTGTAGAAAAGAAGTGTCTTAGACTACCCTTAGTAGATAAAATATTGCTGTTCTTCCTACTTCTCAGTACAAATATTAAACAATTTCTCTCTATGTGAGACCAACCATACCTACACAGAGTCAAAGTCTTTTATGCTGTAAGATACGGCAACCAATAGTCTCTTTTTTGCCAGCATACCTGTCCCACTACTGTATGATAATTATTAACAAATACATGGATAACCCTGAGGTAGCTCGGTATTTTCATTACCATCCAAAACAACTGTTCTCAGAATAGTTTTCATTGGATGGTATGGTTTATCATATTCTAAGTCTCTCTCTCTTTATTTGCTTGTCCATTTATGGCAGGGGCCCCCAGCTCTGAGGCATCTAAATTATGCTTAATAGATTAACAATAATGATATCTGTGTAGCATTTTGAAGCATTTTTTCACATGTCATTTCATTTGATCCTTACAACAACCCAGGAAGGTATGTACTATTATTATTTCCATTTAATATTTGAAAAAACTGAGGCATGCAGAGGTAAAGGGATTCTCTATCGTATATTTCATTAAGATAATAATCAAGTGAAACAAATTCCTTCATTAGTGATGTCCAAATATGTAGATCTCACTCTGCCCCCTGAGTCCATTACCTCCCTGTTAAGAGGTGACATCATGATTTATCATTAGTTCTGGAATTGTATTGTGTTGACAAGAGTTCTGAAGCTTTTGTTTGTTTGTTTTTTGGAAGGATAATTGGGTTAAGTGACTTGCCCAAGGTCCCACGGCTGGTAAGTGTTAAGTGTCTGAGATCAGATTTGAACTCAGACTCCTGACTCTGGGGCTGATGCTCTTATTCACTGTGCCACCTAGCTGCCCCCTGTTCTCAAGCTTTTTTAAAGCTTCTACAAGCATATATTGAGTACCTCTTGAGTATACATAACTGTGCTAGCTTCTGGTGAAAATATGAAGTTTAGATAAGATATGGTCCATAATCTAAGGAACCATGAGGTTACACTATGGTAGGGAGATGAGACACAAGTAAAAATAATGATAAAACACAATATTACATGATAAGTGCCTCAAAATAAGGTGCTCCATGAGGTTCAAGGGGGAAAATTAGTGCCCATCATGGAAAGCCTTTTGGAGACTGTCGTTCTTCTTTTAGACATTTGATGGGGAGGATATTTTACATGTAAGGCACAGCATGTGCAAATGTATGGAGGCAGAAAGTAGGGGACTTATTTATTGGACAAGGACTAGTCTTTTGGCTGAAGTAGAGAGTATTCAGAGAGCAATAATATGAGATAAGACAGAAAGGTAAGGAGCAGCAGATTGTAGAGAATGGTGAATGTCAAGTAATTACTGAATAGATAATTACTGAAGATTTTGACAAAAATGAACATCCTCTTCACAAAAAGACTGCTAACCAGGTATGTGTTAACTGTAAGTGGAATATTTATTTAACCAGAAACACTAACCATCCCCACTAAATTTTCTCTATTCTTGCTAGACTTTTTGAATTCTGTAGCTATTTGCCTAGCAATAGTCAGAATATCTTGGGGGAGGGAGGGGGTGAAGAAATCTAATGGTGAACAAAATTAGAATGAGCATATTCATTCTCCTTAAATCACTGTCCACACTGGTTTAGTTGTTTTTATTTTTTTTAAGCATTGTTAATAAATGTTACAGAATATTCATTGCTAATGAATAATTTCCTTTTTAGTCCAAAATACCTTTGGGTCCTACCAAAGGATTACTCATAGTATCACAATCCTTTCCTTGTCTTCCCCGAAAGAAATCTTCAATAATGGAAGAGAGAGAGACTGAGGAGTAAAGGGTACCAGGATATTCCCCTCCTATTGATTGTTTAGAAAACTGCCACCCTAGACTTGATGACCTTCTCTGATTTCTCTCAGGTCTTACTCTACTATATCTTAAATGAGGAAAAATTCTGATATTTTTTTTTAGTTTAGGACAGGACCAAACACAAATCTGCTTGACACTAAATGGATTCTTGAGTTTGTTTAGACCCAAACCAAAGAAAGAACTAGGAAATAATTTCTCTCTTCTGTCTGCTGGATTATACACAAAACTTTGGTGGCCTTTTCAGTAATACCTAAAGTGATTATTCAGAGGGAAAAAAGTAGTTTTTATCACAAGTTAAAGGATGAAGCCTCCTAGGAATATTTTAAATGTATCATAGTTTGTCATCTTGTCTATTTTTTTCCATAAAAAAATAAACAAAGAGGCCCGATAGCATTTGGATCCTGAATAACTCAGCCAAGTATGTAATGAATAGACAGTTTAACCTTTTCTTTAAACCACACATGCAGATTTTCCAGCAGTTTCTAGATCAAATCCAACTCTTTTGGTCTGTAGAATGAAAGAGCTTTTGTGAGGCAGTGAAGGACTCTTGCAGACAGAAGACAGAAGACCTGGTCTGGAGTCCTAGCTTTTATTTACTGACTGGGAAAATGTGGGCAAGTACCAGAACCTCCTGAACTACAATTGCCTCACTAGTAAAATAGCATTATGGGGAAGTCTATGACAAAGATAATGTATAGAAAGCCTTTTGCAAACTTCAGAGAAGTATACAAGGGAAAGGTATGGCCATTCCTTGAAGATTAATGCCTAACCCAGAGGTGGGGAAATCTGTGACCTCAAGGCCACATGTGGCCCTCTAGATCCTCAAGTGCAGCCCTTTGACTGAATCCAAACTTCACAGAATTTTGATGTTTCTTGTAGGGAAATGAGACCAACAGTTCTTCCAAATGCCCAGCATTCCATTTATTTGTTTTGAAAGAGAAATGAATTTGGAAGGACAGGACACAAGTTCAAATCTGACTGCTATCACTCACCACCTGTGTGACCTTTATATAATTCTGATCGTGGTGATGAGACAATGACTAACATTTATATAATGCACTAAAGTTCGCAAAGCTCTTTATGAATATCATTTTATTTTATCCTTACTACAACCCTGGGGGGAAGATGCTATTATTGTCTTCATTTTTACAGATGAGGAAACTGAGGTTCAGAGGTTAAGTGATCCTCTCAAGTGCACACAAGTGAGTAAGTGTGTAAGGCTGTGTTTGGGCAAAGTAAATTCTAATAGGTTTTTGGAAAGGGACCAGTTCACTTCCTTTTCAGAAGCAGAATCAACCACCATGTAATTTGTGCAATGAAGTTTTGTCCCCAGAAAGCCTACTATTAATTTGAAAACAGGAGGCAAACCTGTTACTGAGCAGAATGTGTATTGTCATTGATAATTGCTGCTGATTTATTGAACAGATTAAATGTATCAAAAGCAGAACATAACAATGCAGTTTGGTAACTACTGAGTTTGAAAATTTGATGTGTTTTATATATGCCTAGAATACACCTTTGATCATAAAACTTCCTAAAAGTTGTGAATATTTTTCCATTGGAAGAACTCATTCAGTGCAGCATTTTTTCAGGAAACATTGAACCTGAATACAGTAAAATATTATTAAAGCCACCTTTCGCTCCTCCTTCTCCCTTGACCTTTCTTAAAATGATCTTCAAGTTCCCTCCATTCTCCCACCACAGTGCCATGTGTATCCATCTCCTTTCTACATATACTACTCAAGTCAGACACTTTCAACCTCATATACAGATTGTTGCAATAACTTCCTAACTGACTTCCCAGTTTCCAACTCCCTTCACTCCAATACTCACAACCAGTCAAACTGGATAATCCAAGTAAAACCACATGGGAGCTTAGTCTGGTTTTGTTTTGTTTCATTTTTATTTGGAGGACCTATGTTGGCTGTTTATCTTGTTCATTTTGCATGAAAAAACTTTCGAGGCAACACACACACACACACACACACACACACACACACACACACACACACACACACACACCACTTCCAGAGGACTGTTCCTTAAGCTTGGCTGTTATCACACAGTCCCTTTCTCCAAAACCATCAATGGCTTCCCATTGTTGACAGTAGGAGTTCAAACTCTGCCACTGGCTCCCAGCCACACAATCATCCAACTTTGAAGCTAGAGGGGTCCTTAGAAACCATATGGTCCAGTCACCACATATTCCAGATGAGAAAAGTAAGATTGAGGAAAGTTAAGTGATTTGTCCAAGATCAAAGAGACAGTGGCAAAGCAGACAACAAAACTTAAGTCTCTTTAAAATTCTCTTTCCACTTGGCCCCACTGCCTTGTTCCTTTTATTTTGTGTTCAATGTTCTCTTTACTCTGAACCTAGGTTACCCTGCAAGCCTTCTCTTCCATTCATCCACCTTCATGCACCCTGTGCTCCTACCAGACCATGCTAAAGGAAGAACGATGCTGGGAAAGATCTGCCAATGGGACTTGAATGACCTGGGCTCTCAGATCCTTGCTCTGGCCCCACTCATTACCTGTGAGAGCTTGGGGGAAATTAGATCACTGCTTTGGGGCCCTTCTTTTCCATTTGTAAACTGAGAAGGATGGACTCACTTGATGGCCTCTATTGTCCCTTCTAGTCCTAAATCCAAATTGATGGTCTTATGACTGCACCATTTTCCAAATAAATTCTTTGCTTTCTTCTGTTTGCATCTTTGCTTCCACTTCTCTCTAGAGTTCCCTTTCCTGTTCTGCCCTCTAAAAGCTGTCCCATATGATCTGTCCATCTCCTAAAATTCTCAAGGCCTATGTCAAATGCTGACTCTTCCATGAAGCTTTCCATTATCTCACCAACAAAAGGATCTTTCTCCTGCAAATTCTCTTAGAATTTGTGCATACCTGGCAGTTGGTGGCACAGTGAATAGAGCACCAGCCCTGGAGTCAGGAGGACCTGAGTACAAAACTGGCCTCAGATACTTAACACAAAAACTAGCTGTGTGACCTTGGGCGAGCACTTAATCTCAATTGCCCTACCTTCCCCCCTCCAAAAAGCAAAAAAAAAAAAAATGTGCATATCTCTCTGACACTTTGCTCTCTAGTTCTCTCCTCTCCCCCCACCCCAATATACAAACATAGGAATAGTGTGAAGAAGAGAGAGACAGAAGGAAGGAGAGAAAGAAATGGTAGGTGGAGGAGAGAAAGAAAGATATATATTCTCCAAAAAAATGAGGTCCCACGTGATTACATACTTCGATGACAAGCTGGTGAACTGTTTCCCTAATTCCTAATCTAATTCATCCTTCTGTCCATATCTCTAGTATATCCCAACAAAGATATCTCTTCTTTTTTTTCCTCTTCTCTGTTGATCTGCTACCATGATCTCTAATATTAGATTTTCCTTCAGAGTTCCTGAATTTTTTTCATGTGAATATGTCTTCTAATATACTGTGTCCCTTTCATCTATTATCTTCCTTTTGAATAAAGCATAACCTTCCAGACCCATATTTCTAGTGTTGAGTCCCATCCCATCAAATCTCAGTAACACCTATATGGTCACTTACCTGTTTGTATCAAGCTCTCTACTTCACCCTATTTAATACTCATACTTCTTGCATGTTTTTGTATTTGTATGTATCTTTATATATCTATATGTGTGTACATACACACACATACACATTTATTTGTATGTATATGTGTATATGCCACAGACTTGTTTTATTGCTGGCTTTCTTGGGTATTGTCTCTAGCAGGAAACAATTGTTTCTTGCTTGAAAGAGAAAAGAGCATTATGAGTCTTCTTAAGTCATGCTTCAGCATTTTAGGGACTTAGATAATGAGTTCTAGTAGAGGTCCTGCCACCAACTTTCTGTATGATCTTATTAAAGTAACTTCATCTTGCAAATCCTCAGTTTTCTGATCTTTAAAATGAAAAAATGGATCTATGGTTTTGAACTTTTCCAATGTTTCTTCCAATTCTTATTTGTTAAGTAAATCCTTACAATTCTCTGATTTATAAAACCAGAGGGATACTTCAAACTAAACAAAAATGGCCCATGTGAAGTAATTTATCCATTTACAGGCAGTAGCTTTTTTTCTTTTAGTTGAAAGTTCAGTCATTCACTATGGAAAATAAAGAAATTCTAAGAAACATAAGAATACCAAAAAAAATTACTGATGAAATATTGAAACAATTGTATTGCCAACCATTTGGGAGGATGGATACTGGGGAATACCAGTGGTTCTTACTTTCAAAAGTTTAATAGACCTTGGAATCAGTTATGCTAAAAACACATTTTCTCTATCTAGCTGGTTCATATGCAGCTTTGTATTAGCAGGGCTCATTGCTGCCCTGTATTTTATAGCTGAATAGACTTAAATATCAAGACATTCAGAAATGTCTCCAAGGTTACATTGTTAGTTTGTAGCTGAGGCAGAATTGGAGCACACCTTACAAGTATGCTGTATAACCAATCAGCAACCTCATCATCTGTCAGTTTCATGTGGTGAACTGACATCACCAAATGGCAAATTTGTCTTTCAATTAGAATGCAGTCATTTTGCTATTCCTTAAATGGGTAGGAAAAGGATGGAGGCAGGAAGAAATTGATTTAAATGTATTTTCTCATCTTTTGTTTTCCATGAAGGAGCTAGTAAAGATAGCATAGGGGAGAGGATTGGGGTCTGCCATATTTACAAAAGTTTTTGTTCTGATTCGTTCTAGTAATTTTTTCCTGTGACTAGATGTTGAGGTGTATTCCATTTTGGATGCAAAATGTTATCATTTACATAGGAACTATAATGACCAGATTCAAATATAAATTTTGGTTAGTAATGCAGCTCAGTGCTGGGCAAAGCTAAAAAATAATTGGGTTTTTCAACCCATGTTTAACAACATAAGTAATCTTCCAGTAATACTACATAAATAAAAATCGTATAACTTCAGAATCTCTGAAGAATCACAGACTTGGGTCTCCCAGGTGGCAATAGAAAGACTCATAGTGAGAATCACCTCTGACATATCACCAGTGATGGCTTTTGACTTGGCAGGTTGAACTAGACAGTCACTTCCAACTCAGGTTTTGTGATACTGAGCAAGGACAAGGAGGTGAAACAGTTATTTGGCAAGAGCAGAAGATGACACATTGACAGCCAGAGGGGCTAAACTAGGAAGAAATGTTATAGAGCAGTGGTTCTCAAGCTTTGGGTCATGACCCCCATGGGGGTTGAACACCCCGTCACAGGGGTCGCCTAAGACCGTTGGAAAACATATATTTCCGATGCTCTTAGGAACAGAGACACCGCTCCTCCATCTGTCTCTAGGTGGGTCCATCCACATGCAGATATACCCACATACAAGTATTAAAGGGTCATGGCATTAGGAAGGTTGAGAACCACTGTTCGAGAGCCTAGACATCATAGACAGGATGCTGGGAGCAGGGACTGTCTTTGGTATTTCTTTGTAGCCCCAGAGCTTAGCAAAGTTCCTGACACATGGTAGAAGCTTAATACATGTTTATTTCCTGACTGTACCAATGGAGGAAAGTGCCCATATTAAAGACATAATGGATTCATTGAAGTATGAGCATATCACTTCCAATGGGGTCCACTTGGCTTTATTCAAATCCCAAGGGTAGTTTTAAATTAAGGCCAACTCTAAAAGCACTCATAGCCCTGTTCTCTGTATTGTAGGGCCTAAGAAAAATAATGTTGCACTCCTTTCCTTTTGCAATACTTAAATGTTTATATCCAGATTAAAATGAACCTCAAGGGCAGACTTGAAGTAAAAGGAAATGAAGCCACAAAGAGGAAAGAAAGTGGCCTATGGCATGTTTTACGACAGGTATTAGGTTATTTTTCTAAGTCTCAGAGAATGACTATAGAGGCGATGAAAAGAAATTAAGATATTTTGGCTCCATATAAAAAAGCCTTTCTAAGGCTCAATCATTTCTGACTCTTTGTGACCCTATTTGGAATTTTCTTGGCAAAGAAACTGAAGTGATTTGCCATTCCTTCTTCAGCTCATTTTGCAGATGAGGAAACTGAGGCAAACAGGGTTAAGTGACTTGCCCAGGGTCACACAGCTAGTAAGTGTCTGAGGCCAGGTTTGAACTTGGAAATCTCGGTTCTCCTGACTATAGGGTGGGCGCTGTATCTACTGCACCATCTAGAGGGCTCTTTTAAAAAGTGGATCTGTTCAAATGTAGAATGAGCAGCCTCAGGAGGAAGTAAGTTCCCTGTCTCTGAGGGTCTTTAAGTGAAGTTTGAATGAATGTCTGATAAGTATATTGTTTTTTTCTTTTAATTTTAATTTATTTTCTTGATTACATCATTCATTTCCACAAGGTTTTGAGTTACAAATTTTCTCCCCTTCTTTCCCCTACCCCCAAGCCCAAAATAGTGATCCCACCATAAAGCCCTTCCCACAATCTGTTCTCTTTTATGTCCTCCTCCAACACCCCTCTAACTTTCTAGTAGGGCAGGAAGGGTCTCCCTACCCCAGTCCCTGTATGTCTTATTTCCCAGTTGCATTTGATTGTATAGCTTTAAATTCTAGATTTCTTGCGATTCCTCCCTTTTTACCCACTCCCACTGGAAGGAGCAGCAATTCAATACAGACTGTACATGTGTAATTACGCAGGACATCTC
>CM053601.1:124588617-124602690 GCA_028646575.1 Pseudocheirus occidentalis | reverse complement strand
AGAGAGACTCATTAGGAACAGAAGCAAAAGAGCCCCAATTAAGCTGTCTTTTTTTTCCCCCTTCTTCTGGGCAAACTACCAATGTCTCCTGTGGGAACCAGGCTTAAGTGAGGACTACAGTACAAACCAGCACACTTCATATGGACATTAGGATAAGAAGAGCACAGGTATGACACCCAATTAATTTCTGATTCCGATTGCCTCTAGAAGGCAGCAGCTTAATAGTGTTCAGAGGTAAGGTTCCCTTTGTACAGTATTTTTTGAAACAGTTACTAAATATAGCCCAAAGAGCCTGCAGTTTAGCTCTTCCTAATAGACTTCAGGCAGCAATTGTAGAGTATTTCTTTTATTTCCTTGGGAAGGTGACTCTTTCAAAAGTTTTTATCCAGTGGAGAAATTTGAGGCTTGTCTTCCTAGTCACGTCATTGTATACAGCTGGCATTAGGTCATTTCTTAACTTCTTCCTTAAGTAAACCATGGGTTTCATTGTATATGAGGAGAGATGGGTCTACAAGGATAGGTCAACCTTGTCAGTAGCCTGTGCTTATACATTCTCTTCAACCTGATTCAGAGTCTCTGGGAAGCCAGAAAGCATCAGCAGGAAAGTCAACGGACCTGCTTACAATAACATCACCCTTAGAAGAGTAATTTGTGGTAAGCAATGTCTTAGCTAAGAAGATGACCTTTCTTAGTACTATCTTATACTTGAATTTTCACCATATAAATCAACTAGTATTTACTAAAGATCTGCTATGCACCAGTGCTGGGCAATGGGAACACAAAGACAAAAATGAGACAATTCTGGTCTCCAGGAAGCTTACCATCAGAAGCTAAATGAGAGAAATACTGATAGATTCTGAATTTTTAACCCCTTCACCATCTCACTGATCAGTAAAATGTAGGATTCAAACTAGACTTTTATAGCCAATGTCTCTTTCCTATTTAGTAATAACCACTTGGCTGCTTTTAAGTTCTGACTTGCAATTACTAAGATGACAAATGAAAGGTTTCTAGTCTGCCAGAATTTTTGAGGAAGTAATCTTAGACAGACTCTAAGTGCTTAGGGAACTCTAATTTCAAAGATTTCACCTAAGCTTCTGTGACCATTGAATTGTCATTTAGAGGACTATTTGACTGCTTATGTGTTTCTTTATGCTGCCTCCAAGTAGTTGTCCACATCTGGCCCAGTGGTATGGGGAGTGGACATGGGAAAAAGGCAAGAGCAAAAGCTCTTCAAGTGAAAATTCGAGTGAAAATCAGTGCTCAAAGTGGAAGAATGAATAGTCTACCAATCTCCCTGGTAACAAGAAGGTAGACCTGGTAAAAATAGGTATAATGATGAACTCTAATTTCTAATTTTTTTGGTCATGTCTGACTCTGTGACTGGGGCGGTTTGCCATTTCCTTCTCCAGCTCATTTTACAGATCAGCAACTGAAGCAAACAGGGTTAAGTGATTTGCCTAGGGTCGCAAAGCAAGGAAGTGTCTGAGGTCTGATTTGGGCCAGCATTTAATCTTTTCCATCAACCCAGCTGTTCTTTCAAACCATTATCTTACCTCTTGTCTTACTTTCCCATCAACCTTCTTGAAAAAGTAACCTATATTCATCACCTTCACTTTTTCACATCCCACTCACTCTTTAACCCTGGCTTGTATCCACAACACTTCCACAAAAGTGCTCTTGGTAGCCACCAAAAACCTCATCATCTTCATCATTATTTCTGACCACTCTGTAGCATTTAGTACTGCTGGTCACCCCCATTTCCTAAAACTTGCCTTTTCTCTGACTTCCATGGCATTAAAATTTCCTGATGCTTCTACTTCAATGGCCATTCTTTCTTTTTCAGTCATTGACTTATTCCTTTTGCCCTCTCAATATAGCCATCCTCCAATATTCTCTCCCCTTCCTGTTTTTGCTCCTTTTTATATCCTCTTTTGATAATCATCCCTGTTTCTGTACTATCAATTAATATAGGCTAAACCACAGTTACCCTGGGTTGTAGGTTTCTAAGCTTGGCAGTTGCCAAGTGTTAGTTGCCTAAATCACTCTCATTTTGGCAATTTGATTATATCAAGTAAGTTTCTTTATGAAATTGTGACGATCATTGTTGTTGTTGTTTTCAATAACCATCTCCCATGTATCAGATTCAATTAATCATTTAAATATGCCAGCTTGGAGATATTTTATTTGCTTGCGATATATTTTCCCCATTTTTAGTCTTTTTGTCCCCTATTTTTTTTGCTGTTGTGCCCTGATAGCTGATTTAGCAATGACTTCTATCAATGTTTTCTGTCAGTTAAAATACACAAATTTTCATTTTTGTGATATTATTTGTTACTTATATCTAAGCACCTTTTTATTCTTTCCTGATTCATTTCTGAATAAAGTTTCTTTGTAGATTTAAAGGTTTTGGCCTTTTTATTCCCTTTTCCTGAACTATATTTCCAACATAGTCTTTGTTGTAGTCCTTACTTATCCCCACTTTTGCATTGAAATCATCAGATATCAAATATATATATATATATAGCTTTAATTTGGAGAGTCTTATTGAGTTATTACCAGATTTTTCTTTACATCTTCATCCTTGGCAACATATATAATGTATATGCTGTAGTTATTTTCCTGATGAATTTTTTTTGCAAATACATATGAAAAAATGGCCATGTGACATGACCCCATAAAATGATGTTTCTCCCTGTATGATAAAACCTGATCATCTTACTCTGTTATTTGTCTCTTCAAGGAGAAACTGTGATTCATCTGATGATTTAACAATGCCTTCTTTCTTTGTTTTCTCTTTTCATTTATCATGAGAATACTTATTAAGATCGATACATTTCAGTTCCTTAAGTAATCTGTCCACTTGTTGATCATTACACAAGGATCTCAAATTTAGAGTGCCTGAATCTAAGTTAATGTTCATACTTGGTCTAAAAATTGTAATTCATAACCCTTTATGTCCTCTTTTCTATCATCCTGTTACCACCTCTTCAAAAAATAGAAGGGAGTCACACAGAATGATGGCCAGTTTTTATTTTACTACTTTTCATGGGTTGCAATATCAAAAGAATCCATCACCACCTGGCCAGCCAATCAGGGATGAGTTCCTCTGTACTTCATTTGGCTAGTCTTCAGAAAACAGATACAGTCTGGATTTTTGTCATTTTTATCTATACATCTTGGTTCTCTCACCAGATTCAAATTTCTTTGAGAACAAGACCCATTCTTATTCATTGTTATATCTCATATAACATATGTTATATGTGTTATATATGACATATATGTTATATATATAACTAAACAATAATCAGTGTTTAATTATAACTAAGCACAGTGCTATGCCTTTAAAAGGTGCTCAACAAGTATCTGTTGAATGAATTCACCATTTCATATGGATTTTTGTTTAGTTAAGAGTTTTTTTTAAAGTGCAGCTATAACACAAGGCAATTCAAAGTGTTGACTTTGAGTCTGATACCTTCTTGTCCATCTAAGCCAGCAGTTCCCAACCTGTGGGTTATGTTCAATTTGTAACAATGAAAATACATCCTGCATATAAGATATTTGCATTACAATTCATAACAGTAGCAAAATTACAGTTATGAAGTAGCAACGAAAATAATTTTATGGTTGGAGGTCACCACAACATGAAGAACTGTATTAAAGGGTTGTGGCATTAGGAAGGTTGACAACCACTGACAGCTAAGAAAACACTTTTTTCTCAATCCTTCTTGCTGTTTTTCTGTTCATTCTGCTAACTTTTCATATAATCACTACACAATGGTCAACCAGATTGAGAGAACATGAGAAATATATTCTTATATTTATATTTATATCATATATTATATACTTTCCCACTGACTTTTAGAAAGGCATGGAGTTTGCCTTTAGTTTTCACGCCACTGTCATTTCCTAATATGTTCATTTGTACCTTGAATTTTACCTATAACAAAGAAAAATAAACAATGGTACTAGCATAGGTACTGTAGTTGATAGCATCAACTGCACCTTTTCATACTCTCAGGCACCCATGTCCCTAGCTAGAGCAGGCAGATGTTTCTTCTTCTTTTCTCCAGGACCAAGAATAGCTATTACAACCAGTCCAAGTTAATCCACCCTGTGTGTTTTCATTTACATTATTGGCATCATTGTTCTCCTGGTCCTGCTTATTTTACTTCACATGAATTCACAGAATGCTTCCTATGTTTCTCTTCATCGTATTCATTGTTTCTTACAGCATGTGGTGAACCTATTATATCCATATACACATACTCAACAATATATTCAGAGGTACCCCAATTGATGGATGCCTATTTTGTTGCTCCTTCCAGTTACCTATTGCTATTTTTGCATTGAAGATCTTAAAGCTCATAATTAGGGTCAGGACTGTGTAGTCAATGTCCAGTTTTAATTAGGCTCAAATAGTTGTGCACCAGCAGGCTTGTTAAAATAGCAATGAATGGGTAAGTAAATATACTTGTCATCAGTATAATCTTGGCAACTCTCAGAGGTTCTCACTCCCACTGTTTTCTTAATCTTTTATTTTTTCCTGCTCGAGTACTTTTTTAGACAAAGTGATTGAAAATTCCTCCAAGACTTAGTTCACTTAGTCAACCAAAGATGATATGATATGAAGGTAAGGATATCAGTTAGCCAGAGGCACTACAGGTTTAGAACCATGCCAATAGGTTGATACTTACATTCCCAAAGATGATACTGCCTACTTGGATTTCTAGTTTAATTCTCAAACTGCCCTAAAGCATGCCAATAAAGAAATTTTTGAAACTCTGTGTACTACTCAGAATACTTGGAGAATCCACAAAATCTTGACTTTCTTTCAAATTATTGTTTGAAAAAAGAGGGGGGAAAAGCATGCACACACATTCTTTAAAAAAAGTTTTAAACATTCACTTTGCTTTCTAAGCATGTCATTCCTTGAGGGGTTCAAAGAATTTCTGCAGCAGAGCATGGGACTTCTTCCAATAAAACAATATTCTCTTTCTGCCTCAAAGAAAATACTCAAATTAGGTACAAATACAAAGAGGCATGAGACCTATGCTTCTATCTTCTCTGCATTTCTAAAGTAAAAATGCCCTACGTGTTCATGAAATCCACTGGAAATTTTCAAGCTGTGTTGTAAAACTAACTGAGATTTATCCCAAACCCATGGAGTTGAAAGTAAGACTTAGTTTCAGAGGGCCCGTTCAGTTCTTTCAGTATATCTGAAGGGGCCCAAGCCTAATTCATGAGTGATTTTAAGCCTTATCATGGCACAGTAGGCCTGATCCCACCTTGTACCTATGCTACTACTCCTGAAAGTAAGTTTAGAAAGGCTCATTAACTCTGTCAAGCCATTAGAGTTCTCCTTTTCAAAGTATAAACCAGGAAGGGTCTTCTAGGTCAGTGTTTCCCAAACTGAACTACACTGTGGACTGGTAAAAATAACTCAATTATAATAACTATTATAATAACTCAATTAAAACAACTCTACCGAGGAATGAACTGCCCTCCAACAACTTTTTCTCAGCTGCTCTCCTCAGCTCAAGGGGCAAGAACTGGGAGTGTGTGAGATGGAAAGAAACAAGAGGAAGGAGGAATAAGAAGGAAGAGGGAAAGAAAGAGGCTTTCTTTTAAGTCTTTTGAAGTAAGGCCTCTTAGTCATAAGAAATTAATGAAATAAAAATTTTCTGCCAATTGTGCTATACTGAACCAGGTGATATGGAGACAGATCTCTTATAGTAAAAATGATACTTTTAATATCACAATATGTTTTTATTACAGACATGAATTAATATAGTGTTAGTTTATATGACAAAAGAAAAGTCAGAGCCAGATATCAACTTCCTCTTACCCTGTACTTTAAAAATATAGTATTCAGAACAGAATACAATGGTATTGACCACTGTGGTCAATACTGGTATCAATCACTGTGGTCAGACCACCAAATGTAGTCTGACCAGGACAGAGTACAGTGGGAATATAACCTGTTTATCCTAGAAGCTATACCTTTCTTAATGTAACACAAGCTCCCATTAGAATTTTTTTTTTGCCTGCTATGACACACTCCTGACTCATATTGAGCTTGTATCTACCAGAAACCCATCTTTTTCAGGCAAAGTATTATCTAACTAGACCTCCCCATGCTCTATTTGTAAAATTAATTATTTGAACAAAAGTTTAAAACTTTACATTTATCCCTGTTGAATTTTAACTTATTAGATATCACCCAATACCCTGTCCAAGCCATTAATAAAATATTAAACATCGGGTCAAGCAGACTCTGCTAGGTGGGATATCTTGCCAATTTTGTACTGAACCATTAGTACCTATTCTTTTAGTCTGACAATTTAACCAGTTGCAAGTCCATTTAATTGGGATATGAAATAGTCCACATCTCTCCATCATTTCTACAAGATACTAGCTTTGCTAAAAATCTAAGTAAACTATATCTACAGCATTCTCCTAATCTATTAATTTAATAATCCTGTCCAAAAAAAGGAAATAATCTTAGTCTTGGAAGACCTGTTGTTGATGAAGTCATCCTGGAACTTTGTAATCACTGGTCCCTTTTCTTGATGTTTCCTATCCATCTCCGAAACGATCCTTTCATTTTGCCAATAATCAGATTCAAGCTAATTGGACTCTAATTTATAGAATCTCCTCAACTGCTTTTTTAGAAAACTGGGACATTTGTCTTTCTCCAGGTCTACTGACTTTAAGTCCTATACTATGCTCACTACATTGCACTGCCTTTGTATCATCATGAGATAGGGCCTAAGGTAACTAGATTAACCCTTTCAGGTAATTTCAGAAAGCTTTTTATAAAACCAAGACTACACTATAGAACCAGGGAAGCAGTTTAAGGAATGTATGTGCTGAAAGCAACCATTTCAGAGTTATATAAATGCCCCTACAGGCAATGGATTTCTCCTGTAGGAATTTTCCATGATATTTGTGAGATTATAAGATTTAGAACTAAAATAAACACAGAAATCATTGAGTCTGGATGTACCTAACCTTATTTTGTGTCATCAACCCTTAAGACAGTCTGATAAAGCCTGTGGACCCCTTCTCAGAATCAAAATTTTAAATATATAAAGTAAAATGCTTAGCAATTCAAAGGAGCCAATTATATTCAATAAAGTTATCAAAATGTGTTTTTTTAACTTGAGGTATCCTAAATTAACAACCTTTAATCTGATACATTTCATCCAATTTAGATATCAATATATAGCTATGGATAGATAGATTTTTCCATAACGTTTGTTGTAACAAATAATGTTTTAAAGACAGTTCAGCAAAATGAATCAACATATCAATTGATTCTAGCAGTGCATGCACTGTTTTATACCAGAGGTGGGGATCTTGCAGCCTTGAGACCACATGTGGCCTTCTAGGTCGTCAAGTATGACCCTTTGAATCCAAACTTTGCAGAACAAATCCCCTTAATAAAAAGATTTGTTCTGTAAAGCTTGAATTCAGTCAAAAGGCCTCACTTGGGGACTTAGATGGCCACATGTGACCTCGAGGCTACAGGTTCCTCACTTCTGTTCATGCTTCCTCACTTCTATAAAGAAATCAGTTAGTCAGCAAGTATTTACTAGGCACTTACTTGGTTCCAGGCACTCCAAAACCCTGGGGACACAAAAAAATAGAAAAATAGTCCCTGAACTCAAAGAGATCATATTCTAATTGTGTGGAGACATAAATAATTACATATATACATGGTATGTACAGGAAGCTAGTCTCAGAGACAAGGTTCTAGCAGCAAGGACTGAAAAAGGTTTTCTACAAAAAAAAAACTAAAATCTGAACTGTGTCTTGAAGGAACTCAGGGAATAAAGAGGTAGAATATCCCAAGTGGCTTCACACACTGGAAAATCCCAGACCTGCTAGGTATCTTAGTTTGCTTGGTAAAAGTTTTGTTTGTCTTTGCCTTCACCTTTAGACAGCTCTCTGTCTGAAGGAGACAGTTTCTATCTTGTGAGAGCATCCTCCTGCTCTGACGGTAGAGCCAGAGTTCTGGACTTTAGGGAGTCTCTAATGATGATGATTGTCATCATCATCAACTATTACATTACTATAAATGAGAGGGATATATATATATTCTAGTCTCTTCTCTATGCTAAAGTTTGATCATATTAATTACACAGTCTTATATAATTTGTTCTTCTTTCTCTTCTTTCCATTTAAATTCTTACAACCACTGTCTATTTTTTCCTGATTTTGTTTACTTCTCTGCATCAGTCCATGTCTTCCTGTGCTTCTCTGAACTCTTCTTAATTCTTGTCTTGTTTTCTTTTGTTTTTCTGAGTGACAGTATTCTATTATGTTAACATAACACAATTTGTTTAGCTTTTTCTCAGTTGGGGGCATCTATACTGTTTCCAGTTCTTTGCTCAAAAAGAAAAAGGGCTACTATGAATATTCTAGTGTGTTTGGGGAACTTTTTCTCTGGCTCTAATTTTTTGGCAATGGGATCTCTGGGTGGAAAGTTATGGACATTTCTGTCACTTTTAAAAGCATAATTCCAAATTGCCTTACAGAATGTCAATACTTTCATTTTACAGATGAGGAAACCAAGATTTGGAAAGGTAAAGTGATTGGCCCAAAGTCATGAGAGTAATAAGTGCCAAAGTCAGGATTCAGACCAAACTTTTAACTCTTCTAACTCCAGCTCTTTTCATTATGAAACATTTTCTCTCATATTTCCACAAAGAAGATAGGGAAAATCAACTCTTCTTTTAAAAATACAGACAAAAAATTCCTACTCTAGCTAACTCTCTTTGAAAATTCAGAAGTGAGGAAATTCATTCTGCATATAATTGAAATACTCCTCCTCCCCTAATATCTAATGTAATAGATGACAAAGAATGGACACTCAAATTCATAGTACAAATGCAAAAATTATAGTTTATTAATTATCTTACACGAGGTAATTTCATATGAAATGCATAATAGTGTAAATTGTCTTCAAAGTAATTGCTGTAAGACACACTTAATGGACTGATGCTGATGTCAATCTTTGCCCTACATAGCCATAGACCGAGGGGACCTGGTTTTCTACCTAGGGAGAAAGGTTCTGGCTATAGGCCACATAAAGCATGAAAGCAAGACAAGTCCTTGAAACTTCCAAAACTCCATCTGATTACAGTAGTGACAGTGGTCTGAATTTTCAGAAAGCCAGGGAACTCCTTGTTCCATCACTGTTACCAGGTAATCAGAATCATAGAACTGTAGATCCAGAGATGGCTGGCTCACCATGGATCATTTAGTACAAACTCCTCACTAAGGTCACTGAAGCATAGAGACACTGACTTGTAGCAAGTTATGCAGGTATGTAGACAATATTTGAACTCAGGACCTCCAATACTTACCATTTGCTGGAGTTTTTTACATTCATTTTTTTTTTCCTCAAAGACATGTAAACTTTTTTTCCTTTTTAGTTTTTTATTTATTTTTCCACTTGACAGTATTTTATTATTTCAAATTACATGTAAAGATAACTTTCAAAATTCATCTTTACAAGATTTTGAATACCAGATTTTTCTCCCTTCCTCCCTCTTCTCCCCTCCCCAAGACAGCAGGTGATTTGATAAAGGTTTTACATATACAATCATGTAAACATATTTCCACATCAGTCATATTGAGAAAGAAGAATTGAAACAAGAGGCAAAAAATTATGAGAGAAAAAAAATTGAAAACAGCTTACTTTTATCTGCATTCATACTATTTCTAGTGTTTTCCTCTGGATATGGATAGCATTTTCTATGTGAGATTTTTGGAATTGTCTTGGACTAATGTGTTGCTGAGAATAGCCAAATCATTCATAGTTAATCCTCACATAATGTTGTTGTTACTGAGTACACTCTTCCCTTGGTTCTGTTCACTTCACTTTGCATAAGTTCATATAAATGTTTCCAAGTTCTTCTGAAACAATCCTACCAATCATTTCTTATAGCATAGTAGTATTACATCACAATCGCATACCACATCTTGTTCAACTATTCCCCAATTGATGGGCATCCCTTCAATGTATAATTCTTTACCACCACAAAAAAGAACTGCTAAAAATATTTTTGTACATGTAAGTCCTTGTCCCTTAGAAAAAAAACTTTCAGATACAGACTTAGTAGTGGCATTGCTAGGTCCAGTTTTATAGCCCTTTGGACATAGTTCCAAATTTTCTCCAGAATGGCTGGTTCAGTTTGCAATTCCACCAATAATGTATTAGTGTTCCAGTTTTCCCACATGCCCTCCAACATATGTCATTTTCCTTTTCTGTCATCTTAGTCAATATTTTAGGTGTTAAGTGGTACCTCAGAATTGTTTTAATTTGCATCTCTATAATCAATAATGATTTGGAGCATTTTTCCATCTGACTATAGATAGTTTTGATTTCTTCTTCCAAAAACTTCTTGTTCATTTCCTTTGACCATTTATCAATTGAGGAATGACTCGCATTCCTATGAATTTGGTTCAGCTCTCTACATATTTGAGAAACAAAGCCTTTTTCAGAGGCTTCAAAGCCCTCAAAGTTCCCTGGTTCCCCTTTAATCTTGGCTACATTGGTTTTATTTACACACCCCCTTTTTAATTTGATGTAATCAAAATTGTCTATTTTATATTCTGTAATGCTCTATCTTGTTTGGTAATAAACTCTTCCCTTGTCCATAAATCTGACAGGTAAAATATTCTATCCTCCCCTAATATGTTTAGGATATCACTCTTTATGTCTAAGTCATGTACCCATTTTAACCTTTTTTTCAGTACACAGTGTGAGATATTGGACTATATCTAGTTTCTGCTCAACTGCTTTCCCATTTCTCTAGCAATTTTTGTCAAGCTGTGAATTCTTGTCCCAAAATCTTAGATCTTTGGGTTTATCAAACAGTAGATTGCTATGGCCCTTTGCCACTGTGTATGTGTACCTAATCTATTCTAATGATTCACCACTCTATTTCTTAGCCAGTACCACATTGTTTTAATTATGACTACTCTGTAATATAGTTTGAGATCTGGTAGAAGTAAGCAACCTTCCTTTGCATTTTTTTCTATTGATTCCCTTGGTATTCTTGGTCTTTTGTCTTTCCAGATGAATTTTGTTATGATTAGTTCTAATATTTTTGATCCTTTTCTTGATATAACCCTGAATAAGAAAATTAATTTATGTAGAATTGTCATTTTTATTGTATTGGCTCACCTTAACCAGGACCAATTAATGTTTCTCCAATTGTTTAGATCTTACTTTATGTATGTAAAAATTGTTTTGTAGAGATAGCTAGGTGATACAGTGAATAGAGCACAGGCTCTGGAATCAGGAAGACCTGAGTTCAAATCTGACCTCAGGCACGTAGCATTCACTAGCTGTGTGACCTTGGGCACATCACATAACACCAAGTGCCCTGCCTTCCCTCCTCTGAAAACACACAAAAAATTGTTTTATAATTGTGTTAGTATAGTTCCTAGATTTGTCTTGGCAGGTAGGATCCCAAGTATTTTATATTCTCTGCAGTTATTTTAAACAGAATCCCTTTTAATCTCTTCCTGTTATATTTTGTTGGCTATATATAAAAATGTTAATGAATTATGTGGATTTGTTTTATATTTTGCAACTATGCTGAAGAATTATTTCAACTAGCTTGTAGCTGAATCTCCAGGATTATCTAAGTATACCCTCCTGTCATCTGCAAACAGTTATGGTTTTGTTTCTGCATTGCCTATTTTAGTGCTTTTGATTTATTTATTTCTATTTCAACAATATAGAATAATAGTGGTGATAATGATAATGATATTTGCTTCACACCTGATCTTATTGAATATAATTTTTAGATTATTCCCATTGCAGATAATGCTTGCTGATGACTTTAGATGGACACTACTTTTCATTTTAAAGAAAGCTCCATTTTTTCCTATACATTTCAGTGTTTTTAATAAGAACAACTGTTGTATTTTGTCAAAAGAATTTTATGCATCTATTGAGATAATTACATGATTTTGTTGGTTTTGTTGTCGATACGGTAAATTATGCTTACAGTTTTTCTAATATTGAACGAGCTTTGCTTTCCTGGTGTACATCTCACCTGGTCATAGTGTATAACCTTTGTTATATACTTCTGTACTTCCCTTGCTAATATTTTATTTAAAATATTTGCATCAACATTAATTAGAGCAATTGTTCTACAGTTTTCTTTCTCTGTTTTTGCTTTTCTTGGTTTATGTATATAATTTGGTAGAAATCACTTGCAAATCCATCTAATCCTGGGGATGTTATCTTTAGGGAGTTTATTTATGGTCTATTTGACATCTTTTTTCCAAGATAGAGTTATTTAAGTATTTTATTTCCCCTTCTATTAATCTGGGCAACTTATATTTTTGTAAATATTCATTCACTTCACTTGGATTGTCAGATCTGTTGGTATATAGTTGGATAAAATAGCTTCTAATAATTAATTTAATTTCATCTTAATTGGTGGTGAATTTACCCAGTTGATTTTTATACTGAGAATTTGGTTTTCTTTATGTTTTTAATTAAATTAACCAATGGTTTATCTATTTTTTTATTTTGCTTTTAAGGCTTTTTTTAACACTTTTTTTTTGCTTTTTTTTTGGAGGGCACTTGGGGTTAAGTGACTTGCCCAAGGTCACACGGCTAGTTTTTTGTGTGTGTGTTAAGTGTCTGAGGCCAGATTTGAACTCAGGTTCTCCTGACTCCAGGGCCGGTGCTCTATCCACTGCACCACCTGGCTGCCCCTTAAGGCTTTTTTTACTTTCAATTTTATTAATCTCTTTATTTCCAGGATTCCCATTTTTGTTTTTAATTGGGGATTTAAAATTTTTTCCACTTTTCTTTAGTTGCATGACTAATTTATTAATTTGTTCTTTCTCTATTTTATTGATATAAGCATTTAGAGATATAAAAATTTCTCTTAAGTACTGCTTTGACTGCATTACATACATTTTGGTGTATTGTTTCATTGTCATCATTCTCTTTAATGAAATTATTGACTAGTTCTATGATTTGTTGTATGGCCCACTCATTCTTTGGGATTAGATTATTTCACTTCCAATTAATTTTCATTATGGGCCTTTATTGAAGACATTTTCCTTGCATTATGGTCTGAAAAGGCTGCATTTAAATTTGTGCGTTGTTTTCTGTATTTGATTCTGAAGTTTTTATGCCTGAATGCATAGTTAGTTTTTGTAAAGGTGCCATGTACAGCTGAGAAAAGGGTATATTTTCTTCTATTCCCATTCATTTTTCTCCAAAGTTCTATTATATCTAACTTTTCTCCAATTCTATTCATCACTTTACTTCTTTCTTGCTTATTTTATAGTTATATTTATCTAGTTCTGAGAAGGAAAAGTTGAGATTTTCCAATAGCACATTTTTCCAAACCTCCCGTAACTCATTTAACTTTTCCTTTAAGAATTTGGATACTTTATTATGTGATGCAAAAAGTTTAATATTGATATTACTTCATTGTGCATGGTATTTTTAAGAAAAAATAAGCAGTTTTCCTGCTTATCTCTTTTGATTTTTGTTTTTGTTTGTTTGTTTGTTTTTGGAGGGCAGTTGGGGTTAAGTGACTTGCCCAAGGTCACACGGCTACTTTTTGTGTTAAGTGTCTGAGGCTGGATTTGAACTCAGGTTCTCCTGACTCCAGGGCTGGTGCTCTATTCACTGCACCACCTAGCCACCCCTCTGCTTATCTCTTTTAATTAGGTATATTTTCACCTTTCTTTTCTCTGAGATGATGATTGCTACCCCCCACCTTTTTTACCTCAGAAGAATAATAGATTCTGCTGTAGACCCTTATTTTCACTCTTTATACACCTCTTTTCCAGTTGTGTTTCTTTTAAGCAATATTTTGCTGGATTCTGGTTTTTAATCCAGTATGCTATTCACTTCCATTGAATGGGTGAGTTCATCCCATTCACATGAATAGTTATGATTATTCACCATATGTTTTCTTCCATTCTCTTTTCCCTATTTATCTTCTGTCTCTCTCTCTCTCTCTCTCTCTCTCTCTCTCTCTCTCTCTCTCTCTCTCTCTCTCTCTCTCTCTCTCTCTC
>CM053601.1:124568516-124581472 GCA_028646575.1 Pseudocheirus occidentalis | reverse complement strand
CACACACTTCAGTAAATGGACAGGGACAGGGTAGAGAACAGAACAAGGGGGGGGGAGGTATAGGAAGGAGAGACAGATGATCCCTGTCACAATATGTCCACTATGAAGATGTCCTGTATAATCACACATCCATAGCCTGTATTTAACTGAGTGTCCTTCCAGTGGGGGTGGGTGACAAGGGAGGAATCAAAAGAATCTAGAATTTAAAGTTCCCCAATACCTGCAACTAGGAATTAAGATACACAGGGGCTGGGATAGGAGACCCTCCCTGTCCTACCAGAAAATAAGAGAGCAGAGCAGGGGAGGGGCTTTACAGTGGGATTGCTGTTTTAGGGCTGGGGCAGGGGCAAGACGGGGAGAAAATGTGTAATTCAAAAATGTAATGAAAATGAATAATGTAAACAAGAAAACAAATAAAAAATAAATTAAAAGAAAAAAAGAAAAAAAGCCTAAAAAAAGACTGCAGGAGACCTGTCATGACTCTGTAGGACTCAGCCAGGATTCCATCAGCTTCTTCTTTCTTTACATGTCTTATTTCAGAAATGCCTTTGGATCTCTGGGTCATAAGATCCATCCTTCACTGCTTTTCTTGTCTTTGTACTGAAGGACTTTTGAGGGTCTCTACTCTTCACACAATAGTCAAGCTGATCGTTCTCATTAAGATTTCCTTCAGTTTCATATGTTTGGTATTGTTTTCATCTGACTTTGGAATAAACAATTGTTCTTATCTCAGCAGCTTTAAGCATGTGCACTGCACCTGCTGCAGCACTATAAATGATTATTTATTTATAATTTAGATTTATAGAAAATGTGCATGGAAACCAGATCTCTAGGTACATCTGTAGCTTCTAAACCTTTTCATTGTTTGTTTGAAATATGAGAAATCATTTATAGAAAAAACTCATTCACAGTTTGTCTCAGAGTCAACAGAAAACAAGTTTGTCTGCTGTAGGGAGAGCAAAACATCCTTCCCAGGTTTTGCCCTAAAAGATCCCAATTGATACAATTAAAACCATTTTTCTGTCTAGACAGGGTTAAATAAAAGTCCTTTTGCAGTACCACCAAATTTGCCAGATGCTTCTTGGGATATAGTTAGTGATTCTGTTTATTCTATTTGGATTCCATTGCTTCTGACTGCAAAATAAGGACAAGCTGGGCAAATTCTCTGTAACTAATTTGTCATGAAAGAAACCCAAATAGATCTCTAGATAGTTGTGATGTTTTGAGGCTTTCAGAGAGGGAGAATCAAGGCTGTGTGTTGACAAGCAAATCATAAAATCATTTGTACAGTTAACAAGTGACAAGCCTTACAAATAAATACCATAGAACAGAAAGCAAAATCTATTGCTCTCTGAATGTTTGAATGGTTCCAAAGGGGCATTACAGAATCTGTCTTCCTGGTTCCTAAGGAAATGAATTTTACATGTCACAGTTGGGATGAAACCATTGGAGAAATCAGTGAGCTTTACCTTGGTAATTTTGTCTAGAGTATTCTTGACTAATTATCACCAAAAGTTAGATTATTGGTCAGGGTGGCTTCTGCCATTAGGTTAACCCAACCTTTCATATGAGTTCTTTTAACTTAACTTTTTCTTTTTCCAAGCATATGTTTTTTCCTTTTTCCTATTCTCCTCTCACACAGCACTGTGCAGGGGTGGGGCGGAGCAGGAAAGAAAAACAAAAGCCTTGTAACAAATATGCAGAGCCAAGCAAAATAAATCCCCTCGTTGGCCAGTCCTAAAATGCATGCATGTCTCATGCTTGCGCCCATCTTTGTCAAGAAGGAAATAGCTAGCGTGGTACATCAATGGTCTCGTGAACACATGAGTTGTCCTGGGAAGCTATAAAGCCAAAATGTTCAGTTTCCATGCCAGAGACAGATAACTTTGTTATTAAACATGTCTCTAACACTATTTTGCTTTTGAAGACAGCATGCACATATTTCAAATGTCATCCAGTTGGGTGTTATTTTACTTTCTTATGTCTCTGAATGTGAAAATACAAAGCGATGTAGCTAATTATTTTGGGAAGCCTAAAGCCACCCTGCTACAACCACTGTGGTTCTTGAGTATCTTTATGCATATCTGCACACATCAGAACCAAGCAGCTAATGCAGCCCAGGAGCTAAAAGGCAAAGAGGTGCTGGCAGGAGTTTTGCATTCTGAGGCTGTAGCTTCTCAATTCATCTGCTTGGTGCAAATCCAAAGAGCCCCCTGCTGGATTTGGTCTTCTGAAGAGATTCTCAACCCTTCTGAAAAGTTCCTTCTCTCGGGATGGGGATTTTTTCATTAAAGCTAGAGCAGAAGAAAACATGATGGGAGGGTAGAAGAAAAGGAATCAGAACATTTCAGACTTCCTTATGGGTCTGTATCCAGAAAGGTGGTAAAGAGCAAAGTAGTGTATGCCTTGCAAGATCTGTAAAAAAAAAAAGGCTTTACAGACTTCCAAGGGCTTGTGTTATTGTGGGCTGTGGTGATATGGCAACCATTTCCATCTTCCAGTTAGAAATCTGACTGACAATTTCATTGGGAATGTTAAGAAAAGGGAGAAGATTCAGGAGAATAAGCATTTATTTAAGAGCCTACTGAAATGTGTGGGGCTCTGTGCTAAGTGCTTTTACAAACATTAGCTCATTTCATCCACACAACAACCCTGAAAAACAGATGTTATTGTTACACCCATTTTTAAGTTGAGACAATGGAGGAAGACAGAGATTAGGTGACTGTCCCAGGGTCACACCCTTAGTGCCTGAGATTGGATAAGAACTCAGGTCTTCCAGATGCCATTTCCAATGCTCTACTGTGCTGCTTACTTGCTTCTAAAAGCTTCAGTGATCAGGACCAAGAATCTAAGGGTAGGATACAGACCAAGAGTGAGGAACCTGCTGCCTTGCGTACACATATGGCCCTTTAAACCCTCAAGTGTGGCCCTTCGACTGGTTCAGTCTGCAGGTTCCCCACCCCTGAAGACAAACTGATATTGGCTGTGTGGCTCTTTTGAAGAGAGATTAAAGCCTTCCAGGGGACAAACTCACATTTTTATGTAAATGATAAAATTATACTCTTAAACCTCTCATCAAAAATTACAGATTATTAGAGTTGAAAGGGAGTTTAAAGGTTAATAGATCTGCCCTTCTGCCGCATAGAGGAGTCTCTTCTAGAATATCTTTTGGGCAGTCATCTAGGCCCCACTTTGAACCCCTCTAGAACAATAGTTAACACTTATGCAGTAGTTAAAGCTTTGCAAAGCTCTTTGCATTTGTTATCTGATTTAGTCCTTGTAACCACTGTGTAAGGTAGGTGATATTGTTTTACTGTGAAGAAACTAAGGTGAGTGATGTTTAGTGCCAGTCAGAACTACTAAGTATCTGAAGCAGAATTTGAACTCAGGTCTTCTTTACTCCTACTCTATCTAGTCTTCTACAATGCCCCTTTTAGTAAGAGGGAGCTCATTATTTCATAAAATTGCTCTTTCCACTTTGGAGAGTTCTCTTTTTTAAGAAGTTCTAAGATACATAGAATAAAAATTCTGTCTCCCTCTAGCTGACACTTACATTTTCTGATCCTGGCTTTCGGAGGTGTACTGGACAAGTCTTTATTGAAGTGAGCCGTTGTTGTAGGAGCAATTTCCTAACTCAGCCTCGCCTTGAAAGTTAGGCTAACTTTTCTTTAAAAGCATTGAGTCTTCTTAACTCAGGAAACTAAAGGTTCAGGCTGGTGACATGACTTCCTATATACAAAACAATCTGAAATTCCATGTGTCTTCTGTGATGCTTAGCTGACAGTTGGAAAATGAAGTGAGGAAGTTTCCATCAGTGAAATCAACTCAAAGTGTCCTCAGTACCTCCATTATTGAATATACTTCTCTCACTATGGCTAAATAAATCTCCCTTTGTCAGCTGATGGATAACCCATGAACATCTCATTTGTTCTGAGATTGAACCCAAGTTATTGGGGGACTGGGCTGAGTCAAGCCCAGGCCATAACAGTCATCATGTAGTACGAATAACCATTGTACTACACTGTTTTCTTCCATCTCAAATTCCTGAAGCAGTTATAATCAAAATCAAATTTTTTTGGTATTTGTATATCTTCATACTGTATAGACTATTTTTCTATTTAACTCAGGTCAACAGGCAAGCACTGTAAGTTTATGTACCAACTGCACCATGCTACTAAGCACAAAGGATACACAGGCAGGCTGGAAAACAGTCTCATGGAGTTTACATTCTAATGGAATAGGAAAGAAGTAGCATTGACAGAACTCTAAGCACTACCTATGAAATCCCTAGAGGATCCCCAGAGTTGGAAATACTCTGCCATGGCATCCCCAGAGAGATTGTAAATTCTTTCAGGGCAGGAATTCTTTCTTCTATTTCTTTTTTATGCCATATAAAAGGTTTTCTCTCTTAGAATAGTTCTCTGACAGAAAGGATACCCCCTTTAACCACTAGTGAGCTCTTCATAGGGCCCTCATTCTGTGGAGGGGCCCAGGTTGGCAAGCTTTCATTTCCTTCCTGGTTCCCGAGTCTGACTTCAAAACCACATACCACTCCCTCAGCTTTTCAGTTCCTGTCTGTATGTTGTCTTCCTTCGTTAGAATGCAGAGACTTTCTTTTGTATTTGTACTCATGTCTTAGTACAATGCTTGACACAGAGTAAATACTTAACAAATGTTTACTCTTGCCTCAAAAACATTCTGTTGCGCTGCTTTCCAACTACCTTGTTTATCTCTTGCATGTACGTTGTCTGCATGATTTTTGCCCAATTAGAATGTATGCTCCTAGAGGGCAGGCATTTATTTTTGCCTTTCTTTGCCTCCCCAGTGCTTCACACAGTACCTTGAACACAGATAACTCTTAAATACTTGTTGACTGACTGAATCCTTTTTCTTTGCAAAATAAAAAAAAGAAAACAAATGAACTTAGGAAGTTGAGAGACCTTAATTATATCCGCTTTTACTTTTTTCCAGAATTATTACAACTAAACATGCTTATGGGATTTTGATATTCTCTAGTATCCTGAAACCCTTTCATTAATCTGTTAATTTAAAATGAAGTTTAAAAAAAACCTTTTGTAAAGATAATGTCCTTGAGCGTAGGGAAGGTCTTTTTTTTTTTAAAATTTATTGACTTATTTACTTTTAGTTTATGAGATTCAGTTACAGAATCACTTGAATTTCAGATTTCCCCCCTCTCTTCTTCCCCCTCCCCATGGTGGCATACAGTCATGTATGGGATCTGCAAACACTTTCACATTGTACAATAGTCTGGTTGTATAGAAGCGTTGTAACCAATGGAGCAAATAATGGGAAAAAGAGAAAAAAAGAAGAAAAGAAACAAAACCAAACATGGAAAAGAACAATAGCATGTGTTGCTTTAGTCTCCATTTAAACTCTGGTCTTTCTAGATCTTTCTCTGAGTGTAGATATCTCCTTCAAAATTTGTATCTTTCGCTTAGTTCAATGCCTTCCACACAGTAGGTGCTTAATAAATGTTTACTGACAGACAGGTGAAAAATCTAATGGTAGGCCCTTTGTGAGGGATGGGACAGGAGATTAAGTCTTTGTCTGGTTATTTTAGCCTACCTCTGTAATTCTATTACATATGTTTCCATTTTACATAATCTACAGTTCAGTCCAACTGGCCTGATTGCTGTTCTTCCTGTATGATATTCCACCTCCTGTCTCTATTCTTTAGTGCAGGCTACTTCCCTCTCTCCACTATTCCATAACCTCTCCCCACCCCATGCCTGGAATTCATTCCCTCCTCTCCTCCTTGACTTAGAACACCCAATTTCCTTCAATGGTAGGCTTAAAAACCACCTCCTTACCCTATATGAAGCCTTTCCTGATTTCCCAGTTGCTGTGATCTCTCAAATTCTTTTGCATTTACTTGGTATATGTTTTGTACTTTTATGCCTTAATATTGTTTCCTTTGTTGGATTGTAAACTTTTCGAGGGCAAGAATTATTTTCTTTGTATAGACAACATCTCATATTGATTTTGGCATATAATAGACAACAAACATTGGCTCAATGAAGAAACTAATGTACACAGGATGGTAACATCTCTTTGTCCTATTCCAGACTGACAACATCCTATATAAGTTCTAAGGTCTCCTACTACTTAGATCAGCAGTTCTCAATATGTGGGTTATGTTCAATATGTAACAATGAAAACACATCCTGCATATCAGATAGATTCATAACAGCAGCAAAATTACAGTTATGAAGTAGCAACAAAAATAATTTTATGGTTGGGGGGTCACCACAACATGAGGAACTGTATTAAAGGGTCGCGGCATTAGGAAGGTTGAGAACCACTGACTTAGATACTCATACTTGGGCTATCTCATATACCTCCAGTGTATCTTCTCTTCTGGAATTCCCAGAGGCTGCTTCCCTCTCTCCACTACTCCACAACCAAATTTCCAAATTGCCTTCCATGGCTTCCTGGGAACTGCCCCATTTGCCTTATACCCTTCTAACCCTTGCTTACTAAAGACTATCCTTGCTACTTCCAATTTACATTGCTTAGAAGACTGAAGAATAGACGGTCTTACAGTAAATGCACATGTTCAGCTATAATTCAATGGAAAGGGGGCATGTTTTGCAAAATGCTTTTCATTCCGTCTACTGGTAACAGAGCAGCAGCCACCCCTGCAAACTGAGCTCTGTAATACTGCCCTCAAACTCCTGGATCAAAGAACCAAAGTTATTGGAATGCATGACATTGAAATTTATACCCAAGCTTTGTGTTCTTTGTGTTTTAGGGAAAAAGAACTTCAATTTCCAGTATTGTCCATATGTCATCTCTCAGAATCATTAGTTCACTTTTGAAAAGAAAATCATCTTCTGATAATAGCACTTACATCATGTTTGTCTTCTAAAGAGCTCAATGAACTTTACAGATGCTGACTGAGTTATTCCTGTCACTTTGATTAAAAAGCAAGAGGCTATTATTGCCCTCTTTCCTCTATAAAGTGACCCTTTGCCCAACAAAACAAATTGATGAAAGCTGATGGTAACCAGGAACCATGGTTCCCAGTCTGTTTTTCTGATTACTGAATGGCTTGGGTTGTGAGGTAACAATAACAACAAAAATAATAAATCAGTAAGTATTTATTAAACCATACTCTGCACAAGGCACTCTGCTCCATGCATAAGTAGGGTGAAACAGATGCATATTGAAATGAAGAACGAAGACTGAAATAATCCCTACTTGCAGGGAATTTATATTATAATGGGAAAGACATTGAATACACAAATATATGTGTGTGTATGCATCATATAAATATAAAATGAATAAATGTCAATATATTAAAGTAGTTAATTACAAGTTAGTTTGTATGGGAGGACACTAGCATTTGGGAATCAGGAAAGGCTTCATGCAGAAGATGGGGTCTGAGCTGCATCTTAAAGGAAGACACAATGCTAAGAAGGCATTACATTCCAAGCACAGAGTGCAACCACGCAATGGATATAGAAACAGTTGCTCAGTCTTTCCAATGCACTCAAACCCATTCAAACCAATGTTCCTGACAAGCTTTTTCTAACTAAAGTTTTATAAGCATTTCCCCAGCCCCTCTCATGTTTCCTAACAACAAACTCAACCCATTTCTAAGGACATCTAATTCAAATCATTGCTTCCATCTTAGTGGTCCTGGAGAAGGGGTAGAGCCACTTGTATTTGAGAACATGGCCACTGAGAGTCATTAATAATATCTCAAACAAGAAGAAACTTTATTAAAATGTTCTGGATTACACACACTTTTCCCCCATTCAGAATATAATTCCTTAGGGATAAGATTTGCTGCATTTGTATATTCCTGACACCTTGCTCAGTGCTGGCACACTCTTGTGAATGCTCACAGAATTGAATGAATATGTGCTCATTGAGAGGAATGCTTGCACAGCTTGGTGCAGTGGAAAGCCTTCTGGTCTGTAATCAGAGAATATTGCTTAAGGGCTCAATTCTGTCACTTGCTACCTTTGTGTCCTTAAACAAGTCACTATGTCTTGGACCCCAGTGTCCTTATCTGGACCAGATCATTTCTGGAGCCCCATCCTGATCTAAATCAATCATGTAATAAGCTTTGTAGGTTCTAAAGGTAGGACTCTCAGAGATCAAATAGGTCAATGTCTAGTGTACTGATGAATATTTAACATTCAGCTCTCCAAAAAAAGGGAAAAAACTATAAAAGAAGGTGTACTCATGACACATTTTCTCCATTGCTAAGTCTAGACAATCAAGAAAACAGTAAATCAAACCCTGATTTATAGCATTTGGTAGTTTCTGAGGTATAAATGCTCATGATGAAAATTTAACAATCAGCTCTAAGAGCTGGTCCTGGAACACTCCTGCATGAGATGTCCCTTGTTTTACAAATAAAGAAATCAAAGTTCAGAGGAATGAAATGACAAATGTAGTAAATACTAGAACCAATGCCCTCTTCAAAACTAATGTTCTTTCTGCTAAAACACATCCTTTCTCTATTTCAGCTTGTAGCTTTGCTAGTCACTGGCCTTATTATTTGATTAGTTCATATGAACCTTATACTTTACTAATGATGCTATTTTCTACTATATGAAATGTTTTCAACTCTATAATTTTTAAAGTTTCCTCCATTCCATGTCAGTGGCAGGGATCATCAGAACCCAACAAAGGTTCTTTATCACTGAGCAACACTGATTCTATGATGCTGATTAATAGTACCTCACTTTAATGTATTTTACATTAAAATAGTGTTTCCCAGTTTCCTATACCAACCCTAGCATAGTGTCTAGTACACAGTAGGTACTTAATAAATGATTGTTTAATCAATAAATAAATGAACCTGAGTCAATTATAAAACTTGCATAAGTTTTAGGCTTACAGTGTATCTTTGGACCTTAGTTGATCCTTATAATAACCTGGGAAGTAAGTCCTATGATGATGATTATCACCCTTTTATAGTTGAGGCTAAGAGGTTAATCATCTTTGTGGCTTTATTTATTTATTGCTTTTTGGAGGTGGGAAGGTAGGGCAATTGGGGTTAAGTGACTTGCCCAAGGTTACGCAGCTAGTTTTGTGTTAAGTGTATGAGGCTGGATTTGAACTCAGGTCCTCCTGACTCCATGGCTGGTGCTCTATTCACTGTGCCACCTAGCCACCCTCTGTTAATCATCTTTTCCATCCTCACACAGCTAACAGCATCAGATATTCAAGACCAATAAGAGATTCAAGCCCAATTCTCTCCTGATTTCAGATCTAGTGCTCATCCAACTCTACCCACCCCTCTTTAATTAATGTTCATTTATTAGGAATCTGGTGCACCATAACATTTTAAGTTGCCTTCTGCATCATTAATGGATGACTAATTATGCTTTATACAATATTTTTGTTGTGTATTTTATCATACGAAATGTGGTGACATTGTGTCAAAAATGAAAAGGGTGAATTCACTACCAATGAAGAGGAAATTAAAACAATAATTAGGAATTATTTTGCCCAATTACATACCCATAAATTTGACAGTCTTAGTGAAATCAATGAATATTTACAAAAATGTAAATCGCCCAGATTAACAGAAGAGGAAGTAAAATACTTAAATAACCCCACCTCAGAAAAAGAAATTAAATAAGCCATCAATGAACTCCCTAGGAAAAAAGATTCCAGGTCCAGATGGATTTATAAGCAAATTCTATCAAACATTTAAAGAACAATTAATTCCAAATACTATATAGACTACTGGAAAATTTGGTGAAGAAGGAATCTTACCAAATTCTTTTTATGATATGAATATGGTACTGATATCTAAACTGGGAAGAGCCAAAAACAGAAAGAAAATCATAGACCAATTTCCCTAATAAATGTAGAAGCAAACGTCTTAAATAAAATTTTAAAAAAAGATTACAGCAACTTATCACAAGAATAATAGACTTTAATGAAGAAGAATTTATACCAGGAATGCAGGGCTGGTTCAATATTAGAAAAACTATCAGAATAATTGATCACATGAACAAGACTGGTAGAAACCATATGATTATCTCAATAGATGCAGAAAAAGTTTTTGACAAAATACAACACCCATTCCTATTAAAAAAAACACTGGAGAGCATAGGAATAAATGGAGCCTTCCTTAAAAAGATAAGCAGCATCTACCTAAAACCCTCAGCAAGTATTATATATAATGAGGATAAGCTAGATGCATTTCCATTAAGATTGGGAGTGAAACAAGAATGTCCATTATCACCACTGTTGTGATGGTACTAGAAATGGTAGCTTTATCGATAAGAGAAGAAAAAGAAATTGAAGGAATTAGAATAGGCAAAGAAAAATTAATCTATCACTCTTTGTAGATGATATGTCAATATACTTAGAGAATCCTAGAAAATCAAGTAAAAAAAACTACTTGAAATAATAAACAACTTTAGCAAAGTGGCAGGATATAAAATAAACCTACATAAATTCCCAGCATTTCTATAGGTTACTAATAAATTCCAGCAGCAAAAAATAGAAAGAGAAATTCCATTTAAAGTTACTGTAGACATTATAAAATATTTGGGAGTCTACCTGTCAAAATAAACCCAAGGACTATATGAACACAATTACAAAACACTTTTCACACAAATAAAGTCAGATCTAAATAATCAGAAAAAACTTCAGTTGCTTATGGTTAGACTGAGCTGATACAATAAAAATGACAATTCTACCTAAATTAAATTACTTATTCAGTGCCATACGAATCAAATTGCCAAAAAAATTATTTTTAGAGCTAGAAAAAATAATATCAAAATTCCTCTGGAAGAACAAAAGGTACAGAATATCAAGTGAATGACTGATTTTGGTAGACTCAGACTGTCTCAGAAATGCAAGCACCTAATGCAATTCCAAAGGACTCATGATGATAAATGCATTCCACATTCAGAGAAAGAACTATGGAGGCAGAATACAGAGTGAAGCAGACTATTTTTGTTTGTTTGTTTTTACTTTCTAATGTTCTCTCCCATCCATTATAATTCTTCTATGGAACAAGGCTAATGTGAAAATGTGTTCAATAGGAATGTATGTATAGAGGCATATCATATTGCACCTCATCTTAGAGAGGGAGGGGGAGAAAACTTAAAACTTATGGAGGTGAATGTTGAAAACTAAAATAAATTAATATTTTTTTAGAAAGGGAAAATGAAATATGGTTATCTTTATGTTGCATATATAATAACTCTGTTAAAGAATAGGAGTTGCAGCTGTGTTTCCAGTGGAATAGAGATCTCCCAGGGAGGGAACTTCTCTACGTCCATGCAGATCCATACATTCTCTGCAGTTTATAATTTTAGAAGTATCTAGAGCCTAGAGGAGTGGTTCTCAACCTGTGGGTTATGTTCAATTTATAACAATGAAAATAACATCCTGCATATCAGATAGATTCATAACAGTAGCAAACTTACAGTTATGAAGTAGCAATGAAAATCATTTTATGGTTGGAGGTCACCACAACATGAGGAACTGTATTAAAGGGTCATGGCCTTAGGAAGGTTGAGAACCACTGGCCTACAGCATGAGAATTACAGGAACTTGTTCAGGGTAACCCAGTCAGTACGAGTCAGAGGCAGAACCTAAACCCAGTAGTTCTTGGTTTTGAGGCTGGTTTCCTATCTACTCTATCACACTGCCTCATAACGCTGTATTAGCTAGAAATTAGAACATTCCGTTTTCTAAGCCTTCCACTAATACTTTAATACTCATTTTTCCAACCACAAATATATAGAGAGGTTTTAAGAGAAGATTCCTTTATCTGTCAACACATTTCACAAAACTAATATTCTTTAAACCTTACAAAACAAATCAACAATGAATCTCTCATTACCTTGTCTAACCTAATATAATTAGGCTGAGTATAAGATTTTCTTTACAGAGGCTACAATCACAGTCTTATCTGTTGGCATTTAGCGAATGTCAAGATACCTAATACAGGTTTGCACTTGACCCCATGAAGTAGCTATTCTGTCTGTGGAATAGGATTCTATTGTTATTGACTTTTTCTCAGTGGGGAAAAAAGGAATTTATCTAAAATCCTGCAAAATGAGGTTTTGGCTCAAGTTCACAAAATATTTCCTTAAATGCCTTATTCCCTAAAGAACATTCTTTTCCTATGATTTTTTAAATAAACAAAGGAAAATGTTATTCAGTAACAATAAATATTGTTTAATATGTAAAGTTCATGGCACTGCTCATGAACAGTATCTGGGGATGGGGAAATTTACTTTGTCAGAGCTAAGAGGAGATTTATTTCTGAAGCTAAATAACTTTGATCTTGATCTAGCCCTTTTGGACTTTTCTAAAAACTGGAAAGGATAGAAACTTTACATGTTAAAGCCATACTCTTATCAAAGCCACTACAAAGTGTTGCCACACGAGGGGGAAGTCACTCAAACATCCATTGTATTCTCTAGCCAATTTACATTTTTTAGCTTGTGCTATCTCTTGTGCTTGAATGCTTTACATCAAATGCCCTTCCATTATACCCTTTCCTCTGCTTGTTGAAATCTTACCCATTATTCCAGTTCTAGATCAATGTAAACACTTTCTATTAACCCTTCTCTGAAACCTCCTGCATAGAAGTAATCTCTCCGTTATCTAATCTCCAAGCCTTTTATATACTTTGAATATTTATGATTTCTCATTTATATTTTGCTTTTCATTCATTGCTTTGTTATTAGATTGCAAGTTTCTAGAGGATATAGATCTTTTTTTTTTGGAAGGGGAAAGGCAAGGCAATTGGGGTTAAGTGACTTGCCCAAGGTCACACAACCAGTAAATGTCAAGTGTCTGAGGCTGGATTTGAACTCAGGTCCTCCTGACTCCAGGGCCAGTGCTCTATTCACTGCACCACCTAGCTCCCCTAAAAGCAGTAATTCTCTCTCTCTCTCTCTCTCTCTCTCTCTCTCTCTCTTTCTCTCTCTCTCTCTCTCTCT
>CM053601.1:124541883-124568416 GCA_028646575.1 Pseudocheirus occidentalis | reverse complement strand
TGGTGCTCTATTCACTGTGTCACCTAACTGCCCTGGTATTCTTTATTTTATACTGCTACACATATCTAGCACAGTTCTTTACATGTAGTAATGATATAGTAAATGTTTGTGGAATGAAGTAGGCATATGACTGCTATTCATGATTAGTACAGTATATTATATATTGTATATTATAATACAGTATATTATACATACACAATATATGTGTAATATATATGTATATATTGCATATAATTTTGGAATATGACACAGTGGGTTGCCCTTTGAGAAAAACAAACTACTGTACATGCAGCTAGGTGCAAAGATGCTAAAATGGCCAATCTTTAGCCAAAGGTACAGTAGTTAGAACGCTAGACTTGGGGTCAGAAGATTTGAGTTCACATTTTGCCTCAAATTCTTACAAGCTATGTGACCCTGAGCAAGTCATTTAACCCCTCATCTTCAGTTTTCTTCTTTGTAAAAATGGTATAATATTAGTACCTACCTCAAAGGTTTGATGTAAGAACTAAATGAGATAGCATGAGGTTCTGTGTACACTTTAAAGCACTATGCATTGGTTATTATCATTAATATTATTATTGATTTAGAGTTAGAAAAGCCATTAGAAGTTATCTAGCCCAGGGGCAGCTAAGTGGCACAGTGAATAGAGCACCAGCCCTGGAGTCAGAAGGACCTGAGTTCAAATCTGGCCTCAGACACTTAACACTAGCCGTGTGACCTTGGGCAAGTCACTTAGCCCCAATTGCCTTGCCTTCCCCCTCTAAAAAAAAAAGCCAAAAAAAAAAAAAGAAGTTATCTAGCCCAATCCCTACATTTGACAGGTAAGGAAGTGAAGATTCAAAGAAGGGACATGATACATGATCAGAAAGTGGTAGAGTCATTATTTTAATAGACAGCTTTCCTGTGTTCAAATTCTGGCTTCTTTCTATTGTATCATATCCTCTCTTTCTGTTAATGCTACTTTAAATTTTTAATAGCTTTTTTCTGTTTTTTTCTGTCATTCTGTTGATTTATATTGGCCATGCAGTCCACTAATTTCCCAAATCTTCTGCTCACAAACTGTCTGACTTTCTTATTCTGTACTTATTCAGTTTATACTTTTAAAAATTCCAGTGTAATATTGTGATCCTGAGGGTGAGGAACTCACAATGATCTCTTTGAATGGTAAGGCTACCTGGGAAATTTGCTAGAACAATTACTAAACTTTTTCTGTGTTTGTATCATGAACCCCTTTGTCATTCTAGAGCTCTTCTTACAATAATCTTTATAGCCTACATTCATAATAGAAAAATGCTAAATTTCATTTTAAAATAACTGAAAATAAATACCCTCCCTGAAATGTATCCATGGACCTCTTTGGGGCCTTGGGTCCCAGGTCAACAATGCTTGGAGTAGAACACAGAAATACTGCATTTGGGAAAGTACTCCCCCCCAGAAACAAGCAAAACTTGTACCCAGTGCTGTCTGCTAAAGGTCTGTCATTTTCTTGATAATCCATTCACTTCTAAGCTTTTCCAGATTAGAATATTGGCTGAGAACAAACATTTCAATGACATTGAATGAGCATATTTGACATACATAGAATTAGTCATGAAATAAAATTCTGGCACTAAACTATTAGTGAAGACCTCCTTTGGCTACTTCACATACAGGAAAAAAACCCAAACATCCTATATCATCACATCTACTCTATGCATTTTCCACAGGAAACTTGGATAGTTCTTCCTACGTTCTCCTGCTAAAATCTCCTGAGTACACCTATCTACATGGAGTACCTTGTTCTCTAAAATAGAATATTTGTACAGTCTAGGGAGGTTTTGCAGATTATCCTCAAAAGTGAGAAGAGAAATAAAAAATACTTTTCTTTCAAGATCCTCTGCTTTGTATTTGTGCATCTGTTCAACAAACACTTATAAATAAATGTCTTGAAAGTCAAGACCGAACTGCAATTACTGAAAATTCGGTCTTTGTCAAACACCACAGTTCCCACAGAAAAGAACACAAAAGAAAACCTTTAGCAATGAGCTTTCTCTCTAATCCCTCTCTGCTATGGGTGTCATATTTTTGTCTTCTAACATCTGTAAATTCCCTTTGGCGATGAAGCAAACAGGGCTCTTTCAGCTTGAGATAATGAGAAAGAGAAATAGAATGTCAAGGCAATTAATGAAAAGAAATGCTAGGGAAGGTAGCCTAGCTGTACCAGATTTTAATCTCTATTATAAAGCAGCGGTCATAAAAACTGCTTGGTACTGGCTAAGAAATAGAGTAGTGGATCAATGGAATAGATTGGGTACAAAAGACTCAGTAGTCAATGATTATAGTAATATACTATTTGATAAGCCCAAAGACTCCAGTTTTAGGTATAAGAACTCAGTATTTGACAAAAACTGCCGGGAAAATTGGAATATAATATGGCAGAAACTGGGCATAGACCATCATCTAACATTGTACACCAAAGTCAAGTCTAAATGGGTGTACAATCTAGGTATAAAGGCTGATAATGTAAGTAATCTGGGAAAGCAAGGAATAGTTTACCTGTCAGATTTATGGAGTAGGGAAGACTTTATGACCAAAGAAGAGGTGGAGAGCATTATAAAATGTAATATGGATAATCTCGATTACATTAAATTGAAAAGTTGCTGTACAAACAAAGCCAATGTAACCAAGATTAAGAGGGAAGTGGAAAATTGGGAAAGAATTTTTACAAACAGCGTATCTAATAAAGGCCTCATTTCTAAAATATACAGGGAATTAATTAAAATCTATAAGAATACAAGTCATTCCCCAATTGATATATGGTCAAAGGATTTGAACAGGCAAATTTCAGAGGCAGAAATTAAAGATATCTATAAGCATATGAAAAAATGCTCTAAGTCACTATTGATTCAAGAAATGCAAATCAAAACAACTTTGAGGTACCACATCTCTCTAGTCAGATTGGCCAAGATGACAAAACAAGAAAATGACAAATGCTAGAGAGGATGTGGAAAAATTGGAACGCTAATGCATTGTTGGTGGATCTGCGAACTGATACAACCATTCTGGAGAGCAATCTGGAAATATACCCAAAGGGCTATAAATAATCACATACCCTTTGACCCAGTAATACCACTTCTGGGGTTCTATCCCAAAGAGATCATAGAAATGGGAAAAGGACCTATATGTACAAAAATATTTATTGCAGCTCTCTTTGTGGTGGCAAAAACCTGGAAATTAAGGTGATGCCCATCAATTGGGGAATGGCTAAACAAGTTGTGGTATATGAATGTAATGGAATACTATTGTGCTATAAGAGATGGGGAGGAGACGGTCTTCATATTCACCTGGAGAGGTTTATACAAACTGATGCTAAGTGAGAAGAGCAAAACCAGGAAAAATTTATACACAATCACAGATACATCATAAGTGTGATGACCAACTTTGAAAAATTGAACTCTTCTCCGCAATACACAGTTGTAAAGCAACTCTACAAGTCTCAGGATGGAAGGAGCTATCTACATTCAGAGAAAGATCTAGAAAGAACAGAGTTTAAAATGGAGATTGAAGCAATCTATATGCTAGTGTTCTTTTCTATGTTTGGTTTTCTTTCTTTTTTCCCATTGTTCACTCCATTGTTTATAACCCTTCTATACAACCAGACTAATGTCTAATGTGAAAGTATTTGCAGATCCTATACTTGATTGTATTCCTCCATGGCAGGTGGGGGGAAGAGGGAAGGGACAAAATTGGAAACTCAAGGGACTGTGGAACCGAATCTTATAAACTAAAAGTGAATAAATAAATCAATTAAAAAAAAGAAAAAGCCAATAGACTTTCCCCTATTCCCTTCAATGCCCAATGACACCACATTGCTTTTTGAAATATTATACATTTTGGATGGTTAATGATTTTTGCATATTCTTTCTTCTGTATCATGCCATGGATAAAGAGTAACTAACCAAACCTGGTTACATGGTTAAATGATACAGTGACTGTTCATTGTAGACTCTGAAGTCTGTTTAATATCCTTGATCTGATAACTTAAATCAATTGAGTACTGTACTCAACATGGCTGAAATTTGGAAAAAAAGATCAATTTATGTCCAAATACTAAAGAAGGGCAATGCCAAAAAAGTTCAAATTAATGAATAATTCTACTCATTTCACATGCCAGGAAGGCTATGTTTAAGATTCTATAAGTGAGGTTTCATCAATACGTGAACCGAGAATTACCAATATAGCAGGTTGGTTTTCAAAGAAGCAGAGGAACTAGAGACCAAATTGCCAACATTCACTGGATATTGGAGAAAGCAAGGGAGTTCCAGAAAAAACAAAACAAAACAAAACAAAAAAACAAAAAAAATACCGTCTCCTTCAGCTTCATTGACTACACTAAAGTTTTTGACTCTGTGGATCACAATAAAATGTAGCAGGTCCTCAAAGCAATGGCAGGCCACATCATCTTACTTGTTTCCTGAGTAGTGTGTTTGAGAGTCAAGAACCAAATGGAACAACTGATGGGTTTAAGATTGAGAAAGAGTATGAGAAGGCTGTATATTGTCACATTATTTATTTAACTTATATGCAGAATATATCATGAAAAATTGCCAGACTAGATGAATCAAAAACCAGAATTAAAGTTTCTAGGAGAAATATCAATAATCTCAGATAGTCATAAGATACCACTCTGACAGCAGGAAGTAAAGAATTAAAAACCCTCTTGATAAGGGTGAAAGAGGAGTGTATAAAAGCTGTCCTGAAGTTTAACATAAAAAGCCCCTCAAAACAACACCATCAAAAAAACCCTAAGATCTTGGCAACTGGTCCCATGACTCCCTGACAAATAGTGGAAGAAGTGGAAGAAGTATTGGATATTATATTCTAGATCTTGAAGATCACTTTGGATGGTGACTGTAGCCACAAAATTAAAAGACATTTGTTTCTATAGCAAACATTCAGAGCATACTAAAAAGTACTTTGATGACAAAAGTCCATATAGTTAAAGCTATGATTTTTCTAGTAGTAACATATGGCTGTCAAAGTTAGACCCTAAAAAAACTTGAGCACTACAGAATCAACACTTCTGAATTGTGGTGCTAGAGAAGACTTTTGAGAGTCCCTTGGACAGGGAAGAGATCAATTCAGGTAATACTTAAATTAATTCAGACTATTAACCAGAAGGTCAAATACTGAAGCTGAATCTTTGGCCACATAATGAGAAGATAGGACTCAATGGATAAAGACCCTCATGTTGAGAAAGACTGAAGGAAAAAGGAAAAAAAAGGTATGGCAGAGGATGAGATGGATAGTGTCATGGAAACCATAAATATAAACTTCAACGGATTTTGAGAGGTAGTGGAGGATAGAAAGGCCTAGCATGCCATTGCTCATGAGGTCACAGAGAAGTGGACATAGATGAATGACTGAACAGCAATTTCTTCCTATATTTCTAGGGACAGAAGATAAGAGTGGAAAACCCTCCCCAAACCAAAAACCAATCAGTCCCTGTATTGAGTGAGTTTACTTTCTACTTGTTATGAAACACCCTTCTATTCCATTCCATTAAATTAAGTAGATATTATGTATCTACTATGCAAAGTTCAAAGAATTTTAAAAACATGTAAAAAATGAAAAATAGTTCCTACCCTCAAGGAGACTGCTCTTATGGAATATGTAAAGAACTATCAGCTCTTTCATTTCATTTTATTCAATTTAGTATAACTAATTTTAAGCAACATTTATGAAACAACTACTATGTGCATGGCCCTGTCCTATAAGGCTTAATGGTAGAAAATGATGTTCTCTCAGTCTTTGATTTTCCTTTCTTGAGTATTCTAGACTCATCTTCCCCCCTCACTTTCCTCCCAAGCTTTCCCAAGGTGAAGTAATTAAATTGTGTTTTCCTTATAACATTATTTAGCAGTATACTGTTCCTGAAAGGTTATAAATACATAACATTTTGTACAATATATCATATAGGAAAGGTGTAACATGTATTGACTACTGGAAAGGGACTATGAAGTAGTAGAAAGACTTTGAGAACTTCAGAGTTTGAATTCTGGATCTGCTACTAGCTAATTCTGTGACTATGAGCAAGTAAGTCAGTCACAATCTCTGTGAGTCTCATTTTCTTTATTCTAAATGGACAGGTGTGGAGAATTTATTATCCTAGGGAAGTCCCAGTGGATGAAACTCCTCCTACCAATATAGGATAACCCCTTTTCTCCAACTTAAAAAGGTAGGAAGGATTTGAATCAAGGTTCTCCAGGCTTTCAGGCAACCTTTCTCTCTACTACACAAAACTGTTGACTCTCATCTGTACAATGGGGACATGACATTCAAATTAACTGCTTCACAGGGTTGCTTTAAGGAAACTATAAACTTTAAAGCCCTATATAAATTAGAGTTATTCATATTAAGATGAATCTAACAGCAATTCCTTCTGTGGTGTTTTTGATAATTTTCCAGAGAAAAATCATTCTTTTTTTCAAAGCTTTGTCCCTCATGCTGATTTTACATATATAGGTTTTGCTTAGTGCAAGGTAAGCCTGTATTCAGGAAATAGCTCAGGAACAGTGTGAAAGCCACCAGTATTTTTTTTTCTTGCTTCCATACTCACATGCAAACCAGCTGCAGTGAATATGCAATAATTAATCTGGGCTTATTGTGCAGGCTATCAGAAAAATTACATAAATGCCTCTCTGGTAGAAGCTAGTTGAACTTTCTTCATAAGAAAATTTGCTTTGCATAGCATGTGTCCTAAATACATAATTACATGACAGGCAAAAATACTTCCTTCTGGTTCTCTCCATAATTAATGTTGTAAAAACATTTGTGAATAAGGCTTTAATAAGTGAGGGGAACTGCTGAGGAAAAACCTACTTCATGTATTTAGAGAAACAATTTTTGCCAAGACAGCACAGGATGGAGTTTGTGTGGGGGTAGGGGCAGCTGCCAATTTAGGAACATGAGGGAAAGGCTCGGTTTTCTAGCCTCTAGGCTCTGAGGCCTCCTTGTAAGTTATTTCCTTTCTCCATCTTTATCATGGTGGCATTGCATTAAATTAACTATTAACCAGAAGGTTCATCAAGATAATTATTTGCATTTGGTTACAGATCAGTATTAAAAAAAATCAGCCCAGAGGCTTCCTTTGCCACCAAATGGTCACAGTTTACTTCTGTAATAGAACAAGCTGTGTGGAGTACATTACATCTCTCCATGTGCTGATGGTGTTTGGCTCATACCTCACAAATGAGAGGCAATAGAGATTCAAAAGCCTCTTGGGTCTTAGTCTGGGTTCTATGGTACTTGCATGCTTCTTCCTGCCCTTTCCACAGTCTGTTCAGGAGCATACCCTGGCACTTCCAAGAATCGAGTTTGGATAGTTCAGGGGGTATTCTCAGTAGAAGTTTCCAGTCAGGAGAACTGTTTCTTTCTGTCTATCACCAATGTACCAGCCCATTAATTTTCAAGACATAGACTAAGGCCTATTTGTTAGCTGAAGCTTTGGTAGAGATTACATGCATGGCAGAAGAGTTACTGAATATATTCAAAGTAAATGTTGTTACATCCTGAAATTCAGCTTATTATCCACAGCTTGGGCAAGTTCACTCTTCTGACTGATGGAGTTAAGATTGCTAGAGTGAAGAGCCCCAAGGTGGCAGAATGGACATACTGGTCGATTGCTAGGGTATTTTGTACCGCCCTCTAGAGACTGGATAACTGGATGGATTCCTTTCAGGCAATTTGCAGACCTCAAAGGTTGATACATAAATGAGATCTATGAACAGTACCATATGGTCCACCTGGATCAATAAAACAGCTGGATAGTACTCAATAAGAAGCAATTTCCCCTTCCTCTCCTTGCCACTCAATTGGATTTGCTTTTAACTGACACCAGCCTAGGCTATTAGTTGTCGACAGCTTTCTGAGAGGCACATTTCTGGATAGGGGCTGGGAGTAGCAAGAAGGGCAAAGAAGGAAACAACAACTTTTTCTGTTTAAAAATGCTATTTGTTTCATTAGCTTGAAACATGAAGAGCTTTTTGATTTAACTTTCCCCAATGCCACATTCAATTGTGTCTGTGCATCTTACCTATACTGTGCTGAACTGCAGCAGAGCTGCTCATTTAGTTTGATTCGACTGAATGCAGCAAGCATTATGAAGCACCCACTATGTGTAAGACACTGTGCCAAGCATGTTGACAAAAATGAAACAGCTCTTGCTGTCAAACAACTTATTTTCCAGAGGGGGTGGGGAATTTACAATATGCACATATAGAAATAAATATACAACTTAGAATAATTTTGAAATGGGGAAATCTAACATTTGTGCAGATCACAAATACTTCATGTTGGAGGCAGCATTAGAGCTCAGTTTTCAAGGAGTGGAGGGGTTCTAATAAGGAAGAAGTGAGGAGGGAGAGCATTCCATCTCAGCCATTTTTCTCGTTAACTTACAAAACAAACAGACAACTTTTGCCTGGTGGAATCTTGCTAAAGAAGCAATTTCTAGGGTGGGAATGTCTTATGCCACTGGTAAAAAAGGATACAAACACAATTGCTTTAATTCTTTACAATATTGTTGAGCCAGTATATTTGTGTGTATATGTTCATACATATGTATATGCACACACACAATACACACACTTACCCACAGCACATATATCTCTGTGTGTGGATACAGATTATATAGATAGATACATGTATGTTTTCAAATACTCTGTACCTTTCTCTCCTTCCCTTTCTATTGTACGCTAGCTCTAAATTAATGTAGCCCAATAATTCAGTTGCAAAGCTTAAGAGTTAAATAAAGCCAGCTTCTGATTGTGAGGGTGAAAGGCTGATAACCACAACTTTTTTATTTGATGCCAGACATTGAGACAACCCACTTTTATACATACATACACATGTGTTTGTGTTATAATAAAATAATATATGTACAGGTATATACATTTCTAGATAGATAGACACAGATAAATAACTAGCTAGTTAGTGTTGCCTCACAATATGGAGTTGGCTTCATCCAGATTTGATGTGATCAAATAAAGACATTATCAGTCTCTCATTTAACCACATGTGCACTCATTTCACTAGGAATAAGGACAAGAGAAACCACAAGGTATATTATGTGATCTCATGTGTTATAGAACCACAATATTAAAGCTGGGGATTTAAGGATTTCTTCCTCTGTAGTATGGGGAGTGGGGCTAGATGAACTCTACATCTGGGATATTATATTACTATGATCTAGTATAACCCCCTTCTTTTACAGGTAGCCCTCCCTCACTTATATCCAATTCACTTGCATATCATAGAATCACCACCCTGATGGCATAGTCCTCTTTGAGAACTAAGGACAAATAACAACAAAAAGAAAAAAAAACTGAATCACAGAGATGGGATCTGAATTACCTAAGATTACAGAGTAGATAGCACAGCAAAGGTATGAACTTTATTCTCTGACTCTAAATCCATAGTACTGCCCAAAATGTGGATTTCCAAACATTATTACTTAGGTAGATGAGTTGACACTATGAATCCTGTTGGAGTACTTACAATTCCCACCAAATAGATTGTGTAACTTCTTCACTCTTCATTCTGTTAAGTTGGAATCATACAAAGAAGTAATAAAGTACAAAGTGTTTTAACAGTCAAATACATGTAGATATTCTCTACTAAAATCATGTTTTGATGCCTATCCTTTGGGATGTAAGCTCTAGCAGGATCTAACAAACTGGAAAAGCTTCAAATAAAAGAGAAGTAGGGATGAGTGGGAATGCTCTCCTCAGAGAAGCCTAGCTAAGGCTGGATAGGTTCATCATCAGATTAGTCGCCAGGTAATGAATTTTTCCCAATACATCACTTGTGGAGAAGTTCTGCAAAGGCAAGGGGACATCATCATTGTCCCAGCAGAGTAAATACTCACGCTAAGGAAATAATGGATGATTTGAAAGACTGAAGAAGTATCCTTGGATATAGTTGGCTTGTGTACACCTGTCCCTTCATGGAAGTGGGACTGAATGCTACTTTCAGCTCTAGAATTCCATGCATGTATTATGTTTTTGTTTATGTTCTGATCCCTAAGGCTGGTTTAGGAAAGAGCAGTCTTACCACTGATTCATCATTCGCAAAGCAGAAGACAAACAACCAGGGGTTTGTATTCCGTGTTTACTAAACAACTTCTGAAGTGTATCTATAAGAAATGGAAATAAAACAAATCTTGGAAACTGCTGCATGAAAGGTTTTGTGCTAGATTTTTTCAAGAGCATGCCTATGTGGAGTTCATCACGATACGGTACTCAGCAGATACATATCTTTATGAACAGTAAATCAATAGAATTTCTCTATATTAGCTGCTAGGGTGATTTAAGCAGCTCAGCTGAAAATGATCAAGGTGTAGAACCTGCTCTACTCAGATAGTTATAACAAATTAACTCAAATTAATGGTCTACAAATGGATAGAATTATAGTTAGCATTTATCTTGATCTTTACCATGAGTATCTCTGAAGGTGATTCTGCTACAATTTGATTTTCAAAGTAGCTATAAAAGCAAAAGGATAGAACACTTTCTACAACTGCATAAACAAGACATCTCTCTTGGAAACACATTAAAATCACCAAATGTGATTTTCTCTTTCTTTTCTTTCACAATCCAAGTTTTTAGTAATCTTCTCACACAATATGAGCTTAATGAATATTTGCTGACTAGTTGATTCATTGCTATCAACACTATCAATATTTATGCAAAAGAACCTGATATGATAGCCAGTTCATGAAAGTTTTTTTTTTTGCCTTCTCTTCTTTCCTTCCTTCCTCTTTTGCACCAGGCCCAAGTTAAGAGAATCCAGCAATTCAGGTTTGAGATTTAAAATGCAAAAAAAGGCACTGTGGATCAGAAAGTCTATTTAAAACCAGCTTTACTAAAAGGAAATGAAAAGAATAAGCCTTTCAAAATAAGGATATTGAAATAATGCTTCCTTCTACTTGTAGTCATTATTGCAGTGGCAAAGGACAATTAGAAAGATGCCCCAGACAGGCAACTGAAGTTCTAATTACGATTCCATTAACTTTGTTTGGGGACCTCATACTTGAGCAAAATCCAAATGGCCTTCCCTTCCTTAAAGGGCCAGTCCAGTCTCTAGGGAAGCACTAGCCAGGGCTTCCAAAGGAAAGAAGGCAAGGGAAATTGAGTGATGAAGGTGATAGAGAAAGTAAGAAGCATCTTTGATTCTGGCTACTGACACTGTGGCAAAGTAGAAACACTACTGTGCACAAGGATAGAAGTATAGGTACACTGTTTCCTGGCCACAGCCCCCAGCACAAAATAAGCATAGCTAACAGACACTTCTCCACTTCTTTAGAATATACACAGATGAAAGTCAGATATGGCAAGCAGAAGTTTTGCTTGCTTCATTTCAAGATGGTACCTTAACTTTATCCTAAATTTGCAAAAAATATGATATCGGAATGGAGAGGCAACATGGTATCATGGGTAAAGGTTGGCTTTGGAGAAACAAAGACAAGGATTAAACTCTTGACTCTGACACATAGTAGATATATGACTGTAAATAAATCAGTCGGTTTCAATCCTCTAAGTAACTCTCTTTGATTATAAATTACAGTGCTGCATTGGTGGTAGGATTTTTCACACTGGGGGTTCTATCTCAGATGAAATCCCAAGTCCAGATGCCAATGGAAAGTAAGGATTTTAATGGTCAATTTTCTGTAAAGAGATTGGAAAATTTAGTGACTCTGGTCATCATGTTTGTGTTCTTTGCTGCTATTAGCTAAAACTTGAATTTATCTTTGGGTATATGATCTTGAATACAAACACAGAATGTAGCAGATTCAAATATTCCACCAGTCACAGTTCTATATGAGAGTACTCTTGCATAGAGGTTTTCTTGTGAATGAAATTACATCGAACCAACTTCTCTGAGCAAGTGAGGGAGGCTTTAGGTAAGAGCTATAGGGTTTCTTTCTAAAAGAAGACAGAAAGAGGGAGACTCTGTATGCTTTTGCATTCAGAATGATGCATTACTAGGAATAAAGAAGAGGAATTAGTTAACTTATAAAAGGATTGATTAGTTGAGTCTAAGTACAGAAAGATTAAAACATTTTCAGGCATGTTATTTCCTGGTTAATCTGACAAATATTTCACTGAATATTTTATGGGGAATAAAGTCGTGATTGCCGTTTTTCAAACTGGCTGAAAGGTAATTAAAAAAGATATTGATTTATGACTCTAGTAGGTTTGAATTTGTTTATTTTAATAGTCTTTCCCTACAGGCAACTTTATTGTCCAAATACTGGGCCTGATCTTACTATTTAGTATAGAGAATGACCACATTTTGAAATCTATTGTGTTTTCCAAGGCCAAGTTCAGTAAATTACCTAAGCCCTAAAATAGAGGTTGTACTTAAAAAACATGACTACTCTCTTTCAGTTATGTTTACACCATTAATATTATACTTCAAATATCTATTTCAGCAATGCATTTCCTCCACCAACCCAGATCACAACCTTTCTATGTCTTAGGATGAAATCTTCATTTGGTAGCCCACTTTCTAGTGATTGTCCCCTCTGAAATTAGCAAGGTTAGTGCCAGGGTGATAGACTTATAGTCATTTAAGGACATCTTTCCCTAAATGTTCTTCCACATTCATAGGATATTCCAGAGCTTTGTGTTTTACTGATGTTGTTATTTTCTTACTCTTCATCACCCCATTTGGGGTTGCTTAGCAAAGATACTGGAGTGGTTTACCATTTCTTCCTCCAGATCAGTTTACAGATGAGGTAACAGAGGTAAACAGCATTAAATGACTTGCCCAGGGTCATACAGCTAGTAAGGTCTCTGAGACTGTATCTGAACTCCGGAAGATGAGTCTTCCTGATTCTAGACCTGGTACACTATCCATTGTACATAGCTTCCCCTTTGATACTGACACAGCATTCAAGAATTTAAGGTTATCATAACCCCTTCAGCTTTCTTTCTTTCCATCTGAATCATCTCAAATTTCTATTTAGTAGGGCCTCAATTAATGGGAACAGAGGTGATGAAAGTACGCAAACATCCATATGCCTCCACAAATGTAAAAATAAAATTTCTTGAAAATAGGAAGTCTTTTCCCCCTATCTTTGGTCATTATATCCCATGCCTGTAATTGTTGATACATTCATTGACTGAAGATGAAAATGGGCAGTTTTGCCTTTTTTGGTGTTTGTTTTGCTTTTGCTTTGTCATGAGGGACAGACAGCGCCCTGGACTTATCAAGAACATGGCCTCAATCCTCTGCCTTCGAAGATGTACTATCTGTGCAACCGTGGAAGTCACTTAACACCTCTGAGTCTCAGGTTAGAGAAGAAATGACCACAAATTCCATATCCTTGAGATATATTTCAGAACAGTTTGGAACACAATACTTAAAAAAAAGCAAGAATTTAACGAGTACTTCTTAAATTGAATTGAGTTGCATTGTCCAAAGAGTTGTAGAGCTCTTCACAGAACATTGCTTAAAATAATTTTGCCTCTTTTAGCACTTTTGTTTACTAAAGGTCCTTGCCTCATGGCGACCAAAGTTGCTTTGGTATATGCTGCAGAAGTACTTTTTCTGTCAACAAACCTTGCTTCTGTTTTTCACAGACAGAAGATAAAAATCACAAGGGAGAGGATTTTTTTGTTTGTTTGTTTGTTTTTCCTCCTAAATATGATTTCACTCATTTAGGGAACTCTCGGCAAGAGAACCCGCTCTACCAATGCAGGGGAAATTTAATTTGCAACTTACAATCTTAGAGAGTTGCCTGTGTCACTAAGGTGAAATTGATAGTTATTGGTCCTGATGTGTATGCATAAAATGACTGTCATTTACCAATCTTTATTTGAGGTAGGACTCTAGGCTCATCTCTAGCCTTAAGCACTGTGAGGTTCAATGACTTGCCCATGATCACATGTGCAGTAGTTTTCAGAGACAGGATGTGAAACCAGATTTTCCTTATTCTGAGACTAGTTCTCTATTTATTATGTTGTTGTTCAGTCATTTTTCAGTCACCTTTGACTCTTTGTGACCCCATTTTGGAGTCTTCTTGGCAGAGATACAAGAGTGGATTGCCATTTCCTTCTCCAGCTCATTTTATAGATGTGGAAACTAAGGCAAACAGGGTTAAGTGACTTGTCCAGGGTCGCACAGAGAGAAAATGTATGATGCCACATTTGAACTCAGGAAGATGAATCTTCTAACTCTAGACCTGGTTCTCTAACCACTGCACCACCCAGCTGCCCTACTCTGTTATATGCTACTTCTCAATTACAAGACTCATCCTTATTTGCCAATAGGAAGCAAAATCCTTTCTTTGGGCAGCCTTCCATACAGTTGATTCTACTTCAGAAATAAAAGATGAAATCTTGACACTACATCCAAATATGAGAATGCACCTCCATTCTCTCTCTGTAGAAGTCAAAAACTATAGAAACTGAACATAGTACATACTAATGAACTTGCTTAATGCATTGGGGAGTTTTGCTTAGCTGTTTCCCCCATTCTTCCTTTTTATCTTTTTCTTTTCAAAAATTCTTTGTTATAATGGCTATGTCTCTCTGGGTAGAGGAGAAGAACACTGGGAATTGAAGATGACATAAAAACAAAAGATACAACTAAAAAAATCCTCAAAAACAAAAAAAAGAGTCCTAGGAGAGATACAGAAATAAATAAGCTCATGGTCAGAAGAAGTTAAGACTCATACACAGCTCAACAGTAATATTAGTAATCACACCTAACATTTATATGGTTCTTTAAGTATTGCAAAGATTTTTTTCTAGATGCTATCTCATTAATATAAATTATTATATGATTAAATGGACTGGGTTCAAGTCCTGCCTCTGAAGTTTAATAATTGGATGTCCTAAGCCAAATCATGTGACCTTACTGAATGTCAGTATCCTCATATACAAGGAGAGGATTGGACTCCTTGACCCTTGTGATCCCTTCCAGCTCTGAAACTCAAAGATATAAAGCACATAAACATTTCCATTCATGGACTCTCTACTACTGCTGTTCACTAAAACTTTATGGTAACCAGAAGGGAACCAGATAGGTCAATGAAATCCCAAGTCATATGAACAAAACCAAAACAACTTTTCTGTAACAACTTCAAGCATACATTTTTGGTTTCTGACTAATAAGAAGTAAATAGCCTTGGAGAATTTGTGACAGCATTAGAAGACAGGAGGCTATAAATATTCCTGAGGCAAGTATTATTTATCTTATTAAAACACATTGTTGATTTGGCAGCCAATTACTTCTATAACAGTTCAGGTTGGTTGAGTAGAAAACAAAAAGTCCATGCAATTGAACAATTCAGATAGTTCCACTTTGAAAATGACCTTACATCTGGCCTGTATCTTATCACTAAGTTGTGTGTGTGCGTGCGTGTGTGTGTATGTGTGTGTGTGTGTGACTTTTGCAACAGCACTAGATGATCCTTAAAAAATCTAGCTTTATTTATTTAGTGACTCCAAAGGGCTAATAAAATGAGGTCACATGATTCTTCAATTAAAAAAACTTAATAATTAAAATTGTAGCTCTACTAGTTGTAAGACTGAATCCTCTTTCACTCCCAGGAGAATACACTTGCAAAGTGGAATTCTTCAGAATTCCAAACTATATCAATTTTTCATACCAATGGAAAACCCACGAGCTATATAATTCAATCTGCCTTTGTCTTCAGTTTAAAAGTCTTTTATTCTGATTAGGTTACTGGGAGAACATTCAATTTAGTTTCCTGCTCTGTAACATTTGGGTGATCTCTTTGGAAATCAGTTACTAAATGCATTTCTTACTGTAACATCAGGGAGCACAGTTGAGGGAACATAAGGCTTTGCCAAAGGTATATGGGTTGAATGTGAGACACATGGATTCGTGCAAAATGAATACAAGAGATGCTTACAGAATTAATTTGAACTTCCTGCAACATGCTCTAAATGGCTCACACCTTTGATATAAGGAATTAGAGGATTTGGTTTCTTTGCTTATTTTATGTCACACAGAGGAACAGCTAAAATAAAATTACTCATGAGATCTATTTTGCACACAAAGAAAGAACTCATTAGGCATCTGTAATATTAAAAAGTTTACATCACTATAGAGCATAAGGAACAAAGAAGCACAGAGATGTATGTCCTTTTCTAGATTCTTTGCTGGCATCACCTCTATGACCGGCTCTCACTATTCACCTGCCAGGAGTAGTTTACTTGTTAGGAACATTATGGGGAATATATTCAAAGGATGGAATAGATGATAGCTAAGGTCCCTTTATCCTGTTACTCTTCCAAGGAATATTTCATACTTTTACCCCTGCTTCACACAAAACATTCCATTAAATTCCGTATTTCCATTGAGTACTTTGTCCCCAAAGATTAATTTGATTTCAAGTAATAACAATGAATTTTTATTAAATAATATGATTAATTATTCTATTATGCTATCAATAATAAGTTTTCATTATATATGGAGACAGATCGAGACTTGCAATTAAAAGACCTGGATTCAAGTTCTAGTATTGAAATCTATTACTTACGTACCTTTGGCAAATCACTTCACTCACAGCTGTAAATAGCACAAGGGAACAGAATTTTGTCTTAAGACATCAACATTGGCCTTGGGGAGTGGCGTGCTGTCCTGTTTCTTCCCTCAGATTCCGTGCCCCCTCCCCTCTGTGATGGATATCTCTGTCTGTGGCTGCAGATAATAGAAATTGCTTCAAGAATCACCTCTGAAGTTGTCACATTGGTGTCCCTTTCATGGGGGTATATGTATTCTGCCCCAACACTTTCCCTGGTACAGTTTTACCTAGAATTCACTGCATCACCACCCCACCCCTAAGTCAGACTGTCCTCTCTCTCACTGCTATTTCTTTCCACCACAGACTTTCTGCTCTATGTAAAAAAGTCTCAAAAAAAAAGTTGAATCCCACCTGACCACTTCTTCTGCACACTTCTTTCATTATTTGTAAAATAGAAAGATAATAGGCCCCCTGCTGATTTCATCAGATTATTATGAGTGAATAAGATGCATGGTAAGACATATGCATTGTAAAATATTAAGCACTACACAATGAGAAGTTATTGACATGGTTCCCTTTCTACATGATTTATACCCATTTTCTGGGGCAGCTAGGTGGCACAGAGGATAGAGTACTGAGCTTGGAATCAGGAAGACTCATCTTCCTGAGTTCAAATCCAGCCTCAGACACTTACTAGCTGTGAGACTCAGGCAAGGTCACTTAACCCTGTTTGCCTTAGTTCCTCATCTATAAAATCAGTTAGAGAAGGAAATGATGAACTACTTCAGCGTCTTTGCTAAGAAAACCCCAAAACGAAGTCATAAAGAATCAGAAGTGACTGAAATGACTGAAATAGCAACAACAACAATCCATTATCTAGGACCTTCATAGTCACATGAAATCAGAGATTCATGACAATCAAATATATGGAGCCATGTTCAGTAGTTCTGTAACCCAAAAGTTTCTCTGAGTATCACTTTCACATCTGCCTTGGTCTGGAATATCTGGGATATCAAGAAAAACTTCATGGAGGAATAGCATTGGAGATGGGATTTGACAACAGCAAGTATTGACTACATGGAAGGGAGCAGTATGAGGAGATAGATGTGGAAGACTGCACACAAGATTCCACGAGGATGGCAACTTGCACCTAATAATACCTTTTAGATAGAAAAAGGAGAACCTATAAAATAGGGCTGGCTGGAGACAGACAAGAAGGAAGTACTTAAAAAACCCACCTCTAAATCTATAAAAGCTCAAATTAATGTGAAAGAATGAATTGTGACTAGGGCAGGAAAGGGAATAAATAAAAAATGAGGAAAAGAGTAGGTTTAATCACCTACTGAATCACCTAACAAATGATAATTTGATTGTCTGAATAATCTGATCAATGCATTCAGGAAAACAGCTCTACCTTCCTCAGTGCCAGGAAGATACCGGCCGACTGATATAATAACTGTAACATGGTAGTCCTTCAAGGGGATAAACAGAAATCTCCATTTGAAATGAATGACAGTAGTTGATGGATTTGACAAAATGAAAACAGATTTTAGAAGCATTTATTGGGTTTACCTGGGCTATTTTAAACTCAGGAAAGGATGTCTTGAGTGGGATTCATGCATGCTGAACCACATTTGGTACTACACGAATATACAGTTAAAGTTACAACTTTTCCTACTAGGACAATCCAGCTCTTCAATTTGTTCAAAAAATTGATTTTAAAGTAACTAAATTGATAAAGGCAAGAGAAGAATATGACAGAGGATACTTCAAAGGATTTAAATTTCAGTCTTGATGGGCGAAGAATACAGAGTTCCAAACACTGAACTAGTCATGGCATGAAACTTCTAAAATTACCACATCTTGACCATTTTACTGAAAAATGAAGTCATAAATATGGATTCCTAAAACCATCCATGAAGGCACTGCTGGGGACTGCTGGGGTCCTGGGATTTGAAAATCATCATTTTTTTCAACTTTGGCATTTTGATTGATTTCAAACTTAAGCAAGAAGGGAGTGAAGGGGGAGAAAACCCCAGATTTTTAAATAAACTCAAGAAATCTTCAGTTTTGGAAAACCAAAAAGCAATTTGAGGCAGACATTAATCTATTTCCATTGAATTTTGTTATTTAAAATGGTTTTTCTCCCCAAACCTACTTTAAAATGAATTCCACGGCACCCTACCATTAGCTTAAATTATGATGAACTGCTAAGCAAAAATAAAATTATTAGAGGTGTGACTTTGGATATAGAGTATTTTTAGCTGTGAACATATGTACATGTATAGATACATGTATGTAGCTTATTGTGTGAGATTTCTCAACAGCTAATATGAAGCTCCTAGTCTAGGACTTTTAAACTGAGCATCTTATTTGCTAAATTCATAGCACATGCATACTGGTCATGATTATAATTTACAAATTTAAATAAATATGACTTCATTGAGACACTCTGACTCCATGTATTTCTGTAATTTTGTCAGTGATGCCACCATTCACTCTCATTCCACCCATATCAGAAATTTGTGACTCTTCATTCTTCCTTACATCCCATACCCAACTTGTTTCCTAACTCCTATCCATTCCAACTCCGTGACATCTCTTCACATCCATCCCATTATCTCTATTCCTAGTCAACCACTCTACTACAAGTCCTCCACTAAAACTATTGCACTACAACTCCCTGACCAATATTCCTGTCCCTACTTTGTTATCTCCTCAATCCTTCATCTCTTGCCAAAGGAAGCTTTTTCATGCCTATGATATCAATTGTCTACTCAAAACACTTCAGTGACTCCCCATGGCCTACTGAATAATGTCCACACTCCTTAACCTGACATTAAAGGTCCTCCACAATTAAGTCTGCTTTATATCTCTTGTCTTATCTCATACTGCTCCCTTTCATGTACTCTGTGCTTACTCTTTTCAAATCCCAACTCCAATGCTACTTCTCCATGAACTTTTTCTTGATATCCCAGATAATAATGACTTTTCTCCCCTCCTAACTCCCATCTTTTATTCAATTCAACAAACATTTATTAATTTCTTTTAATGAATAGAGTACTGTGCCAGATAGTGGGTGAGACATAGATTTAGCTGGCAGTCACTGTTTCATGGAGCTTTCAGTCTACTATGTCAATATGATACATACACAGATAAATATTTAAGATTGCAGCTATAAATGCACAAGATGGGCAAAAACTAAATGTTTTGTTAGCACTTGTATGAGTAAAATCAATACTGAGGGGATAATCATGGAAGGTTTCCTGAGGCCATGACTCTTGATTTGGGTACTGGGTCTTAAATGATGGGTAAGGATTCAATAAGCAGCTTATGGAAAGCAGATGGTAGGAAGAAGCTTATTCCATATAGTAATATACACCATTCATAATTCTACTATGCATATCATGAGGTTTTATAACTATTTGTGTCTTTTATGTCTCTCAATCAATTGGAAGCTGCTAAAGGGCAGAGTCACTCAACCTTATTTAACCTTTATATTTAATCCCAAGTCTGAGAGTTCTTTACATTGTATATCTAATAAATGAAGCGATAAAACTATGGGGCTCAGCAAAAATTAAAACAAAATACATGTTTAGTTAACTTCATTGGATCCTCTACATATCAACTCCATACTAAAACAATGATTATTTGGATACATTGCTGAAAAATATTTGAACATTTTCTTTTCAGAGTTATGATCTTTAGATCAAAGCAAATTTTACTGGTGGCAAATTGAAGGGACCTGCCAAAAGAAACAGATTGCAATCAAAGAGATCTTATGAAGCAAGAAGCTTGTATTTGTAGCGCCACTTTGAAGGGCATTCATCAGTCTTTCTAACAAAGCATTTTATATGAAGATTCTCAAGGTTTTCAACTCATGTAATCATCTTGGAAAGGATGTGGATTTAAAGTGAATGGGATAGCTCAACATGTTATAAGCAAACTGCTGATTACAAATTAAACCAGAGGAGGAATCATGAGCAAACTTAGATATTTCCCCTTACTTGATCATTTCAGGTTAAGAACTGCCAGATTTATATAGGGAAACTCTAATTAAAAGTAGAGCTGTTTGCCAAATTGAGCAGTTTGAATGAACATATAGTTAATTAGGAAGAATGCTAAAGAATGGTTTCCTTTTACTAACTACTTCAATTTCTAGGTAATTTTGCTAACTACTCTCATCAAATAGGGAGGATATATGTCTTTCTATTACTCCATGCACAAAGTTAAATCTCTCTTTTAAGTGGTTATAGTTGTGAGATGATTTACCATCTTTAAAGAGGTTTATTTGTTATCTTTATGTTACAACATGTGACTTGATAAATAGCCCATTGAATTAGTCCATCAGTATGTATAGCATAGATGGATATTGATGTTAAGCAATGATGTGGGTCCCAAAATAAAAAAAGGAAGAAAAGATTGAGCTGGAATGGAAATGTTACAGTTTTTACAATGATTACCAGCTGCTCACAGCTGAAAAAGGCATCTTTTTGAAAGGCAAGAAACAAAATTGCCAGTGACTCTAAAAGCAAAAGTGATACATAGTGGAGAAATATGTATATGTGTGTGTGTTTATCTGTCTTATATGTATTATATATGGTCTTGAAAAGTTGTATACAGGAGGCATAATAGATAGATAGTTCAAGTATCTGCAAAATGTTACAAGAACCCAAGGATGGCCTTTAGAGCATTGATTGCATCCTCTATCAAGATTTTTAAAAATTTTTTATTGACTTGTTTGTTTACTTTTAGTTTACAATATTCAGTTCCAGAATCGCTTGAGTTTCAGATTTTTCTCCCCTTCCTCCCCACCCCCCACCACTCTATCAAAAATTTGACACATAAGGAACAAAACATATGTGGATGAGAACCACACAGACGGCAAGATATGGATGGGTTATGATCCATTTTTGTTGTTCAGTCATTTTTTAGCCATGTCTAACTCTTCATGACCCATCTGGGGTTTTCTTGGCAAAGACACTAGAGTGGTTTGCCCTTCCTTTCTCTACCTAATTTTATTGCTAAGGAAACTGAGGCAAACAGGATTAAGGAATCTATCCAGGATCACACAGCTAGTAAGGTTCTGAGGCTAGATTTAAAATACAGAATATGAGTGGTCCTGACTTCAGACATAGCATATAATGGCAAGCAAAGAAGTAGTTAACGCCTTGTTTCAGCTATTTAATTATTTAACACCTTGTTTCAAGTTTCTTTTAAGCCTTGCCCATGATTATATCAAGTCTTTAAGAAACAGAATTTGTGAACCCTAGAACACATGAACCCCAGAACGTGTGAACCCCTGTTGGGAGGAGCTAATGACCACATATAAAGAGAAGCCCAGGCTGGGAGAGAGCAGAACTGAGAAAAGCAGAACTGAGAAGAGAACTCTTGTGGTGGCAGAGTTGAGAAGGAGAAAACTTGTGGTATCCTGGCACTCTATGTTTGTCTGTTTTGTCTGTGCTGATTTTTGTTTGTGATACTTTGCACCAATGCCCCGGGACCTTACTGGAAGCCCTAAAAGAGGATTTTCTAATTGCCTGTTTACAGAAGTCCTAAAGGAGAGTTTCAGAGGTCTAGGACTTTACTAATGATTTGTGTTGACCTCTTGGACTTTGTTGGTGGGTCTGTGTTGATTTCACAGGCAGACAGTGAATTGATGATGGTGCTGGCAATGTGTATGGATATTATTGTGGCTCTGTTAAGCTTTATCTTCCCAGAAACAGGAACTGTGAATGACTTGAGGTGGACTGGACACTGTAAGCTTCAATATGGACAAGGAACTGGACAAGGAGATGAGAAATGCCTGCCTTTGAATCCAGGTGACAGTTGGAAAGATTCAGGCAGGAGCTGGACCTGTGGAAGAGGAATCATGGAATCTGAGAACCAGCCTTGAGTCAAGATGAAAAGATCTCTTCTTGAGTACCTAGTGCTGATTTTGAAGTTCATGATTTACTGTGATACAGGGGTGGGAGATATTTTATATCATGTATCCCTTAAGGATGACTGAGTTAAGGACTTATTAATGATATCTTTTATTTAAAACTATGTGACCACTTTGGTGAAAACTATATGGCTACTTTTGTGATAACTTGTTATGCTATAACATTGTGAATACTGTACTTTGGTTGCTGTCAATGTTTTGCCTTAGTTTATTACTGAATACATAGAAACTCCACTATACAATGTAATCAGAACCTTCAAGCCATTCACAGCAGCAATCCTCTGGAAAGTTGCTCATGCTTGGCTTTACATAGCTCTCTATCCACTTTGCCACCTAACAGTGTAAATACCATGCTGATAAGATCAAAGGTGAATTGAAAATACTAGAGTTAATATTCCTGTTTCAATCCTAATTGATCTCTGAATCTTAATTGATGTCTTTTTTGTGACTATATAACTCCAGTAAAGAGTTGCTGACATAGTCACCCCGGGGTTGCAGCCATTTTCATATCCACATAGTTTGGATGGCTTGAAAAATCCTATTGATTTAGTCATTTAATTTTCTTGTAAGTCAAATATTTTGTTTGATGCAGAGTAAAATACTGAATCAGGTATTGGCAATTCAGGCTCAATCTCAATCTATGCTATGCATGTAAGAGAGTCTTTTGAAATTGTTAGGGACTTCATTTATATGTAACTACTGAATGGTCTCCTAGGGGTGTGGAAATGTGTAACTGTGGCTCTAAAACAGTGTTACAGAACTACAAAGAAAATAGGAGGTTAACAAATATTCACTGAGAAAAAAGAAGCAAAGAAGAGATGCCATAGTGGGTACAGTATACTTTCTTCGATAGTAGTATTACATATTTGTACAGCAACTCACAGTTTACATGCAGAACTTTCCTTATAAGAAGTCTGCCACCTAGCCACCCATGCATGACCTCTTTCACATATTTTTTCACAATCATTTCTAGAGTCATAGAAACATATCAGTTTAGATCTGGAAGGGCTCTTCCGCCCCCCCCCCCCCATTGCATTAGACTTGTGATTTCACTGGTGGAACTCCCAGGTAAGAAGATCAATCCATAAGCACATTCTCTGCACTCCTGGTATTAGAGAACTGCAGGGACAGAGATTGAGAGGTCTCAAAGGATGGGGAAGGGATAATTTAAATGACTTACTTAGGTTTACAAAGCCAGTATTTCTCTTTTTTCTGTCTATCTCTGTCTGCCTCTGTTCCTGTTTCCATCTCGACTTGCCCAGAGTCACAGGATTTGAACTCAGATTGTCCTTAATCCAGAACCAGTATTCTAATATGCTGCCTAGTTGCCCCCAAACCAATATTTTTTGAAGGTAGGACTTGAACACAGACCTTCTTGACTGCCTAGTTAGTAGCTTTTTCTCCATAACTTCACCCAGTAGCTCTGAGAAAGACAGCTAAGCCAACACTCTCACATTTGGTGAGATTATTTTATGAATACCTAGTAGATGCCAGAGCTATGAGTAGAAACCAGTTTTCCTGTCTTTAGGTCCAGTACATTTTCTATTGTATTCTGCTATCTTTATGTGAATAATCAGTTTTTATTTACATTGCTATTCTTTTAAAATATATTTCACCAGTCCCAGTTTTGATTTTGCTGCAGTTATGGGTTAGTGAATATGAAGTTGACCTAGTCTGCACTAGGTTTTGCTTCCTTTTAGTGGACTGAACTTTTTGTGCCTGTCTATCAAGAAAGCAGCTGAGGATTCTGGTACAAGGAGCTACAGAAATGCCCAAGGACGATGGCATTAGTGTGGCTGATTGATTCTTTGAGCACCCAAAGGTAAAAGGGCTATTTTTCCTCCAATTTATTCTTCATATAGCATTTAATCTTCAAAATAAATCCAAATGAGTTTTGTTTAAAGAATATGTCTTGTGATGCTTGGTAGATAAAAAGGAATATGACAAGTCTAATACTATACAGGTCAAATTCCTTCCTGCTGTGGTATCTGTCATCTCCCAGTGTTTTGAACTTCTCCCAAGTCTTTCAGCTTGCATGATTGACAGGGGTCCTTTATTGAGAGTCTGAATAATATTTACCTTCATTAAATGCTACAGTGTACCTGTCAGGAGATGACGAATTTGAGAAATCAGATTTTGGAAAGAAATTGAACTCTCCAGTTGAAATACAAAGCAGATATCTTGATATCATCAGGATTTTATTTAATAGCACATGAAGCTCTGTCTTTCTTTGTGGGTCTCTGTATCTATCTCGGTCTTTCTTGGTTTATCTTTTTGTGTCTCTGTCTCTCCTGTGTCTATGTGTCTCTACATATCTGTATGTTTTTGTATACATCTCTCTTTCATTTATTCCAGTGTCTTTTTGCTTTTTGTGTCTCTATGTTTCTATGATTCTCTGTATGATTTTATGTTTCAGTTTCTATATCTCTGTTTAGTGCTTTAAATGTCAATTGTGTAACTGGTGCTTCTTCATTCATTCAGTCTGTCTCTACTCCTCAAAAGTCTATTTCCAGCTCCAAAACTCATATAGCTCTGTTAAATTTTCCTTCTTTTCAGCAAAATATTCCTTGAAATGTTCTAAGGAATGAAGTGTGGATATCCTTGATAATGAGTAGCCATTCTCAGAACTGGATGACAATCAGCAATCAAAACCCTTACCATGAATTTAACAACAGATAATTTTCTTCATTTCTAAGACACAAAGCTGAAAACCTAGAGATATAGCACTTTTTCTCTTTTCTGTTTAAAAAAGAAAGAAGATTAAACTATTATGAAAAATATGTAATACCATGAGGAACAAACACAGAGTCATGCTTTGGTAGCACTTAGAGACACCCACTGGAATAATATAAGTGCCTTCCTACTGTGAGGCACATTTAAGGACTACTGAAACTTCAAATGAAGCAGTGACCTGTTGCCTTGCAAGAGCCTATTGTAAGCTTGATATGAATCACAAGTGTAGGATGGGTGCTAGAAAAGCTGGTCCATTCTTGGCTCCATCAATAGGAGCATAGTGCCTAATAACATCCCTAGTTTCTTACACTGTGATCTGTGTTGGTCAGATTATATTCTTGACCATTGTGTTTAGTTCTGAATATCATATTTTAGGAAAGAGGAATAAATTGGAGGGTGTCTAACAGGACAATCATGTGGCATAAGATTTGGTTGGAGTAATTCTGATTGTTCATACTTTAGAAGATTGGCCAGGGGTGGGGGTGATGGTAATTGAATTCAAGAATTTGAAGGTCTATCATATGGAGATCAGATTTTTTCCCCCCTACGAGGGTCCATTATTGCACTAATACCCCAAAGAAAACAAAGAAAAAGGAAGAAGAACCTCTATATAGAAAAACATTATTGTAGTTTTTTTTCATGGTAGCACAAAATTGGGAAACTAAGGGGTTAGTATCCTATCGGTGAAGACCTAAACAAATTTTAGTATATGAAAGTAATGGATTATTATTGAGTTAAAATTATGATATAAATGGGCATTTTCAGAAGAAACTGAAGGACCTTTATGAACTGATGCATGATGAACTGAAAAAAAATAGGAGAGCAATTATACAATGATCACATTAGAGAGAAAAAATTACTTTGAAAGACTATGGGTCAAAAAAGAGAAGATGAAATACACTATTTGTCTCCTGACAGAGAAATAGTGAACTTAATGCAGAAATTTTTGGTTATAGTTAATTAAGAGTTTGTTTTTTAGGATTCTGTAGATACATACTGAGAAATATTTAAAAATATGCTCAACAGAGAGCAATGGGAGAGACAGAGTAAGGGAAAATTTTGTTACTTGGAAATTAAAATTTTTTAAATGGAAACAAAAAGATAGCATTCCCAAGCTTAGATTGGATGAAATGAGATAAAATCAAGGAGTTGCTGAAATCTGAAGAGGAAAAAATTAAGGAACCAAATATCATTAAAAATTTTCACTTACTGCACACTTCAGAAATTATACCTACAACGGAGCCAAGATGGCGGCATAGAAGCAGCAAAGGACCACAGCTCCCACACAAACACGCTAAAAAACTCATAAAATGGGA
>CM053601.1:124504772-124541383 GCA_028646575.1 Pseudocheirus occidentalis | reverse complement strand
GTGTGTGTGTGTGTGTGTGTGTGTGTGTGTGTGGTTGATCTGTGTTTCCTTTCATAGCATGACTAATATGGAAATATGTTTTCCATGACTGCACAATGCGTATCAAATTGCATGCCTTCTCAATGAGGTGGGGAGGAAAAGAGGGAGAATTTGGAACTCAAAATTAAAAAAAAATGTTGAGTTGTTTTTACGTGTAATTGGAAAAAAGTAAAATATTTAAAATAAAAAAAGCTGCTAAAAATGGTGTGTGTGTATATCCTTTTGCCTTTTTTTAATCTCTCTTGGATACAGACCATTTTGCATTTGGCAAATTATGTTTTTAAGGTGTTATTTTCTTGACTTTTGTTTCTCTTTTACCAATCCATCATTTTTCCCCAATTTTCTTCCTTTGCTCTCATTTCTTTACATAAATTTTCATCTACTAATCGTTTCATTTTGAAAATCACTTTTTTATCTCTTCTGGGAATTCTTGTTGAGTTTTTGTTTATAACTATCTTGATATAATTGTTATTTTCTGGGTTTGTGTCTTGATTTTCCCTGTCACTATAGTAGCTTTTTATCATCATGTTATTTTTTTTTACTTTGACCTTTATGTTAGTGTTGGGCTCAGTTCCTGGGGAGGTGGGTGTAGCACTGCCTCCTAAGCTCCAGACTCTTGTACAACAGTACTTTTTTTCAAAGTTAACTCTGGGAGTTTTGAAGTTTTCTAGTACTTCCAAAGCGGTAAAGCTCAGGGAGAGGCATGGCCACTGCTCTCCTGCTCTGTGCTCTGGTCCTTACCTAAGAGGGCCCCAGTACTTGTAGCCAAAAGTAACAAGGCTTCTCAGGGCCTCTTGTCTCTTATAACTGCAGAGGGTCCTTTCTGCCCTTTAACCATGGCACAAAAGTGGGTATAGGCAATGGAGTTGCCAAATAGTGTTTGGTCCTGCACCCAGTAGTAGCATAGGAATCCCCTGTAATCTCTTTCTGACTGGTTGCCAAATCCCCTTACAATCTTTGGCTACAGAAGCTGTTGCTGCTGCTGTCACTGCCAAGTCCCATAACTGGTGTTGTCACCACATGGACTATGGGCCAGTCTCTACCACAGTGTTCTAGAATTCTCTTTTTAACCTCTTAAGTTGTCTTGGGCTGAAAAAATATTTCATCCTGACCTTTTTTTGACTCCGTCACTCTGGAATTCAATTTGAGGTATTGTTTCAAAATTGTTTGGAGGGGAATGTTGGGAGAACTCCATTGTAGTTCTTCCTGTACTCCACCCTCTTAACTCTACCTCTGAAACTTTGAGAGATAGGTTTGTGCCCAGGCCAATAGAGAGCTTCAAATGGTGTGAATGATCACTTTTGATTTTAGATATTGGTTGAGCAAGATAATCTCTAGAAGCCCTCCTATCTCTAAGATTATTGATGCTAAAAAACAATAAGGCATGTTTTGATGTTGTGGGGAATTTAAAAAGATAGAATCTAAATTTCTTGGGGGTAAAGGGTAGTTTCAGAGTCTCAGCTTGGACAAGTTTTTGTCTCCCCTCTCTCTCTTAGGTATTACTTGATATGGCAGCATAGGGATAAGATTGGGATAGGGCTGTATGGAAAAAAAAATTACCATCATAAGGCAGTATGAGACCACCAGGCATCTGGGAGAAAATTAGGAATGGTAAAAGGGACAAAAGAGAGAGGCAAAATCAAGGAGAGGAAACAGTAAGTAATAGAGGCAGAAGACCTATTTTGCAAGATTCCTATACTCATCCTTGGTAAAAACCAGGATATCAGAAATTGTGTTGTCCTGTCCATTTATTAGAATAGTATCTCAGCTTTAGCCAGTGGATTTTTAACCTACTAATTGTTAGAAAGAAATATGGTTGGTGTATTTAAATAGCTAACATTCATAAGGATTTTTACTGGAAACTCAGTGTTTGTTTCTTTTGTCAAATTCCTAAAATAAATTTGTTCTTACCAATGAAATTTAACATTGATTGGAAAGTAATTTTGTTCACTTGATGGTGCTGACCCAGAATATGTTTATTAAGACTTGGTTTTTTCCTTAGGCCCCATTTTTTCCCAAAGGCTAAAATTCACTGTAGAGTTATTGATTTGCCTTTTAGTACAGTGCAGCAATGTTTGGGGTTAGAATTTTGAGCCACTGCAGTTGTTATAAAATCAAACATTTGTATGTATAGCTGAATTAGCTAAAGTTAGAAAATGGAAGCAGTTTCCTCCTCATCTTGCTTGTTACTCATAGCTTGAATATGCCCCTCACCACTTGTAAGGCCAGTAAGTTGGATTTCACTCTTCTGGCAAGAGTGAATACTGTTAAGAGAATTGGGCATCAAGGCCCTCTGTTACTGGCACCAGCCTTCATCAATGGTGTCCCCTCTATTAGCTCTTAAGTCCCATGAACTATAATTCTCTGATTCTGAGATGACTGTGACATATCTGAAATAGAGAATGCTTGCTACTTCTGGAATTCAGATTTCTTACTAGCTACTCTGACCTACTTACTTTCATCCTAGCCAATAGAAATCTTAATTCTGGGTTTTGATTCTAATTTGCTGGGGCTTCTTTTTCTGGGTAGAAAATCGTCATGTTAAAGCACATTTAATTCACTTCATCTTTTCAGTTAGTGGTTTCCCATGCTCCCAGGTGCTCTTATTGGTTCTTTCTTTCTGAAATGAGTTCTGTGATATTACATACTATATTGAAATCCTTATCTCCTATGAATATGCAGATTATTCCTAGAATAATCTCTCTCACCCATAAATAGGCTGGAATCTAGATAATTACTTTCTTGTTCTTAAAGCACTCATTTAGATATAAGCATGTCTCCCCAAAAGATAAAGCAAACAGAGATATTAGACTACTTTACTCTGTGTTGTATCTCAAGGATCCCAAATCCTAACTATATTTACTATCTTTCTGCCTACCATATCAGTGCATTCCTCTCCTAACAGACCCATACCTTTTCCCAAGTTTCATTTGGGTTTCAAAAGAAAAACAAGGAAATAAGAGTGGTAGAAAAAAGGACAGAGAACAGTTTGGAAAGGCATTATAGCTCTATACATTCTAAAGTTTGATATATATCTAATAATTTCCCTTCCTGCTGTTTAATTCAGCTGAATTATGGAATGTGGTTATGAGAATTCTAATATGGGGTGTCTCTGTGTGTGTGTGCATGCATGTGCACGTGTGCACTCTGACAGAAGAGAACAAAAGTCTGTGTTTCATAGCTTTTCTTGGGAATTTTGTATAGAGGTAAAATTCAATTATTCATAGTTAATTTGAGTCCTCTATAGCTCATGGTTAAATTGTGTATATTTATTTTAAGCCTTCATTCAGTCTCATATGCATTTATCAAGGTTAGAGTGTACTCTAAGCATTGAGAAATGTACAATTTTTGGGAAAGATGCATCTGCCCTTATGGATCATAAATGCATCATTGGGAAGAAGATCAGTCTGGAACCAGAAAGATCTGAATTCAAATAGTGCTTTGCCATTTACCAGATGTGTAATTAAGGATAACTTATAAAGGAGGGGACATAGCACAGTGGAAAGATCAATAGCTATGGAGTTAGAGGGCTTGGATTCAAATCCTGCTTCCGATTTTTACTACCTATATGAGCTTAAGTAGCTTAAATAGCTTAATCTTAAGTAGCTTAATCTTACTTAACCTCAGTTTCCTCATTTGTAAAATGAGTGGATTGGATCAGATGTTCTTTATAGTCCGTGCCAACTCCACAACTGTGCTTCTGAGAACTGACTTGACCTCTCTCAACCTCGATTTCCTTAACTACAAGATAAAAATAGTATGCCAATCTCACAGGGTAGTTGTGAAGCTTTAATCGGATGATGCATGTAGAATTTTGTGTAAGCTTTAAAGTATTACAAAGGATATTGATAACTTTAATATCCAATCTTGCAGAATAATTCACCAGGTGGGGAGGAAAAAGTTATATGTGAAGTTCTAATAGAACTAATATGTCTGGCGTGGTGAGCAGCCAGGCTCAAGATCATTTCAGTTCAGTGTTCAAAGATAGATGGATGTTTGGTAGGCAAAATGGAGGAGCGATATTTCAGGAGGAAGGGAAATTTTGAGCAAAAGCCAGAAGACATGAGTCACATTATATTTGGAATGTGAAGAATAGATCAGTTTAGATAGAATATGGAAGGCATGGAAAGGGACAAGATAAGAAGCCTAAAAAGGCCAATTCATATTAGAAAGTAGAGGGACTTAAATACCAGGCAGTGGAGGCTGAACATTGCTCGACAAAGTCAGAGAATGGAGGAAGAGTGAATAAAAAGGAAGGGACATGATACAGAGACAGAATCACTAGGGCTCAACAACTGATTTGATATCTAGAAGGGAGGGAAAGAACAAAATTAATCTCAGAGTTTCAAGTACACACAACAGGGTAAATGATGTTGCCACAGATAAAGGAAAGTCAATGATTTGCCAGCTGGGATAGTGAACTTAGTTTCAGACACCATGAACTGGCAGTGCCAGTGGGACAACTAGATGTACATGCTCTTCAAGCTGTTGGACATATGTCTCTAGAGCACAGTCAGTTAGGAAGCATTTATAAAGTAGATCATGAGCTGGAAGGGACCTCAGAGGACATTTAGTCCGATTTCCCTTCATCTTACAAAAGATAAAACTTAGATGCTGATGGAATAATTGACTTATCAAGGTCAAACAGGTAGTAAGTTTCAGAGATGGCATTTGAAACTTGCTCTTCCAATGTGCCAGGTATTAAGATCACAGAAAAAAATGTCTAGACTAGTCACATAAATTTTGAAGCCACCTTCATAGTGGTGTTAGTCAAAGCTTTGGTAACAAATGAGATTGTCAAAGGAAAGAGCATCAAATGACCAAGAGAGTGAAAGACCAAGTCTTAGAGATTCCCCCAATATTTAGATGTTGGTAAAAAGATGAGGTTCCTGTGGAGAAAGAATGAGCCATTAGAAGGAAAGGAACAAAACTAGTATGTAGTCTCAGAAATCAAGGGAAAAGAGAATATTCAGTAAGAAGAGACAACCCACAGTGACAAAATGTCTGTAGAGAAAAGGTATTGAACTTGGCAATTCAGTGCCAATGGTGACTTCTTTTTTTAGAGAAATGTTTCATTAGAATAGTAGGAATAGAAGTAATAGTTCAAAGGACTGAGGAGAATATGGATAATTAAGTGGAGTATCAGGTATAAAGAAGGTGGTTGTGGGGTTTTTTTCAGTTTTTATATTATCTGATTCTTTCTATGATTTAAGCTCAGAGGAATAAGAAGTTGTCAGTTATATGAAAATCTTGTCATTATTACAGTTTGAACATTAACGGTGAATACAGAGTTCTATACACTGTAGAAAGACTCTCCTGAGGGTTTATAATGGTGGGGAACAGGGTTGATGGGAGGGAGAGGAATCAGTCCTTCAAACAACAGCATATTGGTTACTTTTCAGTAGAAGCAGGATATATACAAGTCTCAGGATGGAAGGAGATATCTACATTCAGAGAAAGATCTAGAAAGAACAGAGTTTAAGTGGAGACTGAAGCAATCTACATGCTAGCATTCTTTTCCATGTTTGATTTTCTTTCTTTTTTCCCATTGCTTACTCCATTATTTACAACCCTTCTATACAACCACAATAAAGTCCGGTGTGAAAGTATTTGCAGATCCCATACTTGATTGCATGCCACCATGGGGGGGGGCGGAGAAGGAGGGGAGAAAATTTGAAACTCAAGGGATTGTGGAAATGAATCTTGTAAACTAAAAGTAAATAAATAAATAAAGTTTAAAATTTTTAAAAAGCTAACATGAAAAAAAAGAGGATATATTTCTCCTTTCTATCCCCTTCCCATAATGGCAATTTAGTCATTTGCCACATAATCATGAAGAAAAAAATAGGCAGTTCAGCCAAATAAGAGAAGGGAGTAGTAAAGTCCTCACCCAATATCCCATGAGTTTATTAGAAAAACTTTTCTTTGTCTTTATCCTACTCTATTTGTTCTCTAAAGATATTTTAAGTATGTAGTTTTAAGAGGTTGGGTAAGAGATGACCAACACAAAATCATAAAGGAGAGAAGCTTTTCTTTGATTTACATAGACAAAAACAAAACTACCCCTATCCTCAGAGAACTTCTATTCAAATGAAGAAGATAATACTAACAAATAGTGTATCAGTTATTCAAAGACCTACCTAGCTAAGTTACCAGTTTGGTCACAGAGTGATGCATTTTTTAGCCACTGAAAATTTCAAAAAGTCTACAATGTTATATTAGGATTTGTGATATATGTTGTTGGAGGGAGGCCTTAAACCAATAAAGTCACAGATCTTGGAAGTAATGATTACCTCGTGGGGCTGTTGTAAGAGTCAAAAATAAAATGATATCTATTAAGTATTTTATATCTTTGAAGTGCTATGTGTCAGGTAGTAGTTGCAGTGTTAGAATATAAAGTATATGTGTTATATTTGGCAGATGTAAAATATCATAATTTACTGCTACTAAATAATAATGTATTACCTTTGTACAAAATTGTCCTTTATTGTTTACAAAGCTCTTTCATATAAGACATGTCATTTGATCTTCATAATAACTTAGAGAACAGACATTCTGCTGATAGATAAACAGAAGCTGAGAGAGGTTAAGTAAGGATGTGAAATATAACCAATTTACCCATTTAGAGACAGTAGAGCCAATATCTGAACTCTTGTCTCTATGGTCAGATGCAGGTTATAATGAATATAATAACATCACCATTTCATTAAATAGCATCTAATTGATGCGTCACAATAGTTTTGTAAGCTGAAGGGTATTGGGAATTTCACTTTGAAAGAAAAATGTTTAGTAAGTTTACAAACCTACTATTGGTCATGAGAGATGAAAACCAATGGCCTTATCTTCTAAAATTTAAATTACATTTATTTATTTTTACTTAAAAGATTTTTCATTAAAAAATCTTAAGTGGATTATTTAAAGATGTTAAAGCTTTAGTATGGTATGGAATATGGATCATAATTCAAGCCCTAATGTCTCTCCTGGTGTAGATCCACAGCATGAAGGTGATTGATGTTGAGTTCTCAAAGTCTATGTCAGGCAGATTAAACTCAGACAGTTCCTACTCAGCTTACATAGCATTGACTCCATGGGCCAAGCAATGTCAACCTTCTATGTACCAGTTTACCTTAGTGGAAAGAGGCTTAATTTGGCCATTCAGTGATAACATTTTTTTTTCTCGCCATGGCAGCTCACAAAGCATCTAATAATAATAAAGGTGTTGTGAGCTGCATCAATATATGCATTACATGGATAAATTTAGGGAACTGTAAAATATTGAAAAAATAAATTCAAGAAAAAATATGAATTCATTCCTACAAATAGACCACAGCAGTCAATCAACTCTATTAAGAGTCCAATCTTTCATTCCCTGGGGTTCTATAGATAATTTGGAAAGATTGAAGAAAACCACTTTATCCAATGGGATTTCATATTCACTAAGTTTAGAAGTACCCATTAAGTATGAAAAGAGGCTTAATTTCAATTTTCCTGCCATGTAATGCTATCTTTGGAGATGACACTTTTTAATAATGATATGTAAGGATAACAGATAATAGAATTCTGTAATCAGAGTTGAAGGGCAACTTAAAGGACATTCAGACCCCCCCCTACACACACATTTAAAACAGGAATTCTCTCTACAATACCCCCTTACAAATTTTCATTCAGTCTTTGCTAGAATGTCTTTAGACATGAGGAACTCGGCTAGTTGGCACAGTGGATAGACAGAGTACTGGAGCTGGACTTAAGGAAGTCCTGAGTACAGATCTGGCCTCAGATACTTAACAGTCATGTGATCATGAACAAGTCACTTAATCTCTGCCTCAGTTTCCTCAACTGTAAAATTATAAGAGCTCCTACCTTGCAGAGTTGTTATAAGGACCAAATGAGATCTTATTAGTGAAGTCTTTAGGACAACACTTGACATATAACAAGTACTACCTCGATGATTATTCCCTTCTGTCCATTACCTATCAAGCCAGTCAATTCCGTATTTATACATTTCTAATTAACAATTCTTTTTTCTTACATTGAACTAAGTTCTTCCTCCCTTTAACTTACTTTCATTTGGCCTACTTCTGATTTCCAAGGCTAAGCAGAGCCAATCAGATCCATCTTTGACACAACCTTTAAAATATCTTAAAACAATAATTGTGTCCCCACCATATTTATTCTTCTCTAAACATCTTCACTTCCTTCAGCAGATTCTCACATGGCAGCTTCTAGTTTTCTCATGATCCAGGTTGCTTCCTTGTGAATGTGCTAAATTCCTAAAATTAGAAGTCAGGAACTGGATACACCATTCCAGCCATGAACTGATATGGTCAGGGTTCAGTCAGCAGGATTTTCAATACCTTTGTTCTATCTATAATTCATTAATTTCTCTCAGCATGAACTTAATAAAGATTACTATTGACTAACAAAATTACAGAAATATAGGCCCTTACCTCTCTCTAAATGAGTGGAGTACCAAAAAATGTAAATGGATTTAATATTTGGACAGATAGTGTTAACCAAAGGAATGAACAGATTAAAGAGAAACTTATAGGATGAAGGGCCACAATAACTTTATGAACTTTCCCAGAATTCTCTAGAGCCCATGAATTTCAAAAGGTAGGCAGTGCACATTGGAAAATAAGGAAGCTAAAAAGACATGGAAAGACAATTATTATCTGCTGTCACACTCTTATATCCACAGGGAAATCTCAGAGCTTAAGGGTAATTGAAAGAAACAGAGAATGATCTCTCTGAGCCAAAGTAAACAAACTGTGTTTAGAAGCATTGTTGTCAGGACTTTGGTGCTATGTAGCACAAATTAACTTTTGTCCAGTTCTTGATCTTGACTCTTTTTTAAGAAACAAAAATAATATAGAAATTCAATTGTACATCCAACAAACTTTTATAAAGCATCCATTATGTTCAGTACTCTATGCTAAGCCCTGAGAATAGAGATTCCCCCCCACCCCTCAAAAAAGTCATTAAGATAAGTGAAACGTCCTAGATACAGAGTTTGGGTAATTAATAATCAATTATTAAGTGTGACTAGCAGATAATAAATTGAAGTCAGTGGTTCACTAGGAAATGAAAGGCAAACCCTGGAGATCTTAAATGGTGAAATACCTGTGGAAAAGGAGTTGACCCTGATGGATGGAAATTAACTCTGATTGTTTAACAGTAAGAGAATGAATATTATAATGAGGTGGATTTATGCTAATAAGAGGCTGAGAAGGCAGGACTGATTAAGTCAGAGCTCTTGGATAAAGAGATTCATCTTCAGCCAAACCACTCCCACCTCTGGCAGTCTAGACAAAAGATCTATTCTCTGCCCAGTGGTTGAGCAATGAGCCAGGATTCACCTAGAATCTATTCTCTTTAATCAGAAATAAACTCTCCCTTTTGGCTGGAGTCCTGCCCAAGGCTAAAGAGAATATCTTTTTGTCAGCCCTGTTCTTCACAACAACTAGACTTTAAGTCAGGCCTGCACAACCTGTTGCCAGTGGGCTGCTTGCAGCCTGCCAAAGGATTTCTGGTGGAACATCCTCTACATTTTTCACGGGCCCCCCAAATCCTTTGGTGATAGAAAGGGGGAAAAATAGAAAGGGGGAAAAGCCCTGGATTCACCCCATATTTGATAATTGGTTATTAATAATCATTTCTTGTCACCAAATTGTCCTGCCCTATTCTTCTAGGTCAGTGATTCTCAACCTTCTTAATGCTGCAACCCTTTAATACTCATATGTGGGCATATGTACATGTGGGCAGACCTGCCTGAAGACAGATAGAGGAGTGGTGTCTCAGTTCCTAAGACCATCGGAAATATGTGTTTTCCGATGGTCTTAGGCGACCTCTGTAAAAGTGTCATTCGACCCCCAAAGGGGTCATGACCCAGAGGTTGAGAACTGCTGTTCTGGGGATTATAATAGGTGCATTAGTAAACAGAAAGTATAAATATAGCAACACAAAGTATTTCTAGAAGGGAATTGGAGCTAAGGACTTAGGGAGTCAAGAAGGTAACTAGGTGGCACAGTGGGTAAAGAAATGGTCCAGAGAACCTCCTGAGTTCAGATCCATCTTTAGACATTTGCTAGCTGAGTGACCCTGGGTAAGCCACTTATCTGCCTTCATTTGCCCTGTAAAATAGAGATTATAATAGCAACTACCTCCCAGAGTTGTTGTAAAGATAAATAAGATAAATTTATAAATTGATTCAAAGCACTATATAGATGCTACTTTATAATTATCATTGTTGTTGTTGTTGTGAGATACTTCCTATAGGAATTGACAGGGTAGGGGGTGTTTTGCATTCCTTGTGGTCAAAAGAATCCTATCCTTTAACTTCTTGCTCATGAACTGAAAAACCAAAATATCTGTACTTCATAGTCTGAGATCTGACCTCCCACAAATATCACAGTATTCTGGGTACAAACCCCCAAGAATCTCCATTTGTCTCTTTCCAACCTAGAATTAATTCTGGAAAATTTCTGAAACAGGTATATGTAGTTGTCCCCAAAGTGAATAGCAGAGTCTATAACCTCTACATAGGAGCTCAGTGTATAATATGGGTGATAAGTATAAGAAAGTCTTTTGATTTTACCTCATAGAAAATGCATAAAATACTAAGAATGCACAAACCCTGTATTTTTATATCTGATTATAGTCTCCCTTGAAATCTTGGTGCTCTTAAAGGTGTGAATTAGTTGATCTTTTGAAGTTTTAAAAAGCTTTGAATTCTATAATTTTTTTTAAGGCAAGGCACCACCAAAATCACACGAGTGAGACTAGCCCTGTCTGTATTTCTTTAGTTTGCATTGTTTTATTGAGTTCAGGCAAATTGTTCTGCTGAGAGAACATAGCCTCCTTTGTATGATTATCATTTTGTACTTGGAATTTAATGGTTGACTGTAAATTGATTAAAAGAATGAAAAACATTGAGGAGAATCGACCCTTTCTTTTTCTCCGCCTCCTTTCCTCGCCTGTGTGGTTTTGTCTTGGCTGTATATTTAAAGACTGTCAGTGCATGGTGACAACCATGTCCTCAGGGGGCATTAATTTGTTCCAGCTCATTGTATTTCATGACCAAGTTCCAAAGCCATTTATCTCACATAGTAAAAGCTTTAGAGGCTTCATTAATAAATTGTAAATCATTTAAGGTAAGATTTTTTTTCTTCTTAAGTGCTGGTTTGCTATCCCAAAAGTATGTAGAGAGGCAACAGTTTATCTATATATGTGGGGAGAGAGAGAGTGCAATGTAGGTTTAATTAAAATTAATTAGGTATATTCCAATCAATTACATATGCAAATTAATTACATCTTATCTAGTTGCTGAAAGCATAAATAAGTACCTTCCTGAGTTGGTTTGGACGGTTCCATTTGTTTACCTTCATCAAGAAAATTCTGTGTTTAGATCAGAATCAGACAAGCATTAGCAAAAAAAATCTCATAAGATCAATTCATCAAGCATTTGCTATCCATCTTTAGATATTCAAGGCACTGTGCTTTGGGAATACAAAAATAAAAAATGAAACAATTCTTGTATTCAAGGAGCTCATATTCAGTGGTGGGTTTGGAAGAGATGTTAGGTATTATCTAGTGCAAATGTGGAAAGCCAGGCAAACAGGAGAAAGAACTTGTCCACCTCAGTTGCTGCTAGGATATGGGATAGAGTTTGCCAGAAAAGAAATGAATATGTTTAAAGGTAGCACATGGAAATGGGGGTAAAGAGGGAAGTGCCAATAGGACAGAGAGAGAAGAGAATCATAACCCTGGTTATTTTCAGTGTTTCAGTCTCTGTCCAGTATACTTTTTTTCTCTCAGTTATACAAGCAGTTCAACTTTCCATTGTGTTAACTTGCTGTCATGGGCAAGCCAAATTTCCCTAAATGACTCTGTGCTTTTTGTATTCCATTAAAATACAGAAGTTAAGCCAAGTGCAATATTGAGAATTTGTATCCATGTGTGTTAGAGTATAAAGGTGCATGCATTATGTATTAGGATTTGGCATATTTAATTTTTATTGGTTACTTGCCTGTTGTTCTTTTAGCATCTGTATTGAATTTTCTTGTGCATTACAAGGACCCAAAATGCTACAGCTGAGCAGCTGTGAATATGTACAGATCTCTGCAGAAGCACATCTGCCTCATGCAATTTTACATCCATCACAACAGAGCATTTTATATATAAAACAAGAACTTTCTAGGTAAACAAGCATTTACTGCTGAGAGAGACAGAGGGAGGGAGGGAGAAAGTAAAGGAGGGAGACAGAGAGAGAGAGAGAGTGAAAGAGAGAGAGAGAGCAAGTGAAAGAGAAAGAGAGAAAGAAAGAGAATACTACTAGCAAACAGTGTCATCCCTTGGTTAAGTTCTTAACCCATCAGAACTTTGGGTTTTTGTTTTTGTTTTTTTCTGTAAAATGAAAGGCTAGAATGTTCTCTCAGTATGTTTTCAGCTCTAATATTCTATTATCCTAGGATGAGTGCTCTAGGGTTTTTCTGAGAAAAACACATTTTACAAGCTTTAGTTTACTATATAAATAAAAGATATTAAAATTAACAAGGGGCAGAAAAAATAGTAACAGATAATCTCATCTCTTCCAAAATTATTCACATGGTTGACTATCTTTTATTATCGCTAGGGAAACTTCTATTTTCTTTCTTTGTAAAAGGTAAAAAAAAATTAAATCAGTCCTACTAGTGGTTTTGCCTGATGATATCCTTCCCTCTCCATCTTTGGAAGGGGGAGGGGCTCTGAAGTTATATGTCCCTTAGTAGTGAGAACTCCCAGCATGAGCATTACCTCCACCAAATTGTGTGCAACTTATGGTCTTAGAGAGATACTTGGTATATTAAGACAAGTGATTTATCATGATCACAAAGTTAGTTGGGACCAAAGGCAAGATTTGAACTTATGTCTTCATGGACATATGGACACATTAGAACACACTTACGGGTATACAGTGTGATTTTCTTTTTTGAGTAAATCAATTGATTTTGTTTTTCCTTTTTTAACCACCTAGAATTGGAGGGGAAGGTAGAGAAGGGAGCCTCTTGGGTTGACATATACATGATCTAACTAACAAGTAGAATTGTGGAGAATAAAGAGCCTAAGTGAGCATTTTTCCAGGTCCTTGATTAACTTTCTGCAGCATGAGCCTCTGATGGCACTCTACTTATACTTTTGGGGAGAAACTTACTTTAATTAAATACCAGCATATAGTATATAGGCTACAATCCAAAGTCCTCTGGTCTAGAAAAAAAAGTAGACATATTATCTCTGGGCAAAATCAGACTCCAAACTCACAGGGAAAGTTATCTAGAAAACATTACAAATGTAAGTCAGCTAAATGTACTCAAAGTCCTATTATTCAATATTACTTCATCAAGGACAAACCATGCCTGAGTAACCTCATTTCCCTTTTATGACAGGTTGACTGATTGGACTGGTAAAACCAGTGAATGTTACAGACCAAATATAATTTATTTTCAGTGAGGCATTTTACATTCGCCATGATATCCCCATATTGACAAGATAACAATAAGGCTGATGATGATTGTAATGATAATGTCTAACATTTACATAATGCTTTAAGGTTTGTAAAACACTTTATAGTATCTCAATTTATCCTCACAACAACCCTGAGAGGTTGGTGCTATTATTATCCCCATTTTACAGATAAGGAAACTGAGACAGAGATTTAGTTATCCAAAGTTATACAGCTAATGAGTGCTTAAACTCCAGTCTTCCAGACTCCATATTCACCATTCTTTTCACTGTGCCCCCTAGATTAGCAATACAATTTTAAATTCTGACGTAATCATTTGCTAGCTGGGCAGGTATTTCTTGTAAGAAAAACTTCCTGTCCAAAAGTAGAATGAGCTTCCTTAGGATGATTAATGGGCTTAGCCCTGATAGAAATTTTCAAGCAGAGGAGTGTTGATCCCTTGTTCAAGATAATGCAATTTAATTCAATTCAACAAGCATTCTGTAAGCTAAGTTATGCTAGTTTCCTGGGGATTCAAAGACAAAAATAGAATGACCCCTGCTTTAAGAAGGTTCTGTTCTATTGGTTGAAAAACGTACACAGATAATCAAATTTAAGCAACTACAGTTGGTAGAGAACTGGGCCTAGAGTGAGAACACAGCAGGGGGACTGGAGTCAAGAAGATGTGATTTCAAAATCTGGCCTCAGACATTTACTGGCTCTTACCCTGGGCAAGTCACTTAACCTTCTTTGCTTCAGTTTCCTCGTCTGTAAAATGATCTGGAGTAGGAAATGGCAAACCACTCCAGTATCCCTGCCAAGTGAGTCAGACATGACAGAAGTGACTAAACAGCAAGATAAAACAAATTTAAGTATTTATGCACACACACGTATACACACTAGATAAGTCCGTTACTGTTACCTAGACAAATGAAGAAATGCCTAGAGCAGAAATGACAGAGTTTTAAAAAGCAAAAGATTCTGAGAAGTGAACAAGGACATAATGCATTCTAGGCCTAGGGAAAAATAAGCGAGCCTCTGCAAAGACACAGTGATGGGAGATGGAATATAATGAATGGGAAGAAACCAGAAGGCTAGTTTGTACAGAGCTTGGAGTTTATGAAGATAGATGCAGGAGAAAGGTAGCACGCAGTAAGTCTGGAAAAATAACATGGAAGCAGTATATGAAGGTCTTTAAGTGCCAAACATAATTTATAATTGTCCTAGAGGTAATATCAAGTTACTAGAGTATCTTGAGTTCGTGTCCCAGAATGAAGCCTAGAATAGCACTAGATTTTTTTTTGGGGGGGGGGGAGGAGGGAATAGTTGGGAGGCTACTCTGTCACATTAACTCCTACTGAATTTGTAATCAATGAAAACCAGATTTTTTTTTCACAAAAATAGTTGTCTAGTCATGGTTCTCCTTTACTAGTAAAGTTGCTTCTTAAAGACGTCTCATGGCAGAATCCTACATTTGAACACTTCCTTCCTTCAAAATGCCATGGATATTCCCCTTCGGAAAATTATTATCTGTGTCTTGCCATTATTAATAGGACCATAGTTTTAGAGCTGAGACTTTAATGACCATCTAGAATAGTTCTCTCATTTTATAGATGGGGAAACTGAGATTAGTAGGGCTTAAGTGACTTGCCCAAAATCAAATGGCAAATAATTAGCTGAGACAGATTCAAACATGTCTTCCTAATTCCAAGTCTAATACCCTGCACACTAAAGCACCTTGTCTCTTATTCTTGTAAAATCTCATGAAAAATTAATATTTTAATTGTCCCATCCATCTATCATCTCTCACTCTCCATGGATAACTTGAACACCTCTTCTTCTGCTCCTGAATATTCTTTTTTTTTCTTTTTTTGCTATTTAGAAGGGGGAAGGCAGAGCAGTTGAGGTTAAGTGACTTGCCTACGGTCACATGGCTAGTAAATGTTAATATCTGAGGCCAGATTTGAACTCAGGTTCTCCTGACTGCAGGGCTAGTGCTCTATTCACTGCACCTCCTAGCCACCCTTGCTCCTACATGTTGTTGCAAATGTTCTTTACGTTATTTCTTATATCCTAATTAGTACTAGTAATATGATGAAATTGACTTTCACTTATCATGTCATTTTATTAGCCTTTCTATTATGCTTATTCCAGGACAGGGGAGTTCCATGAATTGCAGGTATTATATCATCCAAGAATTTTAACGTTACAGATTGATTTTTGTGGCAGTAAACAGTTTGAGATTGCCAAAAGCATTCTACCTTCTCACAAATGAAATATGTCTCAAAGTCGTCCTCCTAAGTTAGTTCTGGAGCACCACTTCACACAACTGATTCTCCCTCTCCCTCTCCTTCTCTCCCTCTCTCCCTTCCTCCCCTTCTCTCTGTCTCTCTGTCTCTGTCTCTGTCTCCTTCCATCCCTCCCTCCCTCCCTTCCTTTCCTTCTCTCTCTCTCTCTCTCTCTCTCTCTCTCTCTCTCTCTCTCTCTCTCTCTCTCTCTCTCTCTCTCTCTCTCTCTTTCTCTCTCTCTCTTTTTCTCCCTCTCTTCCCCTCTTCCCCCCACCCCACACACACGTGTGATGCACACACTCCATTGCTCCATTGTCAGTTATGAGTACCAGCAATGAGCTTACCTGTACAGTTATAAGACACAGTCTGGATAATATTAACCTTTCAACTATTTCCTCTCCCCTACTCCCTGATGCGAATAGTTAGGCTCATATCTTTCACATTGACAGACATTTTACCCAGGATGCTTAGAAGAGTTTTCTATACATTTACACTGCAAAAAACACATTGTTTAATCAGTTTCCTAATAAGTGCATGAGTTTAGTTTAAAAAAAAATAGATAAGACTTTGTTTATCAACTGTATGTTTGTTTTAGTGTGTCCCTTACCCATGTATCTAAGCCATTGCTTATCTTACTGACCCTTATCCCATTTCTGCCCACTTTTATTCAGTATTTTCATATAATCAATCAACAAGCAAGACATTTATGTTCCACACACAAGGCACAAGTTTCATGTGTGGTATGTGTACCTTCTTCAGAGCCTATGGGGACTCTGTTAGAAACTTGTGCCTTGATTTTCCACAAAAGAAATACCTGCATGCTATAGAGAACATAATTTTCTGACATGGAAGACCTATGTTTTTATTTTAGTGTGTGCTTTACCCATATATGTAAGTCATTGCTTATCCGACTCTCATTCATCCCATTTCTGCTTACCTATATTCAATATTTTCATATAATCAATCAACAAACACTTATGAAGAACCTATTATACATCAGTCTAAGGTAAAAATTACTGAGAATACTACAAAGACCAAAATTAAATAGTCGTTACTCTCAAGGAGTTTATGTTCTTCTTGAGGGAGAACACTACCTGTATCCCTCCTTGACAATCCCAAGGGGGACTGATACCAACATCATCTCAAGTTGAGCCTTTACTGTTTGTGATAATAGTATTGTGCCTTTATGTAGTACATTTTTGGTGGCATCTAGAAAGTATAGAGCTATTTGCATCAGTTTCTTTATCTGGAAAATGGTTATAATTATAGCACCCAGCTCCCAGGGTTGATATTTGAAAAGTGCCCCACACATAGTAAGTGCTAGATATAAATGCTATTATTATTATTATTATTATCATTATCATTATCATCATCATTATTATTATTTCTGCTATCTCATCTAATCCTCTTGTTGTTGCTTGTCCTTTGTTTCCAAAAAGATCAATGACCTCGCAGGGTGATATCGTGACTCACCTGTGAACTGCATTTAAATGAGGCAGAATTGTTCATACATCTTGCAATAGAGGGAGGCGGGATATCATTTTCCTAATTTTGCAGAGGAGGAAATTGAAGCTCTTTAAGTGAATTCTATAATACTGAGCAACTATTAAGTGACAGGGTCTATGCTCAATTCAGGTCTTCTAATTTCAAATCCATTTATCTTTCTGCTATCATCCTGTTATCTCTCTTTAGACATTTATATACAAGTAACTATGACTTCTGGCAGTGGTACTTAAAGTCAATTTGTCAAGGGTTAATACAAATAGTCAGCATTTATATAGTACTTTATTATTTAGAGAGTACTTCACTTGATAAAATCACATTTGGTGCTCAGCAGAATTCTTTCAAACAGTTAAGGCTTTAATTTAATTATGAGGAAACTGAGGAACTCATAGAGTTAAAGTGACTTGCCTCTGTTATCACAACTAATAAGTAGCAAAATAATGATTTGAACCCAGATCTTCTGCTCCTATAGTGCCAGCATGATATTCACAGCACTGAAGGTGACTAGGAATATGCCAGCATAGTACTGAGTCACAAAATATAACAGACTCTCCATATAGAAGACAGAAGCAAAACATTTATTCAGACACAAAAAAGCCAAATCCCAACACCAGAAAACCGAATTCATCATAGCAACAAAGAAATCTCTACACAATAACACCACAAAAGGCAATGCCATCCCAAAACCTTCCCACAAACAATCAGAAGCCTAGCTGTCTGCTTGCCTGTGTCTTCTCTCTCCTACCACACTAACTGCTCTGACTGCCAGCTTCCGTTGGGCTTTGTCCACCCTTCCAGAAAACTCCTTCCACCACAGACTCCGTGTGATTACATGCAACTTATTAGAGGGAAAGGAAGATCTTCAAGCAGGAAAAATCTTCACATTCCCTTAGGCCTATTAAGGGTTGGGAAGATCTTCAAATTCCTATTACTGTTACAGCTCCTCAGTAATAGGTTCAACCCACTATGCTAAAACTAGCTCATGGGCAGATATTCATCTCTAGATGAACACTTCCCTAGGAACGAAGAACATTGCCTACTATGGAGACCACAGGAACCTGAGGATATTTAAAATAGCATTTTTTAAAATTCTTCATGAAATCATTCTTAACACTATTTCACATCATAATTAAGTTTACTTTTGCTATCAGGTGTAATGGATGATGATTTTATTAAGATGCGTCCTTTTCCATCACTTAGTATAGTAGCTGGAACACAATAGATGTTCAATGATGTATACTGATTGATTGTTGTTATTCCATTGTTTCAGTCATGTCCAATTCTTCATGACTCAATTTTGGGTTTTCTTGGCAAATATACTGGCATAGTTTTCTGTTTCCTTCTCCAGCTCATTTTACAGATGAGAATCTAAGGTAAATAGGATTAAGTGACTACAGCTACCAAGTGTCTGAGCCTGGATTTGAACTCATGAAGATGAGTCTTCCTGATTCCCAGCCCAGCACCCTATTCACTATGCCACCTGGTTGCCCTTTGATGGATGGATTTTGTCTTTAATCTTGAAGAATTGAAAATGACTAATAACATCCATAAGATTTTCTATTATAATCATTTTCCCGATGTGCACTGTCCTCTCTCCACCACCAATAATGTATTCAAGAAAAAAGAAGCACAGTTAAATCATCTGCAGTGCTTTAAACTTATAGTATATGCTCATTATTTCAGATAGGATCTACAATTCTTTAACTTGAAATATAGAAAATGATACTGAGATTGTCACTGCAAGCTCAAAAAAAAACTATTTTGACTAAAAATCTTTTTAATAGTCCAAACAAGATCTTAAAAGTAACAAAAATGTTCCAAGCAAAATCACTTTTTTGTATTTTGAAAAAAATCTTCATTTAAAAATAATTGCCTTAGTCAAAACAGAAGCCTTAATGTATCCAGTCTCTCACATTACCCATGGTGCCTTTGATTAGTAGCGATCCTAGGCAGTTATGTTATGTGGGAAAGTTTCCTTCAATCACCTTGCCAACTACTGATTTGCAGTCTCTGCTCCTTTTAAATGCTGTGATTCCTCATACCTCCCACGCGGTGCTAAGAGCCTGCCCTCTGCTGCCTAGTGCCCCAATTGTGTCTGTCCTTTCTCCTTAAGACCAACTATCAGACCTTTCAATCATTTTCATCACCCTTATCAGAAGGTACTCTTTGTACCTGTTTGTGAGTCCTTGAGCCCCAGATTTCCTCCCTTTCGTTAATTTTAGTCTCAAAGGCAATGTGGAAAGATCAGAATTTGAGCCAGAGAAACTGGGTTCAAATCCTCTGCCCCTGACTTTGGGCAAATCTTTCAATCTCTCCAGCCTTCCATTTCTTCTGTAAAATGAGGAGGTTAACCTAGATGACCTCTAAGGTCAATTCAAGTTCTAAATCTATGAATCTGTCCCATTCTCTAAAGGTCACAGTACATGTTAACTTAGTTCAAATAAAACATTCATTCTGGGATGTTAAGTCTTAGTAGATTAATTTGCTATTCCTCCTGATACTGAGAATTCCAGATACCATAGCAGATATGTGAGGGAAGATATTTGAGAGTAAGCGATTTGGGAATGTTCCAATGAGGTACTAAAATATGTACCCAGTGGTCCAGCCCAGGGATACTCTGGAGCTATACATAAATATATAAATACTTGCATATGTGTGTCTATACATTATATGTATATATGTATATATGTGTGTGTATATACACACAACACACATATATGTGTCTACCCATGTGTATATGTATATATTTATGTATGTGTGCCGGTATACATTGTTGTGGTGGTTGTTCATACTTTGTTCTCAAAGAGGACCCATGACAGCATGAGGGTGGTTTTGACTTGCATGTGAATAGGATTTAAGTGAGGCAGAGCTGCGCAAAGTCAACAGCCTCACTGTCTTCTCTAGTCATTGAACTCCAGTGGCAAGACAAAAGTCAAGATTATCAACAATAGACAGGATGCAGTGGTTTTTCTAAATTGCTATTGTTCATCCTTTGTTCTCAAAGAGGATAAGTGACATCTTGAGGGTGATGTCTTGACTTGTGCATGAATTAAATTTATATATGTTATATATGCATATATATGTATGCACATATATATGTATTGGTCTATGTCTATCATGCAGGTATCTCTATATTGACATATGTACACATGTGTATAAATGAATATGTATGTGTTCATATGTGTGCGTGTGTGCATATTTTGCATGTATATGTACATAAATATGTGTGGTGTGTATTATACACACACATATACACACACATATATCTCCCCATTATTTGTCAGTGGTTATTCCACATCTGAAATACTGTGATTGGGTTAGGATATGACATTTTGAGAGAGTCATTGACAAATTATCACAATCTAATAGAGAGTGTCTAATAGGATGGTGATAGATTTGAAAACTATGATGTATGAGGGGCCATTGACAGAATTGGAGGTGTTTATCTTGGGCAACAGGAGAAGGAAGATGGGGAGGGGATTGAGGACAATGATCACTGTCTTCAAAATTTGAAGGGCTGTTATGTAGAAAAAGTGCTGAACTTATGGAAATCTAAATAGGCATGGATGAATGTATGGATGGGTAGACAGTTATGCAGATTTCATTTTAGTATATAAATGACTTTTATATGTTAGAACTGGCTGAAAATGGAACACATACGAGATTGTGAGTTCCTTGTAAAAACCAAATGTTTTTACAAGAAGAGGCTGAATGACTGCTTCACAGAAATATTACAGAGGGGATTCACATATAGAACAGAAGACTTCTCTAGATCAGTGCTTCTTAGACTATGGGTCATGTATGAAAAAGTTTAAGAAGCCCTCCTCTGGCTGACCTACAGTTCAACTGGAAGTATTTAAAAAGCAATTTATTTTCAAATAATTTCATAAATTTAAGAGAAAGAAATATTCATTACAGATGAAATGCGTTAGGCCCATTTCAAGCCTCAGTTTCCCCATTTGTAAAATGGTCAAGATTTGATTAGATTATCTCTAAAGTCCCTTTCAAATCTAAGATTCTAGGATTCTGTTTCTAAAAATCATTCTCATTCATCTCTTTTCTGAGGAAGTTATTTTTGAAACCCACCTTCCCACCCAGGCCCACAGAAGTTTATTCCAGCTTTCTAATGAATGTAAAAGAAGTGTATGGCATCCTTTACTCCGATTCTTTTCTAGGCCTTTTAAAATTTGGCCAGTTGTTTTACCACGCCCATATTTCTGAGGTCTTAAGCATTGATGGAGAACTATCTGAACAACTTTTAAAATCTGTGCTTTAGTTTAGCCTTGATGAGTCAGTTGAACTGAACTATAATTAGCTCTGCTCTCCAAGAACCATCAGCATTTGCCCTTGAGTTTCTCACTAGCCTCTTCTTCTGAGTCACACAAATTGACAGATATGAAATAAAATGCTGATTGGCCTGAAGTATCTGTCAGGGAAGGTGTTAACATGCTTCTAAGAACTAGGCAAGAATTAATACCTCTCTCAGACCTTCTTTTTATTCTTTCCTCATGTGTAACCAATTCTGCCTAATATCCCCAAAGTCAGATGGATCTGCTGGATCAAAAATATGCTCAGTCCCTTTTATGTTCAGATTTCATATAGCAAAGCTGTATGTTGTTGGGGAAACAAAAATATAGAAGAAATGGTCCTTGACCTCAATGACTTTATGGTGCACCTGTCGGTTTCTCTGTATTTCCTATTTTGTCTTTTTTTTCTGGAACTTACAATAAACAAAATTAAATTTGTCCTACTGGTTTAGCCTGAATAGGTGAGGTTATTTAATTTCACATGTATTTTTTGCCAATTTAAGAGAAATATCCCTAACAAGTAATATTAAATTGAACAATATTTGGCTCCAATATTTTACATCTTTGTAACATGGAAAATAGATTAGGTGATCTGAAGGAACCACCTTCCAGTTTCAAGATTCAGCAATTCTATGTAAATCTTTCTTAGTGTGGCTAAGAGGGCTAGAGACCATGCAATCATTTTTGCTCTATTATTAGTTTAAAAGTTATTCTTATCTATATTGTATTACATTTTTATTATTTTTTATATTTTTTAGAAAATTCATTTATTTTTAGTTTGCGACATTCAATTCTATAAGCTTTTGAGTTTTAAATTTTCTTCCATTTCCTCCCCTTCTTCCTCCCCAAGACAGCATGAAATCTGTTATAGGCTCTACAGGCTCTATAACATGAGCTCTGAAAGCTCATGTTAAATATGTTTTCATATTAGTCATGTTGTAAAGAAACACTATAACCACAGCAATGAACCATGAGACAGAAAAAACAAATCAAATCAAAAAAGAAACCAAATAGTACATTTTGAGCTGCATTCAGAATCTATATTTCTTTCTCTAGATGTGGATAACATTTTCCATCATGAGCCTTTTGGAGTTGTCTTAGAACCTTGCAATGCTTAGAAGAGCCAAGTCTATCAAAGTTCATCATCACACAGTGTGGCTGTTAATTGTGTACAAAGTTCTCCTGGTTCTGCTCCCCTCATTCAGCATCAGTTCATATAAATATTTCCAGGCTTTTCTGAAGTCCACCTGCTCACCATTTCTTTAGCACAATAGTATTCCATTCCATTCATGTACCTTTTGTTCAACCATTCCCCAACTGATAGGCATCCTCTCAATTTCCAATTCTTTGCCGCCACAAAAAGAGCTGCTATAATTATTTTTGTACATGTGAGTCCTTAAAAAGTTATGTTTAAAAATGAACACAAATGCATTATATTTTATCTACCTTAAAAGCCTTCAAAATATTTAATCACTAGACTTTTATCATTTCTTTCTAAATAGCATTACTATATTTTCAATTCCGCAAGCTGCACGCCTTAAGGAAGTACATATCATATTTCTTATTGGCCATGGTGACTGTCTCTTAACTTGACTTCTCACCAGTTTTTTTTTCCTTACCATTGCAAATCATCTCAGGCAATCTTTAACCATTCTGTTCCCATACTCAGAAATCTTTAACCACATCAAAAAATAAGTTCCAGTCTGTGATCTTTAAATGACTCATCTCCAACACTTGGCTGACCCTGCCTATATATCTCCTACTACATTTTGGTGAAGGCTCCTCAGTTTAGCCCATCAAGTCTTCCCCGGCAAACACCATTCACTTTTTCTCATCTCACCTCTGAGTATTCGTTTCAGGCATTTTGATTTACTTCTTTCAATATAGTTACTTACAATTGTCTTAGGAGAATCACTATCTCCAGAGCATCAGCTTTCATTTAAATAGTCATAAATCATCATTTATTGGCCAAGTTATATATTCATAGAACTCTTATGTAAGTACTTTTAGTTCTGTAAATAAGGGAACATGTTAGAAATATAAGATATAATTCTTGCCCTCAAATTGTCTGTAATAGTATTTGGGGACCAGGAAAATTTCATTCTCTGGTAAACATATTTCTTAACTTTGAGATGATGACTTTTTTCAGACTTGATGTTGACATTGTCTTGAGAAGATTCAGTTGATAAGATAATGTTTGGAAAGCATGCTGAGGAGCTTATTTTGAAAGATGCCATGCATGTGATAATTACCATCTCTGCAGTGTATGGATTTTAAAAATCTGCACAGCATGATTTTCACTTGGTTGGTTGTTGTCTGAGTGGGCCCAAACATTCAGCCATATCTTACAATGTCTCATATAATTTCAAGTGCTGTCTTTACTTGCTGCTCTTAATCTTGAATCTTGTTTTTATTTAGCTTTTCTTTCTATAGACTTCTTTTGCCATAGACACAATAATTCTCAGCTGCAGTCCTAGGTAGCTATGACAACTTTAACAAGCAGTTGGATGCTGTATTACTCTATCAAAGCATGTTGTTGGTCCAGAAGATTATTGGTGGCCAAGGTTAGACTAATTCATTATGACATCCTAGACAGTGTCAGGTGGTCAGTGTCAATAAGGGTGCCATTTGGATGGGAAATCACTTTGAAATTTGAAGAATTGGCATGCTGAAGATGTTAAAGAAATCCTTTGGGATTATTTTTCTCCTACTGGCTTTCTTTGCTTAAGTGCCCCTGATGACACTTTCCAATGGAAATGTAAGTGTTTAGTTAATTTATGCTAAAAATGAAGTCTCCTTGGGGGGATCCTTATGCTTTTCTGCTCTTTGATGAGCTATCACAGTTGTTTTTCTTTAAACACTTAACAATCAGCGCAGGAGAGAAAAATCATTACAGTCCTATCTGGCATGCCCAATGGAGAAATCAAAAATATATTTATGCACACGATAACAAATCTAGAAAAATCAAATCCAATGGGAGACACAATAAATCCCAAGCTTTTTAAAAGAACAGACTGATTAGCTTTCACACTATCAGATCTACATTTTTGAAAGGCGAATTGCTCAGTGTGACATAAGCAGCATCAGACTTAATGCTCCCTAATTAATAATCAACACATATTCTTCATGTACCTTTGGGATTTTAACCATTTTGCAGACTGAGCATACATTCCTTCCATTTATGAACCATATTACTTTCAGAAGATCAAGTCTTCAGCAGTTTAATTTGCTGGTAATTGTGTTCATCCCTGTATAGAAATTTCAAAAGTTTCCATTTGCCCTTCAAAACTCTGCAAACTGCATATTAGAAAGTAATTGAGCTTCTCCCATTATGTCATACAAGTGATAGGACTGAGAGCTTTTATTAGCATGTAATTAAATTGCAAATGTTATGCAAAAATTTGGAAATGTTGGGGGGAAGTTGAACAGTGAGACAAAATGACATTCTTGTTTAAACTCAATAAATTAAAAGATTGTTACATGGTTTAGGGAAAAATTAATTTCCCTCATCACAATTATTAACCTATGTTCCACTATTGTAGATTTTATTTTATTCCTTTCCATTTACACCAAAGCTCATGACTGCTTGAAAAAAAAAAGAGTCACAACATGGTATTCTGGGTTAATGGCATTCACCTATAATAACACAGATTAATTAGTGTTTGCTCATTTAGTTCCACTAAGGAGATAATATACATTTACAATAATAACAGATGTCTCGAGATTAGTTTGAGATGAGTTCAAAAGTGAACATTACCTCCAAAGAGAATGTTAATTTCAAAAACAAAAACATTGATTTCCATGGAAATTACATTTGAACTTTTCTCACATTTTTGGACTAATCCATTTGCTAATCTCCTAAGAAACCTCTACTTACAATCAATTTCATCGAAGCATACAGTATTCTCAAAGAAGTAAGATGATCTAGCATTTTTTCATCACCCGAAGTTCATTCTACTCCAACCTGTCTGGAGTAACAAAACTAATTTCCCATAACTTCTCATACTTGCCAGAGGGATTGCCATCTATCTGCATTGATGGTAGAGGAAGAATCCATACCAATAAAATCATGGAATCATCAAATTACCAACTCATTTTTCTTAATTATAAGGATAGACTTCAGAACTGTATGAAACAGAATGCCTAATAATTAAAAATGAAAAAAATAAATATTATTTCAAATTAGCATTGAGTTCATACAGAAAAAGAAAATGTCCTGCTCTGAGATTAATAATAGTGCTGTAAGAATGTGGTCACGTGTTAAGCAGGTAAGCAACAAATATTTTAAATGTTTTCTATGTGCCAGGCAATGTGCCACTCACTAGCAAACAGAATGCCTCTGCCCTCAGGGAGCTGATAGTCTAATGGAGGAAGACAGCATATAAAAAAGAGCTAAAAGAAAGAGAAGGATGGAGAAGATGGAAAAGTACATGGAGTCAGAAGTAGGATAGGAGGAAAATGAAGCATGACTGGCCCAGGCATGTCTCCACAGTGGAGGTTCTGGAACGAATCTGTCAATAGGAGAAGGGAAATGGTGTGACAAAGGGATGTTCCAGGGTAAGAAGGCCCCAGATACTGAGTAAAGTCCCCAGGTGAGAAAGAAGCGGATGGTAATTTTCCAAAATTTGGCATCACTTTCTATGTTCTTATTTCACCATTACTTGAATTAAGATTTAGGAAAGCATGTCATACCAAGTGAATTATTAGCAAGTAAAGTGTTCAACCTTGAAAGATAACGAATAGAAAGTGTTTCCTCAGAAAATTAGAAACTAGTCACAGAAATATTTACGGATGCTTATAATGTTCTGGGAGTTAGAAGTATAAGACATGATTCATCCTTTTCAAGATCACCATCCATATTCTGCCTCCTATGCATTGGTGTACCCCAAGGCAGGATACTCTTGTCTTCTCGGTCTATATTCTCACTCCATGATCTCATTAACTCCCATGGATTTAACTATCCTATCTATGCAGGTGACTTCCTAGCTAGCTACACATTTGGCCCTTGGTCTCTCTCCTGAATTCCAGTCCCACATCTTCAGCTGCCCACTGTACTTCACCAGGATGTACCACAGACATTTCAAGAATGTACAAAATTGAACTTTTTATTCCTCCTAACTCCCCTATTTCTAATGAGGGCGTAACTATTCTGCCAATCACCCCAGTCCATCTTCAGATCTTACCTTGGTTCAACTGGAGAAGGACAAAGTAAATTCCACAGTAGTGGAAATCCGTTTGGTTGACTTTGAGGTACCCTTAAAAATGATAAAATCAAAAGCAAAGGAAAAAGTCACAACCCTTAAGTAATCCACAATGTCACAGTGACCATTGAGAAACTCATACATACTGGTTTAACAAGGCCTGCATAATAACTCTGGTGTAATGTTTTTTTTTTCTTTTGGAGGGAGGAAGGCAGAGCAATTGGGGTTAAGTGACTTGCCCAAGGTCACATGGCTACTAAGTGATAAGTGTCTGAGGCTGAATTTGAACTCAGGCTCTCCTGACTCCAAGGCTGGTGCTCTATTCACTGCACCACCTAACCGCCCTATTGGTATAACTCTTAACAATTATACTTGAGGTGTCATATTGGCTGAGTGAATCCAGTATCTTCATAAGATGAATGGATTAATGATTGTGTTGTCTCTTAAATTTTGTAAAATTTTACACCAATCTAGAGTTAGAAGTAATCTACAGAGATCATTCAGCCAACCAATCAAAGATAATCTGTGCCGCAGATTTGTGCTTGTTGTTTTTAGGAATAAAATGCTGACTACCAGGCTTAAAATCTGACTGAGAAAACAAGACAAACAGCCATGAAACAATTAGAAAACAATGCCAGACAGTATGTAATTAAGTGCTTAATTGTGTGCTATGGAAGAAAGTTGCTATTAGTGTACAGAGAATAGAAAGATCAGTGTAGGCTGGAGACACACATCAGGAAAGGCTTTCTGGGGGAGGCAGAACTTACATGGTGCCTTCAAGGATGGATAGAAATTGTGTGGGTGACCATGGGTGCTTTCTGGATGGGAAGTGGTACGAACAGGGGCAGAGAAATGGGATTTAGCATGACTAGCAGGCATAAACGAGCCACACACAGCTGGAGCAGAGGGAGGACTGGAAGATAAGGTTGTTCATTGAGTTTGTTTTTCTTTCTTTTCATCAAATGACTATTAAAATGTTCCAAGTGCACATTGAGTTATAAAGATTTCAAGATATTCCAGAACTGTCCTCTAACCTTTTAACCTAATAACTGTTGTTTGAGTTGTCATTGTAAAATATATTATAAGGAATAGTTATAATTGGTGGCACTAGTGTTCACATGTATTATCATATTTGAATTGACCTATCTCCTACAGTGGTTCTCCATGTTACTAAGTATAAAAACACATACTGGACCTTGTCACTCTGTTCAAGAAATTTCAATGGCTCCCTATCACCTTTAAAATTAAAAAAAAATTTTAAATTTAAAGCCTTTAATCTCTAGGTTTACCCCTTTCTTCTATACTGATGTCATACTGCTTCTCCTAAAGCTCTCTACATTCCAGCCAAACTGTCCAGCTGGCTATTTCTGGTATGTGACATTTCATCTGATTTCTGCATATATTTATTTACACAGGCTGTCCCTCATGCCTAGATTAACCTCCTGCCTTACTTCTGCCTCTTACAATACCTAGATTTTCTCAGGACCTAGTTCAAGTACCACTCCGTGAGTGAGGCATTTCCTGATTCTCCGAGTTATTACTGCTTTCCACCTTCCCTCCTCCCGAATTACTTTATGTTTTCTTTGTGTTCTTTTATCTGTGAATGATTCACCCTGGCTCAGTAGAATATAAGCTTCTTGACAGGGGAATAGGCTCACCTTTATGTTTGTATCCTTATGGCCAATCATAATGTCTCATATATAATAGATGCTTAATATGTATTGGTTGAATTAAATGAATTGCATTATTATGAGAATAAAACAAAACTTATCTGAAGAAAATAATTTCTCCCTATGTGTAGATTCCCAATAATTTTTTAAAAGGAAATAAAAATTTAAGGCAAGCTTATTACAATTTTCTTCTTTCTCATAATGATTCATTTTAAGCTCTGAGCATAACATGATTTTTCTATTAATCTATTATATGCTTGAGAATGTCAATCTTCTCCTCCATACCTAAAGGCAAGGTGTTCTACTAGAAAGAATTTTAGACTCATTGGCAGGAGACCAGGGTTCTGGGGCTAGTAGTCATTACACAATTCTGTGTTTGAAGCAGAGGGAATGTACTTAATGTAACTGTGTTATAGTTTCTTGTGTCTAAAACAGAGATAACATATGTACCAATTGTGAGGAGATATAAAAGTAATTTGGCAAATGAAAAACTCTACTGAAAAGTAATGCATTTTTATCACTACCTAAATCTCCCAGTGTGTCTTTGGACTAAAAATCCACCCTAACCTGCAAATCCTCAGTAAAAATTTTACATATAAGGCCTCCCAAAGACAAGTACAATTGAAAAATAAAATAAAATAAATTTCAAATACATCATTCTTCTTACAGTGCTTAACTTAATAGACCCGATTTATTTTCTTACTTTAAAAATAAAAAAAATCATACCATCTATTTTTAACTCATTGGATATTTAGTCTTTAAAAAGAAAATTCTGAGTTATGTAGCTGTTGACAACTGATGCTAAGCTACTCCATAATTGCCTTCCAATGCTAATTATTTTCTCATAGTAGTAACATCCCGTAACTACTTTGTAATACTATAGTTTAAACTCCTACATAATTATGCAATCATTACAATGGAAAGGGGAAAAGTGGAAAAGATATGATCATGTTATTTATGCTTCTAAAATATAAGGTGACTGGTTTAGTAAAGTTACATTAAAAGGATTAATGTGGGAGGCTAGAGACATTGTCAACAAGAGATATAAACCAAGGTAGTTTCAACAGTTTATATATATATTCTTTTCAGTATTGAGTATCATTATATGAAGTCCCAGTAGAAGAACCACATAGTTTGAGAATATCCATTGATATTCACAAATTCCTCCTTTCCAATGCTCTGGCTGACTCTTAAGTTTTTTATAATATTGTTCAAGATATTCAAAACTAGCTTTGTCTTCTATATTTAACCCTAAACTCATTTTTCTAAGGAAATTCACCAATTAATATTTTCAGATCATTTAAGATTTGATAAGAGATCACCTGGCATAACAAGTAAAGGCAGGAAGATGTGAGTTAAAATCCTGATTAGCTGTGTAACTCTGAACAACTCACTTATTTGCTGTGTGCCTTAGACAAATGCCTAAAATTCCTTTTCTAAGTTTTAGATGCTATTGAAGTCTGTGTTTAGAGAAATGAATTCATATACCAGGAATTCCCTTTGCTGATGAAATTATAGCTCCTTCCTTTGAAAACTTAATCATGAGATAGATTCTATACCATAGACTTTGACATATATCATCTCACAGAACCCTCCCAATAACTTTGTGAGATACATATTATATTTGTGAGATAGATATAAGTATTGTTATTTCTCAGAAAAGTGAAGTCACTAGAACTATATAACTGAGACAAAGAGAGGTCAGGTGATTAGAATCAGAATTCCATGTCTTGTTCAAGATTATGATGAGTCAGTATTGGAAAAAGAACTAGGATAGCTTCTGATTTTTTTGTAGGGGAGAGGAATTTGCATCTATGATATAATGTCTCTCTTTGGGTTCATTCTCCTACATAGAGTGTGGTCTCACAAGGACAGAGTCTGATCTTGAGGACCAACTCATAGTGGCTTTTTTTCCCTCTTTGATTTGTGGCTCTCCATTGAAGAGCTTGCTCCATGAAGTCTCCAAATATGTTCATGGTGTATATGACTCATTTCTAGGTTTTCCCAAAAGAAGATAAGAGGGTACACATCTCTCATATAGGTATTCAATTAGCACATGTATAAGGCAGTAAGATGACCCATCAATTTCTCCTTTGATCCCCACCCTGACCCCACATGCAGACAAGCACATGGACTCACCAAAAAGAGAAATGAACTTAGTGTTATTGTCAGGGAAATGTTTTGATATTATAGTGACTATCTCTTTTCTTCCAGTCCTTCACAGTCCCTACAAAAGTAGTAGACATCAGTCTGTGGTTTGAACTCTATATAGAAAATAGACCTACTTTAAGGGCTACTAACCAAGTAATTCCCTTCCTATATTACCTATCCCATCCACTGACATTGCTCACTAAATAGGAAGTCACTCAGGGCATATATGGACTTATATTGTCCTCTTCCTTTTTCATTTTTTTTTGTTTTTTGGAGGGGGGAAGGGAGGGCAATTGGGGTAAAGTGACTTGCCCAAGGTCACACAGCTAGTATGTGTTTAGTGTCTGAGGCTGTATATGAACTCAGGTCCTCCTGACTTCAGGACCAGTGTTTTACTCACTGCATCATCTAGGTACCCGGTCCTCTTCCTTTTTAAAGGAGCATGCTACATCAGGAAATCCCCATCTCTTTTTTAGAAGATTCAGTCCTTTAAATCTCAATCTAGGAACTCTGGAACTTGGACCAAGTAGGTATGAAATATGTTTCCACCCACCTTGTGTTTCTTCTGGAAATCTCCCAGTTCTCCAAATGCTTGAGCAGGGATAAATTCACCCTCAGGATCTCTCTCAGATTGCATCAAAAGACAGGTAGCACAAAGCACATTGCAAGTTCATAATAAGTAATTATTTGATCATTTTACTGCAACTTTGCTATGTGCTACTGCAGGAATTTTAACAATGACTCATATGCTGCTATCCCTTGGCTTGGGAAACTGCTCCAAATTCTTAGGAACTCAGACTTGTGCTCACAAGTTGTGGGCAAGCACCAGTGACTACTGGGTGTTCCTCCTCCAAAGCAATTATTTCCTATTTCAGGGATGGGAGAAGAGGGGGAGAAGTCCCTATTTGCCACACTCTGGAAGAAAGACTTACAGGGAAATAGAGGGAATAGAAGAGAGGGAGCAGCTGGTCTGTCAGTTCACTTCAATAGACAACCAAGGGGAGTGACTGTTTCAGCAAAGGCCTGTGTCCTTCTAAGACCTAGCCAATCATCAAGAATTCCCAGTGTCTCCTTAAAAAGGTGCCAGCGGACAGGATTGCACTCCAAGTGGAGAGGTGCTTCTCAAATACCTCCAAAAATGCTCATACCCTCTAATATCATCAGGTAGATTGGGAGAACTCATAAATTGATTAGAAAATCTCCCAGTACAGTTCCCTTACACATAGGAATGAGGAACTCCTGGTGTGGAGAGTCAGTCAATTTCTAGTGTTAAAGAGTTGCCTAAGACAATATGAGATTAAGTGATTTGTCCATAAATGTGTAGCCAGTATGTGTCAGAGGCAGGGACTGAACCCATCTATTTCAGACTTTTCTGATGCCTTCCTTTCTACTACTGCCTCTTGAAATATAGATCAGTAATTTTCCACATTGAAAATAATCGTATTCTTGAGAGAGAATGCTATATCATTCCTTTTATATATTTCAGTCAAAGGCAAAGTATTCAAAGAAGCCAAGTATCGTAGTAAATGTAGCAGGTACATGTCCCCACCAATTGAAACAGAAATCATTAATGAAAGACTATCTTATGTCACTGAATCTACTGACTGCAACTAGGAAAATGCCCTTGAGTGGTGTGATGGTAACTTTGTGTGGTGAGAGGCTGTCAGCATGATGGGGAATTGTTGGTTTAGACCAAGAGGGAAGGAGAAATGACTAGATTAGTAAAAATCCCTTGACTGAAAAGTGAAAAATGATACAGATTAAGAATTAATTATTTTCAAGCTTCCTTCCAATTACAATTCTCTGACAGTGGAGTGGGGTTGGTTTTCAGTTTTTGGATGAGTAGACTTTCATGCACAAAAGACTCAGAGGGGAGGCAAGGAAGCTAGTCAGATATAGGTGCTCAACTTGGCAAAGAATTTGTTTTTGATTTTTGAAATTAATAACTAGACAAGGCTGAAGAGCTTGAAGGAGGTTTAGACATCCAAATCAACTCTTTTTAATTAAAGAGGATCCTGAAGCCCAAGGAGAATAAGTAAATTGTATAAAGTCATCCAGCTATCTCTTTCCATGTCATATTCCCTCCCATGTCACTGGTCCCTTACTCCTTAGAAATTGCCATGGACATATAGAGAAAGATTAGTGAACCTACTCATTACTTCTTAGATTAGGAAACACATCAAATATCAAATTTGTCTTCCTGCTCCTTTAAAATTTCTTTTCCTAAAGAAGTATGGTGGTTGAATTACAAATAAGACTTTCCAAATGCTTGAATTAATGGCTTTTCATTTTACATGAAATGTTATTTCACTGGGAATGAAAGATCATTTTTTTGAAAAGGAGTATGTTTAGTTCTATGGTACTTAGTTCTCAGAGCTACATGTAGATTTCCTATCTCTTTCAAATTCCAACTTTATTCAAGCTTAGGGCTTAGCCACCTTTAAATAGAGGGGAAAGGACCAGTTAATATCTCCTGAAAGGGTTAGAGACATGTTAGAATACCTCACAGCTGTCTTCTGCTTGACCAGTCTCAAAGAAAGTGGAAATAAGGCAAGAATTAAGAGGCTAAAAAGAACAGAGGTTGGACCTCTGGTCAAAGAACTGATCGTTCCTTCAACTTCCTTTTCTCCTCCTCACCCATGACAATACTTAAGAGCAAAGAACTGGGAGCTATGTGGTGCTTACCCCAGTAAAACCTGAGCTTCTTGGGGATGGGGACCATTTTTTGGCTTTTCTTCATAACTCTGGGGCCTAATGTGGTGTCTGCTATATAGTAAGAATTTCAGAAATGCTTCTTCAATGATTTTTGGTTTCTTCATCAATTTTCTTATCCCAATAATGAAACCAAGTCTCACCTAGAGAATGTTACCTTGAAGAAAAAGTTCAAGTGGAAAGAAGAAAGCAAGCTTCCCATTGAATTTTAGGAATTATTGTTGTTTTCAAGTAAGACAAAGTATGTGATACAGTTGAGAGTGGAGCTAGGTAGGCAAGGAAAGGTCAGGTTTTAGAAAAGAAACATTTCCTTGGCTTTTCTTCTCACAGTAGGGGATGGGGGACTTATGTAAGCAGCTGAGTCAATGTACTGTTATCTTCATTTTTGAAGGTGAGACTGTTGGCAGTTCCCCTCATTTCGTGTTCCAAGCTCTGAGCACGTTACCAGATGGCCCTTTGTTGAACAAAGCACAGGTGAAAAATCAAATACTCGATTACAGAATGGTAATCATTTCTCTCCTAGTGACTAAAGACTGAGGCTGTTTTTTCTATTTGTCCATCTGCTCAGGCCGTATGCTGCTATTAGTGCTAGCAGTGTGATTACAGTAGGAAGCTGATTTATCACCCTGGGAAACAAGGGTCAGGCCTTATAATGTTACCTTTCTATTTAATTATTAGCTTGATATTTTTCTTTTTCATCTATATGGAGGAGAGTTTACATGGTTTGTTTTCAGGGGGTCACATATAAATATGGTTGGGGGGTGAAGATGCTTAGTCATGGAATTTTCACCTATGCCTCATCAGAGTATGGAACTGACCTTGGCATCTGGAAGATGTTGTAAGAGAAATGTAAACACTCACAGTTCTCAAACTTGAAGTGTTTCTTTCTAGTGTAAACCTGGTGAAAGACCATATGTCTTTTTTCCCCCTAGAGGACTAATGTAGCTAAGTTCAGAGATCTTCGTTGCCAGATTAACCACACATTGATTTCTTTAAGGAGCCATGCAAATGGTCAGAGATAGTCTGCCAGGTCATTGAAGGAGAGTTATTTGTGATGGTAGAGAATGCTCCCATCCTGAAGAAGTCATGAATTCTTGGAGTTTTGAATTATTTCAAAGTGCCTAGCTTCCTTCAAATCTCAGCCTAAATGCCACTTCCTATGTTGGTAGACTTTCTTGAAGATGCTAGTGATTCTACCCACCATATTGTTTAGTATCTAATTAGTATATATTCGTTTTATAATTATATGTATATATGTTGTTTCTCCCTGTAAAACAGAAACTATTCGGGGGAGGGAGGAGGACTTTCATTTTTTGCCTTTGGATCCCCAGCACCTTGCACAGTGACTGGCATGTACAAAATAAATACATTTTTGTTTGATTAAATGAAGACAAGGATATTTACTCAAAATTTAATTTAATAAGGATTTATTAAATACCTGTTATATTTCAAGTACTCTGTTAGGTTCTGAGGCTACAAAAATAAAACAGAAGATTTTTCTCCTAAGGAGTTTACATTCTGCTTTGGAAACTAAAGGAAGACAGATATGTCCACACAAATAAAATGAAACAATTTTTCTTGTTGTTGTAAAACACTGAAAACAATGAAATCAGAAAAGACCTTTAGTGGGAAGTAATACTTGAGCTGAATCTTTAAAGGAACTAGGAATTCTAAGAGGCAGAGGTGAGGAGAACAAGTGTTCCAAGAGTGAGCAACAACCAATGCAAAAGCATAGAAGTGGAAAATTGAAAAAATTGTCAAGGAACAGTTTGGTTAGAATCTAGCATGTGTGGTGGTGGTGGTGGTGGTGGTGGTGGTGGTGGTGGTGATGATGATGATGATGATGATGATGGTGATGATGATGACGACAATGATGACGATGATGGGATTTATATAGAACTTTAACATTTGCAAAGTACTTTATTAATATTTTCTCATTTTACCCTGGGAGGTAGGTACTATTTTCCAAAGAGGAAAATAAGGCAAACAGCTGTAATTTGCATAAGGGCACGCAACAAGTAAATTTTTAAGACTAGAGTTGAACACAGATCTTCTTGACTCCAAGCACAGTGCTCTACCCACTGTGCCACCTAGTACTTAATGCAATGGGAAATAATGTGACTTAAGTCTAGAAAGATAGGTAGGAACAAGATTTTGAAAGGTGTTGAATGCCAGACAAAAGAATTTACATTTATCTTGGAGGTAATGGGAAAACGCTTTAGTTTTTTGAGCAGGGGAGGGATATAGTCAGAGCTATGCTTTAGGAATAGCTCTGATGCCTTAAGGCATGGTATTAAAAATAATGTCATATGCACCGCTATGTCCCAGTCTATGTTGTTTTTCTCTTCTCTCTCCAACTCCACATATTGCAGTGGAAAGAGTGATGAATTTGAAGTTCAGGTTGCTGAGTTCAGTTGCCAGCTCCACTATTTTCTATCTGTATGATCTTTGGAAGGTCACTTCACATCTAGGTCTCAGTTTGCTCACTTGTAACACAAAGTAGTTGTATTGGATAACCTCTAAAGTTCTTGCCAACTTTAAATCTATGCCCCTTCTCAATATTTTAGATATAATAAATAATTCTAAAGCTTTTTGCAATAAATAACTCTGAAAGGGAAAAACTATTTAGCATCCTCTGGTGATTCTTATATAAAGTCACATAACTTTCACGCCTTAAACATGCCAGTTGGCAAGAAAGGGGCTTTATGTAAGGCACACTTTACTCCGTTATTCACTATTCAGCTATTGAGAGAGTGACGCATTTGGCTAGTTAAAGCGGGCACTATGAGGACATCAGAGGTCGCAAGGAACATTTAGGGGCGATGTTCTCTCTGATGTTTTTAAAGTTGTGAACAGATGGCCAAGCTGAGTAAGCATTAAACTATGAAGTCTGCGGGTGCAAGGTGTGACTATAAAGTCAGGACAATGGCATTGTCTCATTCCTTTACTCTCACATCTTGTATGAGTGTGCGGTCAATTGTTATGATAAAGGAAGACTTAAAACATCAATTTGATACATATTCAGTAACACAGCCATTGAACAGCAAACAATAACCTTTATAGAGGACTTAGCACTTTATAATTATTATCTCATTGGAATCTCCCAACAATCCTGGGAGGTAGGTACTGCAATTATCCCCATTTTGTATATGAGGAAACTGAAGCAAATAAAGGTTAAGTGCTTTGTCCAGGGTCACATTACTAGTGAGAGTCTGAGGCCAAATTTGAACTCAGGTCTTCCTAACTCCAGGCTCAGTATTCTA
>CM053601.1:124494242-124504272 GCA_028646575.1 Pseudocheirus occidentalis | reverse complement strand
AAAGAGTCTCAAAAGCATTCTGAAGAGAATAATTCCTTCAGAATTAGAGTGGAGCAAGTGGAAGCTAATGACTTTATGAGAAACCAAGATACTATTAAACTGTTACAAAAAAATGAAAAAATAGAAAGCAATGTGAAATATCTCCTTGAAAAAACCACTGACCTGGAAAATAGATCCAGGAGAGACAATTTGAAAATTAATCATGCCAGGCATCTGGTCATTTTGTGTCTCACAAAACCAACAGATGAAGGATTCAGGAAGCTATGAATTGTGTTATCTAGCAAACACACTTTAAATATAAGATGAGATAGTGAGCTTTGTGTTGTGGTGTTTTTGTTTGGTTGGTTGCTTTTTTTTCAATTCACCTTTCAAATTTCTATCTATCAAATAATGCTCAGTAAGAGAATGGTAAGTTCTGATTATTCAAATACACCCAGTGCCTCCAGGTTCTGTGACATCACTGACATTAATATTTGATCTAATAAAGCATATTACAAGCCCTAACTTTCAAGCTGTTCTCTCAGGCTAGAGGTAGAAACTTGGGCATGACTTTTAGTAGCTGTCCGATGACAAACAAATCTCTTAAACTTTCTCTCACTGATCATTAGGTTCCTCATCTATAAATTGGTAATAATTATCCCTGTATGTTGGAATCTATTGCTGAAACTGGGCAATAAAGATGGTCCAGTCAATACTGAAAACAAGAGACCTTTTCATTCAAGGGAAGGGCATGTGTCCTTCCTTAGTGGAAACAACCAAGGGAGAACTGAGAGAAAAAAATGTATAACAAGAAAAGGGTATGAAGGTGAAACAATAAACGGACTTTCCCTGCTGATTCTAGGGCTGATACCTCCATCAGAAGGCAGCCATCCCTATGGACACACATACATACATGAACAGGACTACCACCTCCTGTGGTAATGAGTGTCTTGTCCAGCTTAAAAAAAACTACCTTATTTACAACCAGAAATATTATTAGGGAACTCAGGTATCATGGCCCCCATGTGATATTAGGAAGAGAGATATGCAAGCCTTTCAAGAGAGACTTTGTAAAACTTTAAGTCAAGCTCTTCCTGAATTCATCTTCACTTTCTCAGGGTGATAGTTGGGGTCAGGAAGCTCCAGGTGTTTTAGGGGGAAAAGATGGCTCCTCATCAAGTGGATCTGAGAAAGCAATGAGAATAAAAGTTTCTCTTCTAGGATAAAAAGTTCCAAATTCAGGGTATTCTAGAGGATGGAGATGACAGAATGGTAGGATTCTGGCTAGGGTATAGACATCTGAGAAACCCTAGAGATTCTGGTGATTTTCCAGAATACAATCCTAGAGTATCTCCTCCACTGGTTGCTGTAAAGAAGATATTGTGTAAAGTGCTTTATAAAACTTAATATACTTTATAAATGTTGGCTATTATTATTATCTCTGAGTTTTTTTTTTAATTCGTAGAAAATTCCTCAACTCATACGGGTCTGCAAGTCCTCTATAATTGTTAGTTGTAGAGAATTGCCTGGGACACTTAGAAGTTAAGTGACTTGTTCGTGGTCACATACCTTAGTACATATTAAAGGCAGAATTTGAACCCAGACTCACATCCCTCAGAGGCTGGCTTTGTACCCAATATTCTCTACCCCTTTCTTCTTCAAGAGTAATTATGATAAAAAAATTTTACTTATAGTGGTCAAGATGGTGATGAGCCCTTTGGGAATGAGCAAGACCATGGATAAATATGAAAGTTAGTAAGAAATTGATGTAGGTATAATAATGACATTAATAACCACCATTTGTACAACTTAATGATGGACAATGCATCATCCTCATAAAGTATCTTTGAATGAGGCAACATAAGTATTATTAAACTTATTTTACAAGTGAGTAAACTGAAGCCTATAGATTTTTAGGGACTATTCCAAGGGCATAGAGCTAATATCTTTCAGATCTCAAACTCAGACTCAGTTTTCCTAAGGCTTAATCAAATGTTCTTCCTACTATGCTTTATTGTAAGATTATTATCAAAGTTGTATAATGTGATAAAATATGCAAAAGATAAAATCATTTCATAAATGAATCAGGAATAATTTCACTATTATCTTTCTAAATATAAGTTAAATAAGTTATCATAGTATAGGCAAAACTTAGGCGTAACAGTTACTCAAGAGTTCTGAATAATAGAATTCTGGGTAACAGAGACCACTATGATATGTATCACCAGCATAGACTAGTGCACAGCTAACTGCCTCTGTCTCTGTCTCCGTCTCTATCATTCTGTGTGTGTGTGTGTCTCTATATGTATATAGGAAAAACTGTGTCTTGTAGGTAATGCAATTATCCTAACATTTATGGCATGGCATAGATCTATTTCTAAGGAATAGATCTTCACTGCTTCTCCTTCACATCGAAATAATCTCTACTTAACTTTATGTAAGAGAATAATGCTTTTGACCAGCAGAGAGCAGCAATGATATACTTTATAATTATCTCAGACTATGTCTGGTGAACCTGACCAGGCTCTCTATGAATATTCCCATTTCAACATCTACTGAAACTGTCTTATCTTTTCTTTTGCCTGTGCTATTGGTTTATGCAATACACAGACTAGGCTTTACAGAGATTGTGATACTCACATACATAAGAGGTAGCATTGTATAGTGTGGAGGTGTCAAGCATATTGCCTTTAGGCCCCAAGTGGGATGCAAATGAGATTAAAATGCAATTTAGAAATATTTAACAAAATAAATAAAAATATAGCAAAACACAGAGAATGTTATTAAGTGGTTTTCTAAGTCAATATGTGTCCATGGGGATCCTAATCTTCTGTACTGGCCCGCATTTCTATTTGAGTTGGAGACCACTGGCATATTGGATAGAATGATTGACTGGTAATCAAAAATATCTGGGGATACCTTACCAGCTCTATAAACACAGGATTGATTGTCACTGACTTCCTCTGGGCTCTGACAACCTTCTAAGACTATAAGTCATAGAGAGCTTGTGTTGTACATTTAAAGTTGCAGTTAACAATGACAAAGTCATGGATCTTTGACAGATCAATATTTACACATTTACATTGAACGTGCATTTAATACTAACATATACATATAAATATAAACTCCATGAATATGTATGAACATTGTGCACATGCATGTTCACTGTCTATTTTTACATGCATTATAATATGTCAGATCCTGCCTCTGGCACCGAATGTGTGACCATTGGTGATACACATATGTATATATTCACATATTCACGTACATACTTTTAAAATCCAGTAGAACACAGATACAAAAGCAAGCACTAGACTTTGAATCCAAAGATCAAGGCCTCTGTTGAGTCCATACCACTGTGTGACCTTTGCCAAGTTATTTTATCTGTATAAGCCTCAGTTTCCTCCTGTGTGAAAGGAGACACCTTTTGTACTACCTACCTCCAGGAGTAGTTGTAAGGATAAGATTGGATGCCACATTAAAGGGGAAGTGCTAAATAAGTCATATTGGAAGATTGCTACCATGTACCACCTCCCCAGCACCTTTTATTGTTTCTAACATGGTGTGTTCTCCAGATTCCTCCTCATCTTGGTTACTCAACTGTACATAGTCTGGTCTGTCATCTGGTATGTCAGCATCTCTCAAAGTGTAGACCCATGAACTGAGCACATTACCTCAGATGGAGTCTGACCAGCCCACATCACAGGGAGGTATATTGTTCCCTTGATTTAGCAACTATGTGTCTGCTAATGCTGTCCACATCACATTTGTGGTGACTTTCAAGAATTTGTTTTACTTAGAGGGGAGGGAGGGATAAAACATCTTACATACTGGGTACAAGTGTGACTATAAATTAAACTTCATAAGTCTTGTAAATAAGGTCATTTTTTTAAAGCTGGACAAGATACTCATTAAATTTTGAAAATTCACAGTATGTGACCTGCACATCTTGACTGACAGTTAAAATGGAAGTATAATAGACTAGGTCGATTATAACAGCTCCTACACAACAGCAGCTAGGAGGTACCAAGTGCCAAGATAGAGTACCAGTTCTGAAGTCAAGAAGACTTATCTTCCTGCATTCAAATTCTACCTCAGACAATAGCTGTGAAACCCTGGACAAGTCACTTAATCCTGTTTGTCATAGTTTACTCCTCTGTAAGATGAGCCAGAGAAAAAAAGTGACAAATCACTCTAGTATGTTCATCAAGAAAACCCTAAATGGGGTCATGAAGAGTTGGGTACAATTGAAAAATGGTTGAACAACAGAAATATAACATATGAACTATATAAAGTTTTTGGAATTAGTAGATATTGCAGTAACACTCCGTAAGGAGATGCTACACAATTCCTGGATGTTGTTGTTGCCATTATGATTGTTTTGGTCCAGATCTGTGATTTTATTCATTTAGAGATCTGACACTGTGGGAACTCCACTGATAAAAAGCCATTCCTCATTTGTCACTTTAAGTCTTCAAGAGAGTTGCCTAGGACACTAAGGGGCAACAGAGGTAGGACCTGAGTCCCAGGTCTTCCTAGTTCTTGGATTGCATCTCATCTAATTCATTCCTCTGAAAATGGTTTAAAAGGAGAAAGAGTGGGAGGATGTACATAAAATGACAGATAAAGCATACCATTGAGAGATACATATAAAATGAGAGAGATGGCATAATATCTGCTTTGCCTATAGTGATAAGATATAGTATAAGATATAGGAAGGTCATTTAAAGACTTATTAGAACATGAGTTGCAGGTGGTCAAAATTCAAAATGAAAAAAATGATATCTTCTATGCCCTCTTCTTTCCAAATAAACAGATTACTGAGACAGTCAATAAATTCACAGGCTTGCAAAATAATAAAAAATGCATAAATACTTCAAGATGGTAACTAGTTGATCACCCTCAGGTTTATAAAAGGTTCTCTTAGTTCTTTTAGGGTTTCGCATGATGCCCTTAGTCCATAGGCACAGGCATAGACATTAACAGCCTCAAACCTCACAGGAAGGGATTGAAGACATAAAACAATGGGTTCAAAATATGAAGGCTTCATACTATGAAAACTAGAGTATGTTTATGATTTGTTAACATTAGAGCAGAGTCATATATATTGTTTTGTGCAATACTGTATTATGTTTTTATGCCTTTTAACACGCAAATATATCCCATCCTTTCTCTGTTTCTTTGCTTCTGCTGTCAATCTTTTACTGGGAGTACAATTCTTCTATCTTGTCTGTTCATATTTTCCCTACTCTTCAAGGAACAAGATGTTTTAGTGGGAAGATCACTAGCTTTGTAATTGGGCAATGTTGGTCTGAGTTCTGGTTCTGTCACTTACTCCTGTGTGATCTTGGATAAGTAATCAAACTTCTTCATTTGAGAATGAAGGGGATGACTCCTAAGATTCTTCCAGCTAGTAAGAATCAACTCAAATACTTCTTTCAGTATGAAGCCTTCTCCAAACCCTACCTCAGATGATTTTTCAGTCATCTGATCTCAAAGCAAAGGAAGCTCTTATGCACTCTGACACACTCATTTATATTGCATTCATATATATGTCAAAAATCTTCCTTGACTTATCTGAAGTATGAACTTCCTCCTCCATCCTTGACGATCTGTTTGTTGACTGATTTTTGTTTCGCTAGCAGTTCATACCAAGACAATTACAAAATATTACAGAGGAAACCCGTCCCAAAATTATTTAATCCAACTACATTTTTATAGATAAGAAAACTGAGACACAGAGAAGTAAAAAACCTGTTCCAAGGTCATAATCTAGTTAATGTCAGAGTTACTATTGTACTCGTCCACGCTTTGAACAGTTCTTTATTACATAAACCAAATCCCTAGCACATTCACATTGGTTAAGAAATGAACAATTCTGGCATTTGTAATTATGATGATTGGTAATGATGACCGTGATTATGAACTCAGTACTAAGGACTGCAAAGTTAGCAGCATAGGTATTATTATACCCATTTTACAGATAAAGAAACTGAGAGTGAGATGTTCAATAACTATTTTATGTACCAGACTCATATTGCCATAGCTCCAGACTTATAAAAATGTTTTTGGCCATTATCATGATTATAGATTTGGAACTGAAGAGGCCTTAGAGGTCTTCTACTCTTAATAGAAAAGGGGGGAAAGGGAGAAAAAAGACTCAAAGTCACTAGTCCAAAGGAATACAAACAATATATTATAGACTTCAGAACTCTGAATTCAAGTTCTTTTATTCAAATCCAGCACCCTTTCCACCCTGCTTTGCAGTGTACTAACCTTAACCTTATGGTAGGGTGACCTTGCAGCAGGATCTGTGTACTTCTTTCATCTGAATCCCTTTTTTGATAAATAAAATAAATGTTTGCTAAAATTAGCCTAGAGCAGTAAGGTTCTTGTCTATGGCCTTAGAGAAAATTAGGAGTTAGTGATAATTAAATCAGTGTTAAGGTAAGTAATGTTTTAACACATCATGTCTGCCTCAACACCAATTAAATTATCTCTGCTTTTGACACTGGTCTATCACCTATAAGTTCAGTGCTTTAATAGCAAACTTGAAGAATCCTGCCTTTTTTATCTTTCATGTCTAGACTATTCACTGAGGTAAAGAAAATTCACCAGAAGATTGAGGCTACATTTTGATGCCTCCAATATCGGTGGTTACTTTTCCCAAAGTTACCATGATCAACTATTTGTTGAATCTACTGGCTTTATCTCAGTACTTACCCTTCTTGACCTCTCTGCAGCATCTGTTACTGTTGACCTCCTTTCTGACTGAAATCTTTCAATTTTTTTCTATATATTTAACCATAGTATGTTTATTAACTTTGGTAATTCCCTAAAGGCTCTGTCCTAGGTTCTCTTCTCTTTCCTGCATTTTCTTATTTGGTGATCTCATTATCTCCCTTGGGTCCCATTTTTATGTCCATGATTCAAAAATCCATCCTAATCACTCACCTGGGTTCCAGTCTCATATGACCACATGCTTACTCTACATTTCAAACTAGAATCTCATAGGTATGTTCAAAAGTGAATTCATTATCTTTTCATCCTAATCTCATTTCTCATCTGAATGTCCCTATTACTCTTAAGGGCACTTCCAATCACCCAGGTTTACAAGCCTCCATGCTCTACTCTCTTTACCGCATACATATGACCAGTTGCCAAATCTTGTCCCTAGTATCACTCAAATTTATCCTCTTGCCTCCTACAGCCATAACCTTAATTCAGGTCCTAATCTCTTCTCTTGGACTTTTGCAATAGTCTCATGAATGCTCTAGGCTGTCATCTCTAAAGTTACTTCCTGTCTAGCCTTTGTGTATAAATGTGTATGTGTCACACACTCACGCAAACACACAATGCACACACACACACACACACAAACACACACACATAGAACCAGGGAGTTAAAGAGAGGGGATGAATGGGGGGAGGGAACAGAGAGAGACAGAGAAAGAGACCGACAGAGAGACAGAGAGACAGAGAGAGAGAGAGAGAGACAGAGACAGACAGAGACAGAGACAGAGAGACAGAGACAGAGAGAGACAGAGAAAGACAGAGAGAGACAGAGACAGAGAAAGACAGAGAGACAGAAAGAGACAGAGACAGAGACAGAGAAAGACAGAGAGAGATTAAGATTCTATTTATGTTCATGATGTTGACTCCCCAACTAAAACGTAAACTCCCTAAAGGCAGGGATTATTTGTTTTTTTGTTTACATCCCAAGCTCTTAAAATAGCACTTGGCACATAGTAATCACTTATTAGATGCTCAATAATTGATAGTTAGAAAGTAAATCCTTAACTGACTCTTCCTGAGAACTGAAATGCCAGAGGATAAGAATTGTACAAGTAAATATTAAGATGATAATAGCTCCCTTGCAGCAATCTTGTGACACAGATGATGCATATTTTATATTTTATAACAAATACTCCATGTGGAATAAGATGACTGAATTCAAACCCTGGTGCTTTTATTACCCATTTTTGCATCTCTAGGATAAGCTTATTCTCCCTCTCAGAGTCCTAGGATTCTGTTGTTGCTGTTTTTCTAAGCATCACAATGGATTGTTTAGATGGAGTGTTCTTTAAATTCTCTTCCACCTCTCAATTAGGCAATTCTGGATCAATAAAGTGAGTTGAGTTAAGCATGGCAGGAGGCAGCAGAGTACAAACTTGAACACACACCCTCTAAAATCTCTCCTCTCTCCTCTTTCTCCTTATCCCTGCCCCTGCCTCTCCCTCTCCCACTGGAATGAATTATTTTGTTAAAATAAGTTGATTTTTAGAAAATAAATTATTAATAGAATTGAGAAGGGTTATTTTGTTTTGAAATGTCAGTTACTTGGAAATAAACAGACTGAGAAATATCTTGTGGGCGCAGATATCTAATGATTCATTAAATGTTTTGAGTTCCTTTATCTTGGTAGAAGAGAATGCATTTGCATATCTGTGGGGGGGGGTTCTCTAAATTTCTCTTTGTCTTTTAGTCCCCCAGATTTTTTTAATGTTGCTTTCACTTTCCCTCAGGCTCATTTCATGCAACTGATCTTTCAGCCCCAAGCCTATTAAATTCAGTATTTGAAGGTCAATGTTAAGCAAAATCAAACCTATAGTTCTGATAATAAACTCAGCTGGTTATACAAAGCAAATGTAAGTGCAGCTGAATGGGAATGGGATTTAAAAAAAATAGTTCTGCCATTTGATTCTCTCAAATATCAATCAAGGAAGATAATGAATTTTTGTCCCCAATGCACAAAAGCAATTTTAATATTGTTGTTTAATATATATCTTTATGTCAAAGAGATCTAAAAGTACTGAGAAAGGCAACCGAGATGACAAGGGAAGTGAGAATAAAAGCTAGCACTTAAATAGCACTCTGGGGATTGCCCAGGCTTTACTCTCATTAACCCTTGTCATGACTCATTGAGGAAGGTTCTACAGCAATAGATAGTCCCTATTTACAGATGAGAAAAATGAAACTCAGAGACATTAGGTGAATGACCATGGTCATACAGTTAATAAGTACCAGAGTCAAGTTTGGAATTCAGGACCAACCTATCTCCAGGTTTAACACTTTGCTCTTCTAGTCAACCTCTCCAAGAATATAGATGGCATCAGCTTGCTGAAGGCCAGAGTTCTCAACTTGGAGTCCACAAACCCTGCAAAGTGTCCACAGATAACTTTAAGAAAGTGCTTGAACTTTAATGGAGAAAAAATTACATCTTCATTTCAGCATAGCTTTTCTAATTTCTGTGTATTTTGTTTATGAAAAACCATTATTGGGGTGGCTAGATGGCGCAGTGAATGGAGCACCAGCCCTGGAGTTCAAAATCAGCCTCAGACACTTAATACAAAACTAGCCTTATGTGTGACCTTGGGGCAAGTCACTTAACCACAATTGCCATGCCTCCCCCCTCCAAAAAGCAAAAAAGTAAAATAAAATAAAATAAAACCATTATTCTGAGAAGGGGTCATAGGCTTCTTCAGATTGCCAAAGAGGTCTGTGACACACTAAAAAAATTAAGATTCCCTAAAATGAGGGAAAAATACTCCTAGTGGAATAAGATGACTGGATTTAAAGCGTAATGCTTTTATTACCTCCTTGGACTGCTCTGGGATCAGCTTATTCTCCCTCTCAGGGCTCTAGTTTTCTAAGTATCAAAATGGATTGTTTGGATGGAGTGTTCTTTAAATTCTCTTCCAACTTTCATTCAGGAAGGAGGAAAAGAAAAAGAGCTGTGGACATGGTAGCAAGGGAAGTGTGTTTGCCAAAAACCTTATTTTATGTACAGGATTGGAGATAATATGCAGGTGTCAGAATGTTCTTAGTAATAGCAATCCATCAAAAACAAGCATAAAAAGACAAGTTCTTTGGATAAAGGACAAAAAGATGAATAATATTCTTTGCTTGATGCTATAAAAAAACAGCTGGGGATAGTTTATGTTTCTATATGTGTGTGCATTCCCACATACATACATATCCACATGTATATTGTATAACATGTGTTTGATGTAATATATAGCATTTTGTGATTTATTTTTGTAAAATACGT
>CM053601.1:124458999-124485836 GCA_028646575.1 Pseudocheirus occidentalis | reverse complement strand
AGTGTATTAAGTATTTTTTGACACTGACATATTATATAGATTAGGTCATGTTCTATAAGCAGATTTCACTTTCTTCTTGCCAAGCTAGACAAAGTTTTAAAACAAAAGAATATACCACAATTTTCTACTGGCTGGAGTAGAGGAAGGCAAGAGATGTTAATCTTCTACTCACTGTGCTCTAAAACATTAGCAGAATGAAGCACCAGGAAAGACTTCTCACAGAAAGTGGGATTTTAACTTGGACTTAAATCAGGGACATCATAAGGTAGAGATGAGGAAGGAGAAAGTTCCAGGTATGGAGGAGAGACAGAGAAAATTCCCAGAGTAGGAAAAGGGGAGTACCATGTAGATATGGGGAGGTGGTGGTGAGAGAGAAAATAAGCAATCAAGAACGACTTAGGTTTTGAGCCTGAGTAACTGGGAAGATGATAAGGCACCAGATAGTAACAGGAAATTTAGGGAAGAAGGGAATGTTTGGGGGAAAAGATAATTATTTTAAATTTGGTCATACTAAGTTTAAGCTAACAGATATCCAGATGGAGATATCTAATAGGTAGCTACAAAGGGGAGGCTGTAAATCTGGAGAAATGTTAGATAATGGATAAACAGATCTGATAATAATTGGTATAGAGATGACAAGAGAACCAGTATAAGCTGATGAGATCACCAAGGGAAATAATACACACAGAGGATGCCCAGAAAGAAGCCTTGAGGGACATGCACAGTTAATGGACATGACCTGAATAAAATCTAGCAAAGAAGATAAAGGAGTGGTCAGACAGGCAGGAGTAGAGAAGGCAATATCACAAAAACCTTGAGAGAAGAGAATATCTAGGAAAAGAGGGTGACTGACATGTGTCAGAGGCTGCACAGAGGACAGGAAGAATGAGAACTGAAAAAAGACCATGAGATCTATCAATGAAGAGAGCATCGCTAACTGTGGAGGGAGCAATTTCAATTGAATGAAGGAGGTGGTAGCCAGAGGATGGAGTTAAGATAGTGTGAGAAGGAAGGTAGTGAATGCAACCATTAGTAGGTGACCTCAAGATGTTTAGCCCAGTAAGCAAGGAGAGAGACAGGGTGGCGACTAATGACGATGTATACATCAAGTGAAGGGTTTTTAGGGATATAGGAGACATGAATGCAGAGGTAGTAGGGAAGCAGTACCTGGACATGAAGGGATTGAAGATTATTGAGAAAGACAAAAGGATAAGAGAGGGCATCTTCTAGAAAAGTGAGGATAGAATTGGATACTTTTGTAAGTAAAGGGATTTGCCTTGGTATGGAGAAGGTTCACTTCTTCATGGGAGAGAAGGGTAAAATAAGAGATTGTAAGGTCTGAGGACCAGCCAAGCCAAATTTGGAGAGCTTCATCACTAGGTGGACTGAAGGTGGATGATTTTGGGGGTCATAGAAAACCTTAAAGATTCTCTTTTAAGTTAGTAAGAGGTTGAAGTCTGCCTCAGTGGAAGATATTACAGATCCCTTAGGTATTGAGCTATAGGTTGAATAAAAAATAAATCTATAAAGAAAATTTTGAACCTGGGGAAAAACAAATGCATGTCCCTCTATAAGAATATGCTCCCCTGGTGTTCTCAGCATTCCCTTTCTCCATTGTATATGTCCTAGTATATAACTATAATAACTTGAGGAATCTAGCTGTTGAAATCAGAAGGGAACGAATACTTTTTTGTTTGGATATTCAGTTTTCCTCCTTTGAAAACTCTTCATTCTTTAATGTATAATAAATAGTTAATATGTTTCAGATCTCTTGGGATCAAGTTTTCTTTTAAAAAATTCTGCTCTGTCTCTTTCAAAATATAAGTTTTTAAAAAGTGAACCAATGCCAACCACATGGAATGACTTCACTAGGAGCCCTTATTTGGGTATTCCAATAACTCCCACAGATGATGTGCTGTTGCAATCAGAAAACACAGAGTATTTGCATGAATAGACAACAAGAGAAACATCCAGAAGATAGAAGAGAAGGGCTGAATACATTGTGCCAATGATAGAAAACAAACCTACCAGCTGGAGAACAAATGAGGCACCCACATGGTTGGCTCAGTGAATAACTTGGTTCTGAATGGGCTGAAAAGAAGCTTAGGCCACCTGAAGCTCTAGGGGAGGTGGCTAAATCGCAGCTAGGCAGATTCTGTTTTGTGTTTGTTTAGAAGCTATAAGAATTCCAGAGCAGTGGGCTTCTGGCTAGTGAAATGCAGGCTCCCAGCCAAGAGTCTGACAGCTCTCTGGCTCCAGCCCCATGATAGCAGCAGTTCCTTCTGAGATGGGAATTGGGGGGAGGGGATAGGATCTTGTTTTTCAGGGATAGGTAAATAGGGATGGTTTTCTATTTGAGTTTGGTGGAGTTAGGGACGGTGTATGTTGTAAAATTTCAGAGACTCCAACGAGGCCTATGCCCCACCCTAAAATTACATTTTTTCCTTCCTCTACCCCTCAATATACCTGAAATGTTTTCATGCCTGTAGCTTAAAGTTTGTGTTCCCATCAAAATGCAAATTCCTTTGAAAGGTATGATACTCCAAACATTCTGCTTTGCCCATAGTAGGTTCTTAACTGCCTTTTTATGGATTCATCATTCATTTATTCCTTAGGGTAAGTGGACTTTTTTCAGATCCAAGAGGAAAGACAAGGGTTGTCTGAGGATTTGGGTCTAGGTTAACAGAGAGAGGACAGAAGGATATGGGAACAAAATAGGGAAACAAGGTGTCTTACGGGATTATCCTTTAGAGTTTGTCCAAGACTGATCTGGTCAGAAGACATCCAGTCTCCCCTATCTCCTTTCCATGTAGACCACTAAGGAATCTGTTAAAGGAGTCACCAGGGAGTAAGGCTAATACCATGTAATGATCTGGGGATTAAGGAAAGGATTAAACTCTCTTAACATATTTCAAATATAAATGTTTGATCGTTGAACAGAAACCTAGGAATGGCAGCACAAGAATGAATTCAACTAAGTACAGATGTAGCTAATAAAGCACATAGAGCATGCAAAAGAACCACAAAAATAGTCAGTGTTCACTTTGTGCTTGTGGTGGGAGGGGAAGACACAGGAGAGAATTAGCAAACTTGACCTTGTTTTTGAGGAGCTAGCTGGGAGGCAGAATGAAAGAGGTACATGAAATAAAGATATGTAATGATCAATAACATTAATATCTCACTTTGAGGCTCACAAAACACCTTACACATAGATGATCTCTTTTAATCTTTACAACCACTCTGTAAAATATTATCCCCACTTACAGATGAGGAAATTGAGGCACATAGAGGTTAAGTGAATTGTCTGGGGTCACGCCACTAGTTAGAAACAGTATTTAATCTTAAGGTTTTTTAAGTTCCAAAGTCAGTGTTATATACATTAGCCACCTAGTGAGAACAGGACTTAGAAAGTGAATCATCTGCCTTCAATGAGAAAAGCAAAAGTGCATAAAGGAAAAAAGAAAAAAGATGTAAAATCATCATCTACTTCAGAGGTACAGTTTTGCATTATTTCCTCAGGCACAAAATTAGATTTAATAATAATTCACAGTCCTGTCGAATTGTAAGATTTGCAAAGAATTGAACATATATTGTGTCACACAGACTTCACAGCAACCCTGTGATGTAGGTACAGAGGTATTATTGTCCCTAGTTTCCAGCTACAGAAACTGAAGTTCAGAGAAATACAGTTAGGGAGGCAGTGACTGACACATCATAGATTTTTTTAACAAATGCTTATTGATTGAAGTGGTGTGGTTCTTTGGAGTTAAACCAGACTCAAATTCTGTCTTAGATGCTTATGATGTGACCTTGGGCAGCTCACTGACCCAATACTTAGTTTTATCACATATAAAATGAAGTAATTAGATAAGATGCTTCTGAGGTGTGTTCCAATTCTAGTATCCTAGGCCACGCCAAACTTTGACCTGGCTATGAATCCTGCCTCTTCTTTATTACTTGTCTAATGTTGGCAAACATTTATTTCATCCCTCTGGGACTCAGTCTATAAAGGAAGAAGGTTGACTTGCATGACGTCTGAGGTCCCTTTAGCCCTAAATCTATGACTCTTCCACTTATCGACCTGCCCAGGGTCACAAAACTAGCATGTATCAGAAACCAGGCACTGAACTCTGGTTTCCTGACTCTGGTTCCAGTGCCTGATGCCTATGGCACACTGAAGCATCACTGGTGTGTGAATTTTACGATGGGTTATGACTGAAAATATATGTAGGTTTCTGAAATAGATTATCACATGCTAGTATCACCACACACATTCTTTTAATCACAGAAAATTAAGATAACTTCCAATTTTAAGAACAAATAACTGCCATTTGTGTAATATTTTATGAGATTCTTTTCTATTTGTTGTTTCTTTTGATGTTCACAACCAGCAGGACAGGAGTAATTATCTCCACTGTTCAGGTGAGGATACTATGAGCTGCCCAAAGCTTACCCCACTAGCTAGTGGTAGAGCTGGAATTTTAAAACAAATATTCTGGGTTTAAGTGAAATTTCATTACCATGACATGACTTGTATCTGACCCAGCAGCCTGGTTCCTAGCATCAGAATGGTCCACATATGGAGGCTGGGAATGTGTTTGGTGATAAAATGAGTGTTCTGTAACTGATGAGATTTATACCAACAAGTGGAAATATTAACACTGGAAAAGTTGAAGCTGTTCCAATTTCAGGAAATACATTTAAAATAACTCATGACAGAATGAAAACAAGTTTTTTTTTGCATAAATATTTCAATTAACAGCTCTCTGATTTTTATCGATGTAGATACTCCTAACAGTGCTGAAGGCACAATTCTTGTCACCAATCTGCAAATCTGCAGTAAACTGGGCAAATTCAAATGAATCTCTTGGCATAGTTTAGATTCTAGCAGAGCACATGGACTAACCATTGGCTGTACCTCATTCTAATCATATGACCAGCCCAAGGATCAATCAACAAGAATTTAATAAGTACCAAGTACATGTTGGGCACTGTACTAGATGCTGGCATATCCATACAAAGACTTAAATGATTCCTACTTACAAGAAACTTCCATCAGAATGGGGGATAAGGTCTATCTATTTGTCTGTCTCTCTGCCTCTTTATCTCTGTCTCTATATGTATATCTCCACCTCTTTATCTCCCCACTATCTCTCTTTCTATTTCCCTCTCTCTCAATCTCTTGATCTCCATCTATCATATATCTCCATTGTTTATCACCCCATTATCTATCTTTGTGTCTCCATCTTTTTGTCTCCATTTCTCCTTTAGCCATCATCTATTTTCTTTCTGTTTCCATCCATCTCTATTGCTCCATTATCTGTTATCTACCCATGTATTTCCTATCTGTCTCCATTTCTTGATATCTGTCATCTCCCTCTGTCTCTCCTCTTCTATCTTTCGATGTATTTCTATTATCTATCTTTCTATTTGTTTATGATCTATCCCTATCATTTTGGCTGCAATATCATACTGCTGACTTCTTTTAATGTTGTAGTAACTTTCTCAAAACATCAAGTCTCAATCAACATTGAGTCTGATTTTTCAGACAAATAGCTACCTAACTATAATCCCCTGATCTTATACTTGCAAAGTTATCTTTTTTAACTCCAAGTGAAAAACAAACATTTATCTCTAGTCAATTTCATTCTAGATTCATTCCTTTTTTTCTAGCCTATCAAGATTTTAGACCCAGATTGTGACACAAAGTAGTGATATTTCCCTACACAATAAGTGTACATGGCATAACAATTCTAGCTCCTGGGCTCACAAGCTAAAAATATCATAATGAGAAATTATACAGATAAAAAATAGAATCACTAGTATGATATATTGCTTAGCACATAGCAGGTTCTTAATAAATGTTCATTAATTGATTGATACAGTAGGCAACAAGATGAAAACAATTTTGGATTGTAGTAAAGAATAAATGATCAGTTTCCAGGACTAAGATGGTGACAATATTATTGTATACCCTGATCTGATCATCTTTGGAGTATTGTGTTCAGTTCTAAGTGATACAGTTAAAGTAAAGCATTGATAAGCTCGAGAACACCATAAGATGGCAACTATAAAGACAAGAAGCTTCACCTGAAGAATCTGAAGGAATGTTATAAGGAAAGATACAAGTGTTCTTTTTAGCCCCAGAGATCAAAATCAAGGGAAATGGATGGAAGTAGTAAAGAGGCAACTTTAGGCATAAATTAAGGGGGAAAAAGCTGCCGTATTACTAGAACAGTCCAAAAAGGTTATGGATTACTTCAGGAGATAGTGAGTTTCACCTTACTGGAAGTTTTCAAGCAGAGATTGGATGACCACTCATAGGATATGTTTGTAGTCAAGAATCTTTTTAAGGCCCAGATTGGGCAGGTTGCAACCCTTTTGGGGGTCAAACGACCCATTCACAGGGGTCACAGGGGTAGCCTAAGACCATGGGAAAACACATATTTCCGATGGCCTTAGGAACCAAGACACCGCTCCTCTATCAGTCTCCAGGTGGGTCCACCCACATGCAGATATGACCACATATGAGTATTAAAGAGTCATGGCATTAGGAAAGTTGAGAACCACTGGACTAGATGGTCACTGAGGACTTTTCCCACTCTAAAATTCAGGCATACTGCGAACATTGGCGTCTTGATTTGAACACCTTTACCTTGCTAATGAGTTGATTACCCTGACAAGTTTCAGAAAAGCTACATAACATTGTGAATTAGTATTTTACCACCAACATCAGGACATTAAAACAGAATATGCCTCTTTGTGTTCAAATTGTGACACTGGCAAATAACTGGCAAAGTCTTTTGGAAGAAAAGTAACAAATACAAGCAAATATCTGGAGATGTGGTGCACACAAAGTCAAGCATCCATGTAGATCAAACCCCTGGAAGGCAATTGAGCCTCTGATCCTCCTCTTGACTTGACCTCAAGATATTCAAAGAAGGTACAACTTGCTTTCTATTGCTGAACCTGGATGATCTGCCTTCTCTGCCTTTCCCCCAATCAAATACTTTAAAAATAGAGCTGTACTTCACTAATTTTATCTTATTTAAACATGAAACAGTCAAGTGATACAATTGGGGTGTATTCGTTATTCATGTGTGTGTCTTTTTTCTGTTCAGAAAGTGCTGTTCCAGGAAGAGAACTGGACCAAATTCAAAATTTGATGTCAGAGAAGAAACAAGGAAGTAGAAGTAAAAAACATTAAGACAGGGTAAGCAAAGTGACAAATTACAGCAAATAATTGACGATTTATTCCTACCAAGTCAAACAGCACAATTCAATTTGCTAAATTATTTTATTTATCTCTGGGCAGCAATATGAATGATCTATCTGTTTTGATGAGAACTCAAATACTGCTCAATGGAAAATTGCTTTGCTTCCAACATGTCAAATTTAGATACAGTTAAAGAAGATGTGAATTAAATTGGCTTTCAGTGTAGAGCATTAAAAGATGAATTGTCAGCCAGGATTTTTTTTTCCTTTAGCATAAAAATAATCTCATTTGAACTCATGACTTCAATGTTTTCTTAAGAGGAGTCAAACAAATGTGTAAACTAAAATTAAAATTTATTTATACTTGTCTCCAAATTCTAAATGTTCTGAATAGTTAAGAGGATCAAGATGAGATAAATCTTTCATGTTTTATTTTCACAGTATCTATTATACTGTTCTGTTGTAAATTATTGGTTTTAGAATTAATAATCTAGTCAGCACCTCAGTTATCTGAGAAATCATTCAACAATAATTCAAACTAACACATATTTATTAACTCCCTACTATGTGCACAATGCTTTCAAACATTGAGGATACATTTTTTTCAAAAGACATAATTCTTGCCCTCAGGGACTCTGTAATTTAGTAAGGGGGGGGGCAAATACATTAGCAACTATCATAAAAGTTGATATCTGATGACGTGCATAGGAGCAAGCCAGTAGAGTGGCCTGAAAGTTTTAAGGATGGCATCTTGAGCTGATTGTTAAATGAAAGGTAAGTTTTGGCTTAGCAAAGTAGGATAAAATTCATTTTAAAAGGAAGAAAGAGATTATTAGCAAAACTATGGCCATAGAAATGAAATAGACATTTTTGGGACATGATGAGCACACCATATTGGATGGAATAGATAAGTTACTTTCTGAAATAAAAAAGATGAAGGAGAAGAGATAATATTGACGTCAGTCCAGTTGATAGACCTTGAATGTTAGGATATTAAATTTTGACTTGACAAGAAGGAATCATTGTAGGTCCTTAACTGGGGGGATAGACATGAAGAAAAAGGTATTCAAGAAATAGTAATCTAGCAGTGGCATGCTGGAGATCTGAACAGACCTTGTAGGCAGGAAGACTAGGAGGTCATTTTAGTTATCACTATGTTGTTCATGACCTCTCTAAACAGATGTCATATAGGGAAATGAAGTGTCATTGGGAAGACTAACCTAAAATGACATATGAGGAAAGTCCTAGCACTGAGTTAATAATGAAAGCCTATATAGATGACTTGAAAATGCTTCAGGAAAAATTCAAAATCATCTAATGGAAACTCCCCCCTTGTGACATCCACACAATGTATTTCTCCATAGTGCTAAGCCTTGCATGTGCTAGTAAAACTTTCTATGCAAATCCTATTTGGTATTATTTTTTATTTTTAGTGGGAAAGAAAATAAGGAACTCACATGGGATTTTAAATTCCCAATCTATAGCGATTTGTTGACTCATCAAGATCTTTGGATGAATTTATTGGGTTTTGCCTCCTTTGAGGTTGGATGACTACTTGTTGAAGATGTTTGCAAGGGGATTCTTGGTCATGGATGATATAAGGCAATATAAAACACATTAAGTATATAATACACAATAAATGCCTACTATATGCCAGAAGCTGTGTTAAATGCTGAGGATACAAATAAAAGGAAATACAATCCCAGCCTTGAAGGAGTTCCCAACATAAAGGACAAAGATGATATACAAAAGGAAAAGGCAAAGTGGGCATGACTGGGTGGGGGGGGGAAGTGCATGTACTGAAAACAAGCAGAGCAGCTGGTGGCAAATGAAGGAGCAAATTGTTCCAGATGGTCTTTGAGGCATTTTCAGTTTCTGAGATTATGTGATTCTCCATCATATTCCATTATTTAAAACAACTCTGGGAAACCCAAATCCTCTATAGAATATTCCATGACAGCTTTCATGTATGATATAAAACATTTATTTAAAAATCCTACTATGTGTAGAAATTGTGCTAAGCACCAGGGTCACAGAGAAAGGCAAAAGACAGTCCATGCGCCCAAGGATCATACAGGGTGGTGGAGAAGACAATATGAAAACAACTATCTATGAACATACACACATATGTGAACAACTATCTATGAACATGCATACATATATGAACATACACACATGCATGTGTATGTGTGTTTGTCTGTGTGTATACAAGATAAATTGGAAATAATGAGCAGAAGGAAGCACTAGAAAAAGGGGGATTGTGAAGGCAGCTTGTAGAAGATCAAATTTTAGCTGGGACTTGAAGGTAACCAGGGAAGTGAGGGGGCAAAGATTAGGAGGCAGAGACTTACAACTAACATAAATCTAGTTGTGTGAACCTGGTTAAGTCACTTAACCTATCTCAGTCTCAGTTATCTCATCTGTAAAAGAGGGCTAATAACAGCCCCCCTTAGCAAGATGTTCATGAGGATCAAGTGAGATATTTGTAAAGTGCTTACTTAACACAGAGCCTGGCACAAAGGGGCTGGCTAATTAATGCTTTTTTTCTTTCTTCTGGCTCAAAAATCCAATTTTCTTCCCACTGAACTATGCCACTTTGAATTGCCCCTTACAGAATCATAAGCATAGTTACTTGAAAATATTTTGATAGTTTGAATGAGGATTATGACGATAACTTAATAGTACTTTGCTATATATTTAGAAATTGAGAAATTGGATAAATTTGTGTTTTATATTTGGGAAGATAAAAACTGTATAGCTAAAAAGTACAGTGATTTTGGTTTCTAGAAAGCCTAATTGGTCTTCTTTGAGTTATTGCCCTCCTTTCCTCAGCAAATAAAACTATAACTACGAGATGGCATGGTGTGGTAGGAAGAGTGATAGATGTGGAGTCAGGAAGAACAGGGGTCAAATACTGTCTCCTACATTTATTAGTTGGTGCCCATAGGTAAGCCATTCATCCTCATCTGTCAAATGGGTATAATGGTAGTATTTACCTAAAACTGCTGTTGCAAGGATAAATCGAAACAGCGTACAGGAAGACTTCTCAAACCTTAAAGTGTTATATAAATTGGAGCTATTATTATTATTCTCACTTGGTATTGGCTCTAATTATAAAGATGGGATTACAAGTAACCTAACACGCTCCCAGGGAAGTAAAACAATTTACTTTAAAGAAAGCTGAGGTTGTGACAGGATTAATTTGTCTGCCCGTTTGATCTGCACCACACAAAGAACAGAAAACTAAATATATTTCCTTTTAGGGAAAAAAGAAAGGATGAAAAGAAATGTTCTATAGAATAGCATAACAATCTCTGTCTTATTTGCTTTCAATCTTTGTTATCAAACTTACCATGCATGACAACATGATGTTGTCATTTGAGGATGTGTAGCAATGTTCTCTGGTGGTAACTGTGGCACAATGATCTCTAGGACTGGCAGAAGGGGAAACTGATGCCCTCTTCTTGAACAATGATAGTGGGTCCCCCTCTGATTTCTGGTATCTCCTGGCTTTGGCAACATAGGCCAGTACCTATGTCTGATACCCAAGTGTGCATATTCTCCTATCTCCTGCAAGGTAGGATCCAGATGCATAACTAAGAATTTTGTGTCCAGGGCAGGAAAAAGATGGGGAAAACCAGCGAGGCTAATACTGAGGTCAATATTTTGGGGAGATGGGAGCAGGGCAGAATTGACCTGGGGTAGAGAAACTATAGTATGGGAGGGGGAAGTATTATCTGGTAGTTTCATAGTTTTACTGATTATTCTTGTGCCAAACTCTATTTTGTTTTTTTGTATTTTGGGATGGCAAGTACTGACAATACCCTTTAAGCTTGACTGCTGTCTAATTCATTAGCTGCGTCCAACTCTGTGACCCCATCTGGGGTTTTCTTGCAGAGATATTGGAGTGGTTTTCCATTTTCTTCTCTAGTTCATTTTACGGGTGAGGAAAGTGGGGCAAATAAGGGTCAGCGACTTGTCCAGGGACACTAAGTTAGTAAGCATCTTAGGCCTCATTTGAAGTCAGGTCTTCCTGATTCCAGGCCCAATGCTCTATCTATTGCATCACCTAGCTGCTCTGCCTAACCTTGGCACCCTGGTACAAAGTCCTGTCTTCACTATGGCTCTGGTATTGAATTTCTAACTTCATTGTCAAGCACAGAAGTTCTCAAAGTTGTTTGACCTACCACCCCCTTTAAATAAATACTCAGTGCCCCTACCCTACACCTAAAATCTACTTTAACCCTTCAACATTTTTGAAAATTTGCATCATTTCAAGTTTTATACATTTAAAAAATTATTCATCTTAAATTTAATAATTTATTGTAAATTTGTGGGTTTTTTCCTGCTTTGAAATGTTGATGGCACAATATTACATCACATAGCCATATAGTAACATATTGTAAACAAGTCATTAAACACACATATTCCTGCCAGTGCATGCTGGACTTTCTGACCACACATACATGACATATTCACCTGCCATCATTTACTTCTTAAGAACTGTTGGTGGACTTGACCACTGATTGCTTATAACTTGCATTTTGTGTATTTGGAAAATAATGTAATCACTATGACTTCAGGTCTGTTATGCAACAGATGAAACATTTATGGTTTAAAAAATTCTTTTCTCATCTTTCCTTATGCTTCTACCAACCCATTATTTTTATTCCACTCCCCCCATTTGCAACCAAGGTTACTACTGCCTTCCTGGGATTATTCCAGCACCCCACAAGGGGTGTTATCACCCACTTTGGGAACCTCTGGAGCAGTCTCAGGGCACATAAAAGGGATTTAATAATTTCTTGTGTTCTAGAAAACATGGAGAGTCATTGGACAAGAGAATTTCTGGCTTTTCACATTCCTTCTTGAATGCCAGTTTTGATAAAGGAACAGAGAAAGACTATTATTGGGACACCACCTACCTAAGAGAGGGAACCACCAATGGCAGTAAAGGGGAAATAAATCAGGAAAAAGAGAGTGCTAAAAACAAACTATGACTGCATTCTTTTTATATTAGTTTAGGTTCATGAACTTGTTCATTCACTGCTTGGTAAGCAGAGTGGCCTACTCTTTCTACAGGAGGGAATATAGAGAACTCTGATATAGTACCTTACCTTTGGTAGAACTGAACCAACCTCTTTGGTGCAGCGAATCCAATTCTGGGTGTACAAATACCCTAATTTTGTTACCTCAGGCCCACAGAGAGTAATGTTTCCCCTATACAGCATGATCCCTCCAATAAAACAAACAGCATATTCAAGTAGGCTGACCTTTAGTTTTTCAGTACTACTGACGAAAATTGATGCAGAGAATAAAGTTGTTTTTAGCATGACTAAAAATAGATTAAATTAATTTTGGTATAATTTTAGTATAAAACGACCATATTTTATTTTATATGCTAATATGTCAAGGACACACAGATTCTCAAGAGCTGCCAGAGGCCAGGACAGGTTTCCAGTAGTCCTGCCGCTAGTGTCAGAGTTGGGATTTAGACCTTCATGACGTCAAGTTCAGCATGATGCCCACTGTACCATGCTGCCACTTTGATTAAAATTGTCTTTCACATACTTTGAAAATTGGGCAGTCTTGTAAGTTTTTAATAAAATTCTGCAAGACATAATAATCAATTAACCAAAATACCTTATCTTCCACCCATTCTAGCTAATGAGAAGTTTACTATTGTAGTGTTCTTGCCTTCTCTCCTTCAGCACTCTCCTGATTAAAAGACCTTTCCTAAAATAGCCTTGAGGATTTGGAAGATAACTAGCATGGAAAATACAGTGGCTTCAGGCCAGAAATATTGCCACAACTGTTGCAAAGGCCTTTGACGTAGGATTAAATAAAGTAGATTAAGAATACTGTGTATCTTTTGCAACCATGGTGATCTCTAACTAGATCACAGGGATTTTAATTGAACTTAGAAAATGCTTCTACTTTATTAATGTATATATATTTAAAATTATACTACATGGAAACATCTGCTGTGGATTATAGTTGCTGAAATACATTCGTTATTTATAAAAAAGAATAAAATTTACTATCATAAATAAAAGATTTAGTCCCAGTTCTTAGTCTGCTATGGCTTATATCTGCATTGTTTCAAATTTATTCTAATTTTGAAAAAAAAATTCTGTCCCCAAATACTATAACTAATTCATGCTAGAATTATTTTACAATGTGAAATTGGCTCTGCAGTGGGTCCTGGGCTTCCTCAGAAAGCAGATTCCCCTGTTATGCTCCAATTTCCTTTGATTTAACTTCCATCCTTAGAGCTGATATTTTTCAATTCAGTTGTGCTTAACAATGAAAGTATTGATTAGTCTAGCCGGGGTATAGATCAATCTGCATGAAGTGTTCCTGCTTTTCTATATAGATTTTATTTGGTTGTTGGACAAATGCCTAATTCCATTTTCTAGCAGGTAAGAAGCCCAAGCCTCACAGCATCCATGCCAAAGACAGTTTTGTCTAACCCTTCAGGGTCAAAGGATCCAATGAGCCTTTCCTGTCAGTGATCTAAGAGTCAGTGTTCTAATATGATGGTAAATAAGCTTCTAGGTTAGTTGTGATGAATAATGGCTCAGTCAAGGTATGTGGAACAAGGTCAGATAGATTTTTCTAGGTTCATAGAGAGGAACCAGATCACAGTTTTATTTTAAGAGTAAATGAAATACCCAAGATTGGTGATTCAACAAAAAAAAATCAAATCTGAATCTTCATTGTCATAAGTTATAATGCAGGAAACACTTTTCAAACAAAAATAAATTTCTAAAATAGTGGTTGGTATTTGAATATTTCTCTTGGTCTGGACTTTATAGGATTTAGAAATGAAAAGATGTTTGGAAATCACATACTTCATCATTTTTTGGGTAATCTTATTGAGATTCACTGTAAAGAGACAGTGAACTGCAGTCAGCAAACTTCTTGGCTTAAAATTAGGATGCCCAAAGTTCAAATATTGCCTCAGACACTGAATGCATGACATGACAACACGAGCATGGGCAAATCATAGCCTCCCTGAGCTTGTTTCCTTCTTAGTAATATGAGATGTTAATAGCACCCTAGTCCAAAGGATATGATGCATGTTAAGGAGACCGCACATCTTCAAGTGCTATGGCAAGGTTCATCATTATCATCATCACCATGGTCACAGAAGTAGTACATAGCATGAGGATTTGCAACATGATTGTAATAAAACTATTTTGGATATTTGAGCAGCTACTCATTTCGAATTTATGTGTGGGGATTCATGTGTCACTTTTTCAGGTGTTTTCTTGGCAAAGATACTAGAGTGGTTTGCCATTTCCTTTTCCAGCTCATTTTACAGATGAGGAAACTGAGGCAAAAGGGGTTAAGTGATTTGCCCAGCGTCACATAGCTAGAAAATGACAGGCCACATATGAAGTCAGGTCTTCTTGATTCTAGGCTCAGTGCTTTATCCACTGCACCACCTACCTGTCCTACATGTATCACTGCTAAATTATTAACTGAGAAGAGCAATGCACAAAGAAAGGTTGAGAACTACTTTTATACTGGGAGAGATTGTAACTGTAGCTTCATCCTAAGAGGAATCATTATGTTCTGCAGTTTCAGAACCTCCCCTGACCTAAGCCTACAACTTCACAATCCTTCTCACCTCCACCAATCCTCTTCTCTTCCCTGCTTGACCCGGTTGGGAGAGAAGGGGACAGTGTAACCCTTTCTCTAGTCTTTTTGTTGCAGTCTGGTCTAAATTCACTAAATCTTGAGGCAATAACTATGGACAAGTCTGCGGAGGGAAGGTTAGGGATTCTCGACTGGAATAGGTTAAGGCCAGAGACTGGTTGAAGAAACCGAAAGCTACTACAGTGCTCTAAATGAGATGTGTTGTGGACCTGAAATAGTGTGGTGGCTAAATGAATGGAGAGGAGCTATCCAATATATAGAAAAGACAAAATTTAGCAACCTGAAGGATATGTGGTAAATTGAAAAAAATTTAAAAAGCCCTACAATTTAAATAAGAATTTGTAAGAGAGGAATGCAAGTCTAAAAGACTAATGTAAGAGACTAAATGATTCTCAAACCATTGGGAAACGAACTTTATAGCATCACGTTTGGGGATGAAAGAAATATCAGTGGAAAAACTAAATTGGATAATAAGACTATTAAAGGAATCAAAATTAAGTACAAAGCAGTTACCAGTGCATACAAATATAAATAGCGATGTCAAAACAATTAGAAAAATTGCAAAATGATACTTAAATTTAAAAAATAACTCAAAAGTAGAAGCAAGTAATAGTATCAGAAAAATCTAGCAAAGATTAATAGATAACATAAATAAATAACAATCAAAGAATAAATTCAGAAAGCAATTGAATTTGGTTTCTTTTCTTTTCTTTTTTTTTGCTGTTTTGGAGGGAGAAGGCAGGGCAGTTTGGGTTAAGTGACTTACTCAAGGTCACACAGCTAGTAAGTGTTAGGTGTCTAAGGTTGGATTTGAACTCAGGTCCTCCTAACTCAAGGGCTGGTGCTCTATTCACTGTGCCATCTACCCTCCCCTTGAATTTAGTTTCTAATTGAACTTCATCCAAAACCTGAGCCTCATGTATCATTAGAGATATGATGATGGTTTGTTGACATTTCTGCCAGTTCATGTCACTGGGCTAAAAACTGCAAGATGGTGCTCTGTAAAGAATGGGCTCTCAGTCAGTGTTAGCTGATTGGCCATCCTTCAAGGCAAAGGTAAAAACTCATCTTGTTCGTAAAGCCTTCCTTTTCCATCAGAAATAATCTCCTTTGCCTCTGAACTCTTATAGAACTTAATGTCTGAGCATTCTATGCCATTTTTCACGTATTGTCTTTTCTTACAGTTATCGTAGGACATACCTTACTTCTTCGATTAGTTTGCACACTTTTTTTTTTTTGCTTTTTGGAGGGCAGTTGGGGTTAAGTGACTTGCCCAAGGTCACATGGCTAGTTTGTGTGTGTGTGTGTGTGTGTGTGTGTGTGTGTGTTAAGTGTCTGAGGCCGGATTTGAACTCAGGCGCTCCTGACTCTAGGGCGGTGCTCTATTCATTGCACCACCTAGCTGCCCCCCGTTTGCACACTTCTTAGTGTCAAGAAATTAGTCTTGTTAATCTTTCTTTTTTTCATGGCTCCTAGTTACAGATCCTGTTTAATGAGTATAGGAGAATTTGCCGAATGAATAAACAAAGTGAGTTTATAACCAGTTGCTGCCTAATCAGATAAGAAAAAAGGTAAATATGCCCTTTTAATATTGCTTCTGGACATGAAAATTCGAAACAAGGCAAGCATTCATGGAGGAAAATTCATGTAATCCTGGGTATTAGTGGATTGTCATTGAACAACATGACATATTGTAGAGGACACTGGCCTTGGAGTTAGCTGACCTAGATTGTAAGCCTAACTTTGTTACCAGTCATGTGTGGTCACCCTGACTGACTCACCTAATGTCTCTAGGTTTCCATGACCTCATCTTTTAGAATATAGTTTTGGATTAGATCATTTCCAAAGTTTATTTCAGCTCTCACATTCTATGAATCCTAAAAAAATTAAATGAAGTGGTCTTCGTGGAGTTCAGAATCAGAATGACCCACATAAAAATCCTTTGATTACTTGTGTGACCCTAAGGAAAAATTTCATTAGTTTGGAAATAACTAGACGATGCCCTGATTATTCAAGCACTGAGTCTTGGATTAGAAAGACCTGAATTCAAATTTGACTTGAGATACATATTAGCAATGTGACCCTGGACATGTCACGTAACTTCTGTTTGCCTCAATTTCCTTATCTATAAAATATAGATGATAATAGAACGTATCTACTAGGCTTGTTGAGGATTAACTATAATAATAACTATAAGTGCTTAGCACAGAGCCTGGCACATGGCAAGTGCAATATAAATGTCAGTTTTGCTTTCTTGTTGTTGTTTTATTATTCCTCATAGGCGACTGACGAGTCTTCTTAAAGGGGTAAACTTAACATTTGATGACATCATATTCTAGGAGTTTTAGTTTTAATCATAACTGATATGTATATAATACTTAAAGATTTAAAAAAGAGTTTTATGTGTACATCATTTTCTTGGAGCTTCAAAACAATTTTGTAAAGTAGATTTCACAAAAAATACTGTTATTTTATAGATGAGAAAGCTGATGCTCAGAAAACTGATGCCATTATCATATGGTTGGCAACTGTCTAAGGTAGGGTGTGCAGAAGAAGATTCTTCATTGTAAACCCTAAACTATATCCAAGATTCAAGGTTTCATTGAGGAATCTGGATGCATTAACTAAGGGATAATTGTAGGGAGCTAGAAAACTAATTCTCAGTTGTAAATGTATGTTTAATTGGGTTTGCTGCAAAAGTTCTATGTATAATGCATTATCTTAACATTTTAAAAAATCTTCTGTAAATAAGACAGAGAGCATTCAGCAGATGTTGTCTGAATTTCTTTCTCTTGGTTCCAGAGGAATATTTTCACAGCAAACATTGTGGTCAGGAACCAAATTATTTTTTTTTTGGAATGAGTACAAATTTTAAGAAACTTTAATTTACCAGCAAAGCAGTTCTAACTGGTTTAGGGAACAAAAGACATAAGTTGTAGGAAACTATAATTTGCAATAATGGGAAGGGGGAAAAAAGTTAACAACTTCCAAGCATCATGCTATTATAACATGCCAGAGGCTGCTCAGTTCCAGGAAAAAAATCAAATCAAATAACATTTTGCGTCTAGAAGAAAAGGCACATAATATCAACAGCCACTACAAAGATAAGTGGTACCATCCAAAGCTTGGTTATTGAACCAGAGTCTTCTATAAGGACTGATAGTTAGATACCAGTTTGTTGTTTTTCAGTCATAGTTAATAAGTATAAGAATAACAACAAACATTTATATAACACTTATTTTGTGCCAGGCATTGTTGCTAAGGACTTCACACATATTATCTTATTTGGTCCTTCCCTACCTGGGAAGTAGGTACCATCACTATTCCATTTTACAGATGAGGAAACTGAGGCCAACATAGATTAAGTACTTTGCCCAAGATAAGCGGTTAAGGTTATATTTCAACTTGGATCTTCCTGACTCCAGCCCCATTATTCTATCCATCAAACCACCTAGCTGCCTCTGTCATAGGATTTTAGAGCTAGAGAAAGAATCTTAATGATTGTCCAAGTCACAATAAGGAATTTGAGGAAAAGAGTAGAAGTTACTTGGCTAGGGGCACACAACTAATTAATGTCAAAATCAGTTCTAGTTCCTAAGTGTCTTGATTATCCTGGATCTTCCACAATACCAATTTATGTTCACCCGATAACAAGACATAGTATTACGTAAGCACCTACTGGGCACATTACCAAATAATTTTGTGTTAAATCTGGGGTTCTAACTCTGTCTGTGAACTTGATTTAAAAAATGATACTTTTTTCAATATAACTGGTTTCCTGTATAGTACTACGTATTTTATTTTATGCATTGATACATTATTCTGAGAATTGGTTCACTGGCTTCACCAGTCTGCCAGAGGGGTGCAGTACAGAAAAAGATTAAGAGCTCCTGCATCCAATCGACCACTTCTGAGACTGATAATCCAAGGAGTGAACTTCTGCATCCTGAAATTGAATTTACAAAAACAGCCAAACATTTTATAGCCTGCTTCTTATGTATTACTTCTAGTCAGTCCAGCTGCCCCACAGGTAGTAATGACACTTGCCTACCACTGAGAATATTTCTTCTCTTTAAGGGCACCACTCCTCTTTTATTAATTCAATTCAAAGTATCCTGGAGCTAACTATTGCCCACCAAAGGAGACTGAAGTGTTCATGCTGCTGGGTTCTGAAATTTTCAAATTGCATGATTTTGGCCCTTACTCTGCTTTTAGTGAAATGACTGCTCTCAGTCAACTGACTGGCTCAATTTCCTACTATGATTTTTAACTTTTGTTGCCATCAATACTTAAAGGGGGGAAAGGGGGAAAAATTGGAAAATTTTAATTTCAGTTTTCTGGGCAAAGTGAAAATAGAGATGTATTTTTCTTTGCACTGTTTTTAAAAAAATCTTTTCCCCTTGTTTTGTTTTTCTTTCTCTTTTCTAGGTGGTAATATGATTTTTTTTTAGCTTTCTTGGCTCCTGTTACTATACATCAGTTTCAGAGTGCCTGTGTGCATGCATGTTTGCATCCATGTGTGTGTGTGTGTGTGTGTGTGTGTGTGTGTGTAGGCAGTTTAATGTGGTATAAGGAGCACTAAAGTTGGAATCAGGAGATTGGAGTTCAAGTCATGGCCCCATATTTAAGAGATCAGTTTCTGCATCTTCAAAATGATGAAGAATAAAGTTGAAGCAAATGATATCTCTTGTGTATGTACTTTCTCAGCTTTTGATCACTGCTATAAGTTTCTTTTCCTCTTCCAGGTTAGTTCATTTGGTTAGTTCATGAACTTGCTTGGCCCAGCCCAGCATTCTGTTTAGTAGCTGGGATCATCCCAATATATCTTTAGACCCTATTTGTTTCGGGTGTGTCAACATAGAGAATGCTACCAAGACTCTGAAATTATGAGATTTGCTGTGATGGTACAAAGCTGCCAATGGAACTAGATTGACTTCAGCTTCCCAGATGCAACTTCATATTCCACTTTTCCAACCATCATGGGGTGGGCCCAGGACAAAGCCTTTCTAGGACCTGACTGGACTTGGCTCCCCTGACATAGCTTCCTGGTCTTAGGAGTATTGTTTGGGGTGAAAAATATACCCATTATTCTTAATTTAATTAGAAAAGCAAACACAGAGATGCCTTAGATAAGAAGAGGAATTTATTCCCTTTCCCCCGGGAAGAAAGGGGTGCCCCATCTCAGATTTCTTACCAATGTTGATCCTGAGGGTGACGGCCGGGAGAGAGAGGGCTCCAAAGATCAGGTCTAGGATTTTAAAGACCTAATTAATACTTCTCCTCTCCTGGCCAACTGCCTCTTTTCATTGGTGAAAAATTTACCTCCCCAGCCCCCTCCCTACTGAGACTGCAAGGGGGAGGGCCCTCACCAGGGCGGGAAAAACAGACAAAGGAAGATAAAAGTAATTGACAGGAGAAAGGGGGAGGGGGGAGGGTACAGCACTGGGCGGGGGGTACATTCCAGACTGAGAAGCTTTTCACTAATTTTGTGTCCCACACAGTATGAAAAAAGTCCTAACCAAGCAGATTTGATGAGTGTCTGAGATCACGAACATACTGAGATGACTTATTGACCAGACCAGTTTCAAAATGGAGATGGTGGTTAGGGAATGTGAATGCAAAGAATCTAAGTGCCTCTGTATCCCTTTTTCTATATCCTTGCTGTGCTACAGAAAATTATATCTCCTTTGTTAAATATTAATGACTTGCAAGTACTTCATTTCATATCAAGATTGAACCTGAAATAAGAAGGAGATGTCATTAAAGTCTTGTCTCCATCACTTGCCCCATAAAAACCATGACTACAACATTCAAGCAATGACTGGTGAAAACCCCACATTGACATTACTTGATACTATGAAGTGCTTTTTTTTTTTGCTTTTTGGAGGGCAGTTGGGGTTAAGTGACTTGCCCAAGGTCACACAGCTAGTTTTTTGTATTAAGTGTCTGAGGCCAGATTTGAACTCAGGTACTCCTGACTCCAGGGCCGGTGCTCTATTCACTGCACCACCTAGCCGCCCGAAGTGCTTTTTTCTTATGGATGTAAATATAATATTACCAACTGACTACTGTATTATGATGTGATTTGAGTTTTTCTAACAGCAATGTGAATTTGTGCTCAAGCTCCCCAATCATCCAGGTAACTGAGAGAACTGTATGAGGACTGGCTGTATTTCTCCATAAGAAACAGAGTGAGTATTTTCACATACCAACAATCCTTCGCAATGACCAGGAGTAAACACGGCAATAAGTTCATTTCAGCTTTTGAAGTAGACCCTGAGACATTTGGTAGTTCATGAACCTTCAAGAGATATCCCTAGCTTTGAAGATTTTTCTTCTTGTAGGTTATAGGACTTTTGGACACATCTTATTTTATGGTATTTGACAGACAACTTTATCCCCTAACTTTGGTTTTGGGGCTCTCAGAATATCCTGTTTTGGGACACTTCTCCTTATCAAGTTCTGAACTGTGAACTGCTCATCTCCAAGAATACCTTCTGATTAATGTATCAAAGGACCACAGCTATGACACTTGGAATTCCTCACTCTCCACCCTGACCCCCAACCTTCCATCAGAGATGGGGCTCACTGACTCATTTCATTCTAAGTCCACCTTTCCCCCTAAATTTTGCACTTTTTTTTGTTTGAAAGGTATATAAACTCTTCTCATCCATTACCTGGCATCTTTTTTTTTTTTAGCATAGTACACATACACAGGCTTTTTTTGTTTTTTTCTTCCCTGCATAATAAAAACCTTTCTTTAATCTAATATTGTCTTCTTGTGGTTTTCTTTTTATATGGAAAAGGGAGATTTAAACCTCAAGAGCTGACCTTTGTATTCTCTGGGTAGTTTTCCCTTTGGGGGAGAGACCTAAATTCCCCCAAGAAAATGACACAGTATTAACTCATTCACACTCTTTTCCATATCCTAAACCATAGACATTGATGTTTTAAGACAGTTGAACAGAGATAGGAATACAGACTACGAGCATGAAACTGAACAAAGATAAGTGAGGCACACCTTGGCTAAACTTGAATCTTTGATTTAGCAGCAATCAGAAACCAATTAACATAAATAAATTACCATTTACCCTGTATCAGTTTGTAAATAATCTTTCCTCCAGTCTGTGGATTGAAATTCCTTTTCTGATAATAATTCTGTAATTTTTTTTCTTCATTTGCATTTTCCCCTCTTGGCTCTCCTCTTCCAATTACATTGATTGTTTCAGTTGAAATAACAATTATTCTTATTCGTGTCTCTGACTAAGTTTAGCCCTGGCTAGAAGTGATTTCAAATTCTTGTCTTTTGGCTCTTTGTACTGTTCTTATGTATTTAAATTGTAATTTGCTTTATATTTACTTATGCGCCCAATGTATCAAGTGAGTTATAATGCATGTAAATATACAAAAGACTTTGCAGTCCTTAAATCCTTCTTATCTTCCTTCATAATTATTTTTTATTTTATCATCACAATTGTCTAAATTATAAACTCCCTGGGCAGGGACTTAACTTGTTTTGTCCTACGTCATTGCTAACACAAATGCTTTGCTCATAATATTTTTTTGATAACTCTTTTTCTCATAAAATATCTTTGACCACTCTTTTCATAAATGGAGTAATGAAAGATGCTTCATTAAGTCCTCAGGATGTTCACAATCTAATGTCACAAGTATCCTTGCCTATGCCCATATTTAAACTACTACAAACTTCTGGCCTTTTCCTTTTCAACTTTCTTCCTTTCCAATGAATCCAAAATTTTTTTTTTACAAACATATGCTATCACTGTAGGACTATTATAATCTCATTATCCCAGTTTAAGAATAACAACAGAAACCTTTCCAACACCATTGAAATCAAATGCAATAATCTTGTATTGCTAGAAACTAGAGATTGTACATTAGTTAGGCAAATATTTAACCCAAGGCTACTAATTTACTATATATCTATTCTGTATTTGTTTTATTAAGTTTTAAGATTCTACTCTTTGATGAAAAATGGTCCCATAGTGGTTGTTTAAAAGTGAAAAGAAAAGAAAAGAATTGGAGCAGCCATAATGATGCCATGTAGTATGCAAAGCAATGCTAGATGGAATGAATGACTTTTTCAAATCAGAGATCATTCACCACATGATGCCTCTGAACTCTAGTATTTTATTTTCACCTCTCATATAGTACTTTAATATAAGGAAGTATGTGCTTTTTAAAAAGGCCTCATTTTTCCAATGAGATTTATGGTTTCTTGAGGTCACAGTGTCTGTCTTATGTTTCTCTAGAGCCTTGGCAGTTAGTGAAGTGCTAAGGTACATAGTTGGTACTTGGTATCCAGTATATCTTTATAGAATCTAGGTTTAGGAAAAAACCTTAGAAATCATGTAGAGGGTGTTTCTCATTTTGGTCATAAACTGAGATTCATTAAGGGGGAATCAGGAAGAGTAATACACACACGTGTACATATGTATGTATACCTACACATATACATATGTATGTATATAAGCAGAAATACATATAAACATATGGAGATATAGATATATAATATAGTTATACATACATATGTGTGTATATTATAGGTATAATATCTGTATCAATACAGAGAGAAAGAGAGACAGAGGGAAAGAGAAATAAATATAAAGGAGGTAAGGTTAGAAAAAGGGGAAAAGAGGAGAAATGTGGAGAGCACAAGACAAAAGACAACAGAAAATAAAGAAACCAAAAGAAAAGATGAAAGGGAGGGAGGGAATGAGAAGTAAGGTAGGGAGAAAAGAAAAAGAGCAAGAAAGGAAATGGAAGATGGAAAGAGACAAAGAAAAAAAGACTGAGTGCCTAAAGGTAAGTTCCTAATCAAAAGATTCTATTTGTATTCACAGGGAAACCAATGAAACTATAACAATCTTAAAGAAGTAGCTTAGTTCACAATGTCAAACCAAAGCAAGTCTATACCTTTCCTTAAATAATAGGCAACATGGCATGATGGGAGAGAGGAATGGATTTGGAACCAGAGTATCTGATTTCAAATACCAGTCTATAGTTGTTTTTTTTTCAATTATCTGTCAAATGAGATCTATTTAGTGGATTTGTAATTGTCCTAATATTGATACTCTGCTTATAACTTGATATTCTAAATTTATTTGACAATTTGGTGATGTCTCTGGACCATTTCTCATGATAATGTTTTGAATGCATAAAATACATGTTTGCAAAAGAAACCAATTATATAGAAAACTAGTTATCAAAATATGAAGATACAGATTCATAGGCCCCAGATAATAAATTCTTGATCTAGACTGAATGCTATTGTCTTTACTCCCAGGCCGATAAGTTTTCCATTCTGTCATAATGACTTCCCATACTTTGGAGGATGGTGAACTTTTAGGTCTAGTTCATACCTATATAAAGACAGGCAATAAAGAAATTTTAAAAATGCACAAATGTCTAATAAGTTTCTACTTTGAGTAAAACACCATGAGAGACATAGATACAAAATAGGATACAGATTTCAAGCAACTCAGAATTTAGATGAGAAAATAAGACATAATAACCAAAATATAAAAAGCAGTATTGACAAATTTTGAATGAGTGGTAATGACATAAAATGCTATGTGAATTTGGGAGATTAGATTGAAATGGTAAATAACAGTATACTAGATCCACATGAACTTTAGAATTACTATTGAAAAGACAGTGTTAACCTATAATACTATATATTCTAAAATTTGTTTTCTAGTAGGAATGTGTTTTGGGGGATTGGAGCAATGATTGTATACACTGGCACAATATTAACCTACTATAATTCTTTCATTTTTGTAGATATCCTATATCCTATTCAAACCCACAAAATAAGAAGCAAATATATTATGGAGATTACCAGGGCTGTATATTTGTTTTGTTGTTTCAATCATATTAGTGGCCTTCCCAGGTCACAGAGACCAATAGATAGAGGTATAAACTGGATTCCCTTTTTCTTTAAATATGTCTAATGAAGTTCTGTGCACATATTTAGAAGAAGTAAGGTATATATGATAAGAAAAGGGATGGAGGATGGGGAATAGGGATTCAAGAGACTTAATCTGGGTCAAAGTACACTACATCTTGTTCTTGAAATTCTTCATCCACCATCACAATCAATTATAAAGAAACTGGATGGTTCAGCACTGTGACAATGGATAGCACCAGAGTCTAACAAGAATTCCCCCCCCCCCCAGGTTTTTTCTCCTAGTGCCAATACACTATCAAGCTATGCTACTTCTGTGCATTTATAAATTTGAATTTCCCAAAATGCCAGAGTTGGCACAGATAAGGGTCTGGAAGTAGGAATAGTTAAGGGGAGGGCTGTGTCTGCATTGTCAGCATTTTTAGAAAAGAAACTTCCATGATGTAGGGCATATTTTTATGGTTTCTTGTCGGGTGTATTAATGAGGCTTCATATATATATATATATATATATATATTTTTTTTTTTATATTTGCTTTATAAGTAATACAGCAGCAAAAAACTTAAGGACAACAAGTTCATCAGGAACTGGTAACAATTTCCATTCTTGTATTGTTTAGTTTAGAAGAAAGGATTCAGAATTTGGAATTATGAGATCTGGATTGGAGTTCTGCATCTGGTAATTATTAGCAACCTGACCTTTGGAAAGTCACTTGCCTCTTTATTCTTCTATTTCTTTATCTGAATTATTCATAAAAGAATATTTATACTACTTACCTCACAGGGTTGTTGTGAGAAAATGAGAGGAAAAGGTTTCTTTTAAAAAAAAACTTAAATTCCCAGTTGAAACATATGCCATTGGTATAACTATTTATTTCTTTTCCTTTTCTTGGTAATATGCCTATTATCCTGGAAAGTTCTTCTTGCTCAACAATGAGCCAACAACCTTGTCCTCTTCTTTCCTACAACACATTCCAGGAATCACAACCATCATGACTTCACTAAGAGAACTGCCTAAGTGTTCTTGCCCATCACCTTACATTGCACCATTCATTCTTCTCTTTAGCACAAACCTCTTCACTTGTTTTGTATCACTTGTCCTTTGGGAACTTGTCAGAATCACGTTTATAAATGCATAAAATAAAATGCAGAGATTACAAAGGTAACCAAGTATACTGAAATAGTTATTAAAAACTTTTTAAAAATTCACAGACCTGGGATTACAAACCTTCTTCTAAATATGTTTAGCAGCACCGAGGTAGCTAAAAGGTTCTACCCTATCCTGTTGTAGGTGACATCATATTCCAGTACCACTCCTTGGAAAGGTACAGGGACAGCATTATTACGTGTGCATAAGATATTACTGACACATAAATTCATACTTCAGATTTTGTTTAAATCTAAACAAAAAACAAAGCAATTCAACCACAGGATTGTTTAGATTATAAATTACTATGTAGGCGGACCCAGGACAGCGGCATAGAAGCTGCAGGGTTCCGCAGCTCCCATGCGGCCACCCTAAACACCCATAAAAATATGACTCTGGACAAATTATAGGACTCTCAAACTCGAAAAATACAGAAAACACATCTCTTGCAGAAGGCAGCTCGGCAGCAGGGGATCTGAGGGCAGCCCAGGCTGAAACCAAAAACCAAGGCCAGGCCGCAGGCAGTAGGAAGTTGCCACACCAGCTGCAGTCAGACTACAAGAGAGGAGATCTACAGCCTCCAGCAACTCCACATCAACCAAGGTGTGAAAAATAGGGATTAAAGTAAGGCAGCTAGGCAGGAGGGGCTCATCACACAGGCCTACAGGCTGTAGCCATAACCAGCCCAGCCTAAAACCACCATGCGGCCAGGCTCCAGGGTGGTTGGGAGGAGCCCAGCCTCCCAAGCCCTTGTGTGAGTCTACTTCAGAGAAGATCTAAAGCACCTGGAGAAATCTTCACATCTACTAAGCCAGGATTAAAGGTCAGTGAAAGTGAGTGAAGCTTTCAAGCTAAATTTGGGGGAGGAAAAGCAGTGTGGCCA
>CM053601.1:124442397-124458499 GCA_028646575.1 Pseudocheirus occidentalis | reverse complement strand
TGTAATAAGATATAATATTGAGACATTCCTTGTTCTAAATATTGTATAAAATATTGTGAATTGTCGATACTGTGAATATTGTACTGAATCTTGATTTGTAATGGAATAAACAGAGTGTTGACTAAAACTGTGTAATCCAAATCTTAAAAGCTATTCACAGTAGCATTCTTTTAGGAATCTACTGTTGATTGGCTTTACACTGATCTGTGAGATATTATCATTCTCTTCAAATTGCTTTGTATAACTTTAACTTAGTTGTCAACATATGTTCCCAATAGAAATGTAAGATTTCTGAAGGCACCAACCACTTTGGTTTGGCATCTCTAAGTGCCTTGTGTAGTGCTTTGTAAGTAACAGTCACTTAATAAATATTTGTTGAATTGAAATGAATTAAAAAAGGAGCTCAAAGTTCAAATACAAGCTATCCCAAAAGTGTTAGTGAAGTTTTAAATTGCAAAATGTGTATTTATAAGCACCTCAAAAAACCTATTGCTATCATCCCATGACCAAGATACTCAATCTCTCTTCCCATGTGGTATTTCTTTCCCTCCATCACCTTAAAGTCTATTGTGATACTCTTTTGTTTTTTCCTCCAAATTCAATTCACTCAATTAAAAATTCATTAAGGTTTAGGAAACATGAATGCAAATATGATTTGATTGGAAGGCACCATGTTGTAGTGGATAATGTGGGAGACCCAGAGTCAGGAAACTTGGTTAAAATTGACATCTGCTACTTATTAGAAAGATAACTATAAGGAAATCACTTAATGTCTCTAAGCCTCAAGTTTCCTTGAGGAAACTACTGCTTTCTATTTGACTGACCCAAGAAATATTCATCTGACTACTTTACATTAAAGAACATAGACTTACAGATGATTAGTCTGTGTTCTAGACTAAAGGAGGATGTTGCTGTTCAGTTGCTTTCAGTCATATCCCTCTTTTTGTAACCCCTTTTGGTGTTTCCTTAGCAAAGACACTAGAATTGTTTGCAATTTCATTCTCCAGAAGAGAAAACTGAGGTAAACAGGATTATGTGACTTGTCCAGGGTCACATAGCTAGTAAGAGTCTGAGGCAGGATTTGAACTTAGGTCCTCCTGACTTCAGGCCCAGAACTTTATGTACTATACCACCTCACTGCCCCATAAAAGAAGATATTTTGTATTAAAAGACATTTCTAAGAGAACAATTTTATTTCTTGTCTTTGAAGTTATTTTAATCATCATCATCATCATCAACATAAGCTTTGTCTAGGTCCTCCTCTTGGAAGGGTCCCAATTTGGGTCATAAGATCATAAAACATAAAACTAAAAGAATTTTTAGGAATCATCTAGTTATGGAACTTCTTTAACTAGAGTTATTCTCTTTATATCCCCAGAGACTTAATTAAAAAAAACACAACAGAACTTGGAGTTTTGATAATACATACATATTATATATGTGTGTATGTATATACATATGTATGTATGTATTATTTGTATGTATATATTTTAATACCTGTCTTTTAGTATATTTGGTTTCCTTTGTAATGCTATGTATTTTATTTTGTTCATTTTGCATTATTCAGAGAAGTGGTACATAGGCTTCACTCTATTGCCAAAATAGTTCATGACATATCAAATCATAAGAACTAATCCAATCCATTTATGTTACAGATGAGGAAACTGAGACCTGGGACTTGACAAATTGCCTAGGTTCATACAAGTACTAAGTAACAGAAGAAGTACAAATAAATTTTTAAAAATCTAGTTCTCCTTCCACAAACTGTGTCCTTTAGTCCTGTTTACTACGTAAAAATTGATAAGAATGAGGAAATCTAAAATTTCTGTCATAAGTTCTATATGCCTACTGCTATACAGCTAGTTTAGACAGCTAGGGAAAAATTCATATTCTCATGTCATGTAAACAAAATAACTGGTATTCATGACTTCTGGACTTTTGATCCAGTCATGATGGCATCCTATCAGTGTAATAATGATCCAGTGACTGCTTGCCAACTACTATAGCCACGGGCTCGTGGTTAAGTTTGAAAGCTCTGTTGATTCTTCAGATGGTGCTATAAGTAGAAGCAGAATGTACTCTAGCTCATCTACTTTCCCTCTTTGTTCTCCCTCCTTTCTGAATGGAATGATATGGCATTTGGTCAGCAACACTTGCACCAAGTATTTTTTGAGGAAGGCTATGTAGTCCCCTGGAGAAAAACCAAGTGTACAATGAAACCCAATTAAGAAGATAGGGCACAGTTCCATGGAAAAGTAGTCCAGGACAGGTGGTCTGCAAATCCACAGTTCCCCCTACATAAGCTTACTGTGTGCCAATTGCATGGGCTAAAGTTGTGTTATTGGAGTTCAGATTTAAATGAGGTCAATAGCAAAATTAATAGTCTTTCTCCATCCAGTTCCTTTTTTGAAAACCATGTGGCAATAATAAAATGATTGAATTCTCAGTGATCACATTTGAAATATAGTTTGAAAGATATTTACTATAATTATAGATGTAGCTTCCCTACCATAATGAAGCTGACCAGCCAACCAGTTGAGGCATTTACCCTAATTAGAGCAGTTGAAGGCCTGTGTGTTTTGTAACTGAGGACAAGCTTAGCTAGGTATAGAGGGGATCATTACAAGGATGATTTCAAGTTAATGAATTTTTCAGTCATAGCAACTCTTGAAGGCTACAGCAGGATTCTAGCTTCACTGGTTGGGAAAATACCCACACCAATGAAATCTTTAGAATTAAAGACTTTTGATATAACTTTCTCTATACTATGTCACCTGTTAGCTACACTGAATAAGTGACTGAGGTCTGAACTTCCAATTCAGAAATTTGGTGATTTTTATAAATAGCAGGTATTTTGTCCCAATAGCAGAATGAGTGATGTAATAGTCATCATTCTTCCTTCCTATCTTCTTTATTTTGCCCTACTTTTTGGTTTATAGATATATAGCCCAAAATCCCTAAATTCAATATATTGCCAATAAAATGGAGACCCACCTCATGGGATTTGTTCAAGGACTAATTAATAAAGCATTTAGAGAACCTTGGATGAAAGACAAAAAAAGAGGTGAAAATTACTCATTATCTTTTCATAATTGCATTTTAAATAGTAAGAGCTGCTAGTCTGTGTGCAACCTATGAACATAGTTTTAATCATTATTGCTATTTTATTTAGTTCCATTTTTATATTCCCTTTTCCCTGAAGAGTTTTTTCCTCATTTTTGTTCTTTTTGAATGTTTTCCTTAAAATTAGTGTGCCTACAGTCATGATTCCTGTTCATGTTATATGACTATGATTTCCATTCTCAGATTCCCTGAATTCTTGCTCCCTGAAAACAACCAATTGACATTTTTCCGTATCTCATCTTTCCAAATCATCTAGTTAAGTCAATTCTCCTAAAAGTTAAAATTCTATGATTATATGATCAACTTATTTGTAGACACTCCTTAGAATATAGTGATTGTTTTTCCTTTTTGCTGCAACAAAAATGTTTTATTTATCTAAAAAAAATTCCATCCTGTTGCTGCCTATGCCATTATTTTGAACATCTTTAAGAGAGAAGTTGTGTAAACTTTTGAGGACATTTAAGGGCCAATTCTCCCCAACTAGGAAGATGAAAAAAGTTTATATCTCCACCATCCTTAGCAAAGTATATTCAGAGAGTCACTCTACTTTTCCACTTGTTTTCAATTCCTTCATCTCTTGCTTGAGAGGTTACTTGAGCATTTTTCTGGAATAGATTCATGAACATTTTTTTCAGAATATTTTCCTTCTTTTCGTGGATAAAAACTTGCATATGGCACCTCTCATTTTTTCTCTACTGCATATAGGTGAAAATGTGTTCACATGCCAATACAAAAATAAAAATGAAGTTCCTAATAAAATCACAGGAATGTTTGAAGTTCCAAATTGTATATGTGGGATACACATACACACACATACATATGCATATATACTGTATGTGTGCATAACTTCACATAGATATATGGGTATGTGTGTATATATGTGTGTGTGTGTGTGTGTGTTTGTATATATCAATACAAATTTGAGCATTCATATACAGCTTTATGTGTACATCTTACTAGGACATTTGAAGCAGAGGAGGGATATATCCTAATTAGTTCAAATAATCTCAGCCTTGAGGACTTCATGACACATCAAAAAAGATATATTTAGAATCAGAATCAGTTGAAATTGAAGTGGAACTAATATTCCCTGGCTCAGATTGATTTAAAAAAAGGAACTAGAGAGATAATTTCTTCTCTATGGGATTTGTATGCTTGTATTCAATATTATTAAATAGAATCAATCAATATCTGATACATGGTTCTTTCTACATTACTTTCCTCTACTGGAATAGTCTTAGAATATGTATAAATGTGATATATAGCAGAGCATTGAATATTTTGTTGTTCAGGAAAAACAAAGCATATATTATTGGTAAAATTATTAAAAGCCTGGATTTTGATTTGATATACATATGTGTGTGTATCTAACTGTTAACATTTTTTAATTGATCAGGGAAATTGAGGGAGTTGTAAAGAGGAGCACCTTTACTGCTTATTCAACAATGACTAACATTTATATAGTACTTCTTATTGCCAGGCACTGTGCTTTGTGATTATTATAGCATTTGAGCTTCAGCATAACCCTGAGAGAGTGTTGTTTTAACCTGAATTTTGGAGATGGGAAAACTGAGGCAAAGAAGATTAAGTGACTTGCCTAGGACCACAGCTAGCAAGTGTTTAAGGCCAGATTTGAACTCCAGTCTTCCTGATTATAGACACAGCAATATGCGTCATGCCACTGTGCTTGTTCAACCAGAATGCTATCATTTCCTAAAACTTTGATGTAGTAGAGAGACAAAGGGCTGAAGAAATAAATCTTTAAAACAGCAATGTCAAACTCAAATAGAAATAGTGCTCACTAATCTCTACCCAAGGATCCCTATGGGCTGCATATTGACTTAGTTTTAAAGTGTAATGTTATCTACGATTTATAGCTATTTTATTTATTTGTTTATTTATTCATTTATTTTAAAATAGGTATCTTATTTATAGATTATTTATTTTGTTAAATTTCTCCTTAGGGAAGAGAGATCCTTCCCTCTATGGCAGAGGTGGTGAACCTGTAGTCTTAAGGCCACATGTGGTCCTTTAGGTCCTCAAGTGCAGCCCTATGACTGAATCCAAACTTGACAGAACAAATCCCCTTAATAAAAGGATTTGTTTTGTAAAACTTGGACTCAGTCAAAGAGCTGCACTTGAGGACCTAGAGGGTCACATGTGGTTTCAAGACTGCAAGTTCCCCACCCCTGCCTATGATCTCCTGAAACTCCTCTTCACCAGCCTTGAAATTGAAGCCATGGAAAATTGTCAGTGTTCCCCCTCACCATCCACCCATCCCTGTTATCCTTCTCTAGGACAGTTCCCCTGTTTGCTTCTAATCCCATCCTTCTTGGTAAATTGGACTTCACTAACCTATGTACCCAGTATGGAATCCAGGCTCTTTCCTCTTAGGAAGGTAGATTGCCCCAGAATCAAATACTCTAGGCCAGTGGTTCTCAACCTTCCTAATACCACAACCCTTTAATACAGTTCCTCCTGTTGTGGTAACTCCCAACCATAAAATTATTTTCATTGCTACTTCATAACTGCAATTTTGCTACTGTTATGAATCTATTTGATATGCAGAATGTATTTTCATTGTTACAAATTGAACATAACCCACAGGTTGAGAATCGCTGATCTAGGCTATTGTGATCAACTTGAACGGGCTTTATTCTCCTTTGCTACCCAGTAACACAACAGAATCCTCTAACAGAATGTTTACTCTACCTACCAACTGATCCCCAGATTCATAGTCCAACCTCTTTGCTTGAGTCTATTGCTTCCTAGTTTCCAAATTTCATACTAAGAAAAAAGATACCTCAACTAATCCGTCATGTCCAAATGTTTAGGTTGGAGTCATTACCCTAAAGTCTTTCTAATCTTTTTTCCTCCACTTTGAATGTCAGTTCCTTCTCTCTACACCCCAACATAACTAACCTTGACTTCCTTCCTTCAAGAAGCCTTTTTATCATATCCTCATTCTAACTAACATTGCCTCTCCTCTGGCTTTACTTTCCTCCTTTCCCAATTTTGATCCTGTGGTTAATCAGTTCAACTACATACTGTTCTCTGTGCTTGAATCCTTTGCCTCTTTGTGTTGTTGCTAACTATGCCTTGATAAAGGCCAGTCCTAAATAAATCCCTCTACCATGCATCTTCTTTCTTTTTATTTGTGCAATATTGAATGGTATTAAAGGGAGTAACAAGTCTGGGCTTAATGGATTTACTACAAATTCACCTAAACTCAACTGAACCCTGAGTAGAGCAAGAGAATCCTTTTTTTAAACTTTTTTTTAACATTTGCTTTCTATAGATTCTTCACAAAGATTGTTTGAAACCATATATACTACCCTTCCCCACATCCATCTCAGTAGACTGCCTTGTCATACATTTTTGAGAAAAGAGATGATGTTCTTGCATTTCCCTCCTCCCCTATGAGATATCCCTTCAATGTTATCCCTTGTTTATTCTCTTCTCTTTTGCTTCAGACTGTCATAAAGGGGTAGCTTTTCTGGTAAGCAAGACTAGTCACTGTATTCACTTCCTTGATTCCATTATCTCATCTCCTTTAACAGCTTATCTCTCAAATCATTCCATTCTCTTGCCACTTTTCACTCTTCCTTTCATTATTGTCTCTCTCCTTGAAGCCTACAAACAAACTCAAGTATTCAACATATTTATCCTTCACTTGATTCTCTCATCCCTTCAAGCTATCATCCAAGGTTGGCCTGTCACCAAAAGTATTTGATAAATGAGTCAATTCCACAGCAATTCATGTTCTGCCTTTTCTGGGACCTTGTTCAAAGAATTATTTCCTCTTCCTTGTCTCCTCAGACTCTGCTACTTCAGTGACTATATTTCCTTCACCTACCAACATGTTTAAATCTCCCTATTCTTAAAAATAACATTGTTCCCTTTACTCTTTTATTCAACCCTGAGCTGTCACCCAATATCTTTCCATGAAAGAATTCTATAAATAGCAGCCTATATTTTCTCTCTCCTCACTTACCACTACAAGTACATTGAAATATGACTTCCATTTGTACCATTCTCCTGAAGATATTGTCTCAAATGAGTCACTAATAATTTCCTAGCAGTCAAAGTGAATGGCCTTAGGTAGCGTGGGTTTGGCATTGATGCTTCCCCTGAATTCTTCTCCAATGAGATTGCATCTGTAAAGCACTTTCCAAAATTTAACAAGCTATACAAATTCTATTATCTTTCTGCTTTATATTTGACTCTCTTTGGCATACTTGTAGTCTGACTAGCAGGTTAAGATTCAATGGGTTCCCAATAGGAGATGGCCATATTGCTACTACTTTTTTTCAGGGTCCTAGGAGTAACCATAGTTTGAGGACAAATTTATAGTTTATCTCTCTGGATAAAATCAGCTTTCATTATGACTTCACAAAGTCTTTTCTTATGTGTCACTCTAATGAACTTATATGTGAAAGTTGTGTTTCCGCAATAAACTTTATGAAATTTTAAGTTCCATGAGAGCAGACTACATTTTGCCTAAATTTCTTTATATCCTTTGTTGCTTAGTTCTACAATTTTATTAACAATGATGATACTACTATTAATTATTATTATTTAAATTCTGTGAAGTATATAATGTATTTAATGTATATACATTATCTAATAATGACATCATAATGATGCAAATTATCTAGTAATGTGCAAGTAGGTAGTGCAGTGGATAGCATGATGGATAGTCAGGAAGACCTGAGTTCAAGTTTGGCTTCTGATGCTTACTGTTTCCATGACCCTGAACATGCCACTTAACCTCCATTTGCTTCAGTTTCCTCACTGATAAGACAGAGATGATAATTCTCCTAACCTGCAGAATTATTGTGAGGATCAAATGTCACAATAATTTTAAAACACTTAGCACAGTGCCTGGCACATGGTGCATTCTATATAAATGTTAGCCATCATTATATTTTCTCTTTTGATTGGTCAGTACAATGTATGAAACTCTACATTGACTTAGTAAATGATTGTTGAATTAATAAATAATTTTAACTATAACTTGGACAGCTCCATCGGGGTTCCACAATTTATGAGAGCCTAGGTCAGTAGCAGCATCAGATGAACATTTGATACAGTGATAGAGTGCTCTCTATAAGCCATCCATTTGCCCCTGCAATCAATTCAAAAGATTGTTGTTTTTTTTCTTAAAATGTCTGATTCTGTAAGTCTGTAGTGATAAAGCCTAATATTCTGTTTTATTTGTAAGAAATGTGTTTCATTCATTTTAATTTTTTCCCATTTAGACATAATTCAAATATCTAATTTCTATCCAAATACCTTTTATCACATACCTCATTTTGTATAATGGAACTAAATATCATAAGTATCATTGATTAGTAATTAATTAGTAATAACTAGCATTTAAATGATGATCTAAGACTTTTAAAGAATTTTACAATAAGGATGTGATTTTTGTCCTCACCATAACTCTGGCAAGAAGAAACTATTTTCCATAGGAAATTGAAACTTCCCAGGGATCACACAGCTAACAAGTGTCTGAGGCCTTATTTGAACTTACATCTTCCTGAGTCCTGGTTCAACACTATATCTATTGTGTACTTGAAAAATTTCTTTGAAATTATTCAAAAGTATTCAATGATCAAAATTGTTTCTCCATTGAGAAACTGTATTTGGTGAAGACATTTTTTTTCATTCATTCACATATAATGATTAAGTACCTTCACTGAGTAGGACATATATGATGATAATTTACATTATTGAAATATAAACTTAGTTAAAAATATATACCTGAGCTTACCCAAGAAAAAGTCCAAAAGTAATATTCTAAGCCTATGAAAGGTTCACAGCACACAGAGATTCATTATACCTAGTAATTCACGAACCACAACAAATCATAGCATCCTGTCATATAGCAAGCATCATTGGTAAAGAGCATGCAATTTCACCCTACTGGAGAAAACATTATTAACTAGATCATATTCTTTATGTGTGCCCTTGTCTATCAGCACCCATTCTTTCTTCCTTTGATTGAGAGTGTGCTCTTATCTATGACTCGACCTTGGGCACATATTGGAAAAGTCAGTCATCTATGCCAAGTAGGTGGAACATAAAAGAAAAATGGAGCTGGAAATCAACAGGTTATTGATGCTATTGAAGCCCCAAGGGTCTCATTCTCCTTTCCAAAAGATTTCTCAAATATATCATATCAAGTGAGTGATACCTATTTTCATTTCCCACGAATGGGATATGATGAATAGATGAGTAATGGCCTTTGATCTACCTGGAAATTCTCATGGAGACTGAGTCAAAGTATTTATATAACCAAATCCAAATTAATCCTGCCACTGAAAATTAGAGAAAGAAAAGGTTAAGAAAATTTATTTTTTAGCAGTGATCTAATTATTCAATCAAAAAATTTACTTGTATGTGTCAAAACATAACTTTACAAATTTAATGAAATGTTTGACATATTCACACACACACACTATACTCGAATGGCTTTGAGCATATGCTGGAGGATTTTGTCATCAGCAATTGATCAGAAAGTATTTATTGAATACTTGAGGCTCTTTCTATGCTGGAATACTACATGGGATAAAATAGTAGATAGTCTGGGACTTACAATCAGGCAGCTTTCAGTCGGGTAAGTGAATGTGGTGAAAATCAATTATATTCAAAATGCTTATGCTTATTTTCATGATGAGTCATATTTCCAACATAAGATTTTGTACAGAATAAATTAGAGAAGGAAAAATAAGTTCAAAGCCTTGTCAATGAATCTAATAGACAAGGAGAAATTCAGGTAGGGAGAGAAGTCCTACCTTTACCTTAGTCAGAGCATGCATTTCTGAACTATTTAGGCTAATGGGAACTTTTATCTAGAGTAATAATTGGGTTAGTGAAAACAATTAACCAGATACTAAAAAACAGAGTGCAGTTGGGTATAAGATATGTAAAGAATCTTGACAGAACAAGGCCACAGTTGAGCTTATGAAATTCTACAAGGGGACTGAAAAACAAAGAACATAAAGCAATCAAATATGTAATCTGGTAGCTATAATTATTAGTTTTTATCTTAGGTCTCATCATATTAACTCATTTATGTGTTAATAGAATTAATTCACTCTTACTTATTTGATTATAAATAAGCAGTCTTACATAGACGTATTACAAGAAGTTCAAGAACAGATTATAAAATCTGTATTGGAGTAACTGGGCTCTTGGTCAGTCATTAATATCTGGCACCATCTTTAAATTTTTTGACAGTAGCCCAAGGGAAAAGAGAAAATTCTTAAAATAGATGTTAAATCTCAAATACTTTTTTTCTATCTTAGATTATTATTAAAAACAATAACAGAGGGAAGGGTGACTAGGTGGCAGAGCGAATAGAGCACCAGACCTGGAGTCAGAAGGACCTGAGTTCAAATATGACCTCAGACACTTAACACTTAACATGTGACCTTGGGCAAGTCACTTACCCCAAATTGCCCTGCTTTCCTGCCTCCAAAAAGAAAAACACAATAAAAATAATCATAATAATGATAAGTGACATTTATATAACACATAAAAATATATGACATATTAGTGTTATAAATGTATAGCAACATATTTATATATGTGCCAAGCACTCCACTAAGTTATTTGCAATTATTTTCTAATTTGATGCCTTCAACAACATGGAGGTTTGTGCTGTTATAATCCTCATCTTACAGATGATGAAACTGAGGCAAAGAGAGAATAAGTGACTCCTCATTTTGGGGTATATCCTCCAGTCTTCCTCTTCCCTGTCACATACCATAGTCTCTTGAATTTAGACATCCCATTTAATAAAAGAAAACAATTAAGCGAAAACTGTGCATACGTATGTCAGTGTATGCAACATTCAGCCCCTGTAGTGTCTCACCACTCTGTTAAGAGGGGGATGGTATGCTTCCTTTTCTGTTCTCCAATACTATTAATGCTTTTAAAATTAATTATTCTTTTATTTCTTCATAGTCCTGTTTTCTATATACATTGTTGTAGTTACTGTGCATACAATTCTTCTTACTTTACCTATTTCCCTGTGAATTCTTTTAAAATGTATTTTAATTTTTTTTGATTTCCTAATATTCTAATTTCAATGAATAATATCCCCATTACATTCACATGCTTCAATTTCTCCAGGCACTCATTCTGCACTTAATGGGGAAGAGTTAATTTGCTACCACCAAAAACAACAACAACATGCTGTGTATAGTTTAATATATAGGAACTTTATTTCTATTTTTTATCTACTTAGGATCACTGAATTAAAGAATATGCCAATTTAAACAATTTTCTTATGTAACAAAGATCCTAGGACTGAACATATTCATTGTCCCTTTCTCATAGCTAATACATTCAATCCCCTCACTGAGGGTCACAGAGGAACCAATCAAGGGCTATTGATCACACATGTCCTTTAGTAAACAGTCAGACCATGTTGAAGAAGAGGAATAGGAAGAAGAGGAAGAAGGAGGAGGAGGAGGCCTTCATATAACCCTTTGAGGTTTTCAAGGCACTTTACAATTATCTCATTTTAATCCTTACAATAACTTTTGGAGTAAGGTGCTATTATTATCCTCCTTTTACAGATGAGAAAATGAAGGCAGACACAGGTTAGCTGATTTTTCCAGGGTCCTATAGCTAATAAGTGGCTGAATCCAGTTTTAAAGTCAGGTGATTCTGGCTCCAGATCCAAAGCTCCATCCATTGTGCCACTTAGTCACAGTTTATCATTGTTATAAATGCATAACTACATATAATTACAGGTATTTATCTAGAATGCTTGAAACATCTTGCAGCTGGACAAAGAAGCATATATTAGTAACCTTGTCCTAACATAGACTCTCCAAAAATTACTGTTTAAGTTTTGGATCATCTTTGCCAATTTTCAAGGAGTAAGATAAAACCTCAGAAGTGTTCTTATTTGGACTAATTGTTTGTTATGTGTTTTCATATCATCATTTATAGTTATTGATTTTTCTTTTGAAGACTGCTTTCTTAATGTCCTCTGACCATTTATAGGGGAATAGTTCTTTGTCAAATATTTAAGTAACCTAAGTGCATCTCTGTTTTTCATATTTGTGTGTGTATGTGTATGTGTATACATGTATGCATGTATCTGTACGTGTGCATACATACACATACATGTGTCTACACATTTACACATATACATGTGTGTGTACATGTATGTATACATGCATCCATGTGTGTACACATACACAATATCTAAATATTATTGATTTATAATATATTATATGTAATATATGAAAGCAATATATAAATAAAAATCTATAAAATATGACACATGTTACATGTATATTTGTGTATTGTATGTGTATGTATACATATATACATATAGAAACATGTTTGTGTATATATGAGTTTGGCTTTCATCAGTTTTATTTGATACAAATAACATATTCCTTTTCAACAGCATCTCTTCCACCTGCATTGATTTTGTTCATGCAAAATCTTTTTTTTAATGTATATAATTGCAGTTGTCTATTTTGTCTTTTATGACTACTTCTGTCCTTTTTTTGGTCATATAATTCTCACCTCAGACACAAATGAAAAAGTTATCTCCTCTAATTTCTTTTTCACCTTCTGAAAACAAGTCTCATATCCCTGTTGAACTTGCTATATAATATGGAGGACCCTCATCTAAACCTCTTTCTGCCAAATTGCTTTCTAGTTTTCCAGTTGTTTCCTGTTCTTGTCAAAATAGGACTCCTCCCTTTCTTATATTTTGTGTTCTTGGATTTATCCGATACTAGATTACACCTTTCAATTTCAACATCTTGTTTGTTCTCTGTATTCCACTGATGTACTTTTCAGTTTCGTAACCAATGCCAAATCATTTTGATCATTGCTGCTTTATGATACTTTGAAGATTGATAATGCTATGTCCCTTTCATTGCTAGTTTTCTCATTATTTTCCTTGAGGTTTGAGACATTTTGCTTCCCCAAACAAATTATGTCATTATTTCATCTCAAATACTTCCATAAAGTTACAGTCTTGACCCTTGGAGGGAAACAAGAACTAATCACAAGAAATAGAGAATGATAGAGTATATGATCCCAGATTGAATTATGTTAGTACTGTAGGAGATAAGAAATGGGAAAGGTTATTTTTTAATATGGCATTGAAAAGAAGTCCCATCAAACAGCTAGAACTGAGTTAGTCCTCCAGAATGGGGGAGGGAGGAAGTATGTGAATCTTCAGGAAGAACAAGAGACATTCTCACTTTTTTTATCAAGTGTGCTTTTGCTACTCAGATAATGTTTGTGCCCTAGGCCAGGTCGAATATCTTCTGTGAGACAATTAGAAAAGTTGTGTTAATTACTCATTACCATGATTGTGTTTCCTTGTAAGAGGATTCATGGTAGTGGCCTCCACTCATTAAAAATTGTCGTCATACCAAAGAATTTCTGCCTCACTTTTGTCCTCATCTTAAGATAGGTGATGATGATTGATATCTTTTCAAGACAGGTGAGGTGGTCCTGGATTGAGGGATGATTATGAGTCTGTTCCTATTCTTACTGTTATGTTCGATCAGCCTAAAAAATTTCAATTAGTTCCTATCTAAACATTTTAGATAGCCCCAAAGCTCTGAGCATTTTCTGTAGCAGTGTAGGTATTTTTGCCAAAATTGCAATATGTAAGCAATCTATCAGCTGTCAAGTTACAACACTGGTGACTAGCAAGTCAGAAAATTAACAGGCTGTTTAAGGAACTCTCCCAGCCTGGGGGCATGCATGCTTGGTAGATCATCTTAAATTCTGTTATGAAAAATTCACTGACCTAATAGATGAGCCCAGAAACTGCAAAGCCCAAACCATATGCTTCATGGCACAGAAAGCATTCTTAACTATGGCACAGAATATCTTTTTTGTGGATAATTACACATAGCTTCTAAAGGAGTAACATCTTAAGAGTAAATCTGCAAAAATGGGAGTGTTTGCACAATGAAGAAACCTTAATGCTGTTTATTTGTTCAAAATTTAGAAGAACTGTGATCTTTATATACAACTTCCTGACCTCTAGGTCCCACAATTCCTAGTTTTATTCAAGGTAGAGTTCAGGTTCCATATTCTATTATGCAAGGTCTTTCCTGCTTTATCTCCCTTTTAAAATTCTTTCTTCTCCTCCTCCTTCCTTCTTTTCTTTCTCCTTGCTTCTTCCCCTTCTCCTTCCTTCTTCTATTTCTCCTTCCAGTGGATTATGCTGCTTTGAGTATTGTTAGGTTCAACCATTTTGAAAGTTTTCAAGAAAACACTGGGCACTTGTGAGTACCTGATTCTGAGAATACTCTTTACATTCTAGTTGTATGAGACCCCTGGGGAGATCCCCTCTAACTCTCGGCTTTTGTGATGGTGCTAAGGCAGGAGTGCTTCATTTCTGTCTTAGTATCCCCTTTATAGAAGAGTGCCCTGTAGGTATTTAATAAACATTTGTTGAATTGAATTGAAATCAGTACAGGATTTTCCCCCAAAATCTGTTCATAGACTCCATTTGGATACCAAATGGCAGATCAAGAATCTTTATATCCAGGGCAAGTACAACAGAGCAAAATAAGCAGCATGAAACCATAAAGTATGTCCACAGTTGAGTGGGTTTGGGGAGGGTCAGGGAGACACTGCCAAATGAAGGTGGAAAAAGAAAGATGGGACCAAGAGGCTGCTAGCTAGGTGCTAAATTCTGTTTAACTCTGTCCCACTTAGAAGGCCTCAGATTTATCCATTACATCACTTATTGAATAAATATTTATCAAATTTCCTTAATGTATAAGATACAATGCTACAAACCAAAGGGAAAAAAAGCAAATTTGACCTAGAAATTGTCACATGACTGTCTAAATGTATACAATGTGTTTTGTAATTATAAAATGTTATATAAATATAAATGGCTATAAATGTTTTCTTGCTAATAATATGTTAAAACATCTTCCTGGTAGATGGAGATATTGTATTGAACAATCTTTTTGCTAATATATGCTATTTTTTTATTATTTCAATGCACATTCATTTTTATTCCTTTATATCTTCCTAACCTACTGAACAAAGAGTGAAAAGGGTAGGAAGTGAGGAGGGTGGGGAAGAGAAAAAGGATATAAGAGATGAATAGAGGGAGAAAGAAATACAAAACCTCCCTATTACATAAGCACAGACCAAAACAAAAACAATTTCTCACATTGGTTATATCCAAAACTGGGTTTCTTCATTTGTATGTTATGTCAGTATTTCATCTCAAATATTTCCATAAAGTTACAGAGTCTGTCATCTCTCATGAGATGAGACTTGTTCTTCATCAGTCCTCTGGAATAAGGATTGATTAGAATCCTTAAATATTTCAAAATTGTTCATTTTTATAATACTAATGTTATAGTATAACTTATTTTTTTGGATTCTTCTCATTTTACTCTTCATCTCCACATCTTCACCAGGGAATATGCAAGTCTTATAGTACAGCAGTATTCCACTGTATACCACAACTATATGCAATAATTTGTTCGATCATCCCCCAATTGATGATCACCCTCTTTGTTTCCTGTTTTTGCCAATACAAAATTAATTGCTACAACTATTTTTGTGCATATATGACCTCTTCCTCTTCCATTTGTCTCTTTGAGGGTATAGGTCTTGTATGGTAGAGCCAGGTCAAAGAATACAAACTTTTTAATAACATTTTGTCCATAATTCTAAATTACTTTCCAGAACTGTTGTTCCAGTTCACTGTTTTATCAGTAATATGTTAATGAGCCTATTTTCCCATGGCCACTTCAACATGTCATTTTCTATTTTTTATCAGAATTTTCAGTTAGATTCATGTTAAGTAGAACTTTAGAATTGCTTGATTTTGTTTTCTAATTATAAGGATGTGGAATTTTTTTTTAATTTGACTGTAGACAGCCTGATCTTTTTTACTTGAGAACTACCTGTTCATATTCTTAGACCCTTTATCAATTGGTTTTCTTTT
>CM053601.1:124419763-124442297 GCA_028646575.1 Pseudocheirus occidentalis | reverse complement strand
TGAATTGCAGAAGAATAGTGAGGAAATATTATATTTCCATTCCCTTTATAATAATAGTGGTGTTTTCAATTATAAAGATATTATCTTTACAGATATTATTATAATATTATAGATTATTTATATTATATAATTTATAAAATATTAAAATATTATCTTTACAGATAATATTATATACAGATATTATCTCCTCTGATCCTCACCAAAAGGTGTGCAGAGGATAATACAGATGTTATTTCCTCTATTTTACATGCAAAGAAATTGAATGTCAAAGGGGCCAGATGACTTGATCAAAGTTATAGAACTGGTAAGTATCAAAAGAGATATTCAAACTCAGCTTTCTCTTGATTCAAGTGCAGTATTTATACCACTGTATCACAGCTGTTGTTCAAAGAGATTTTTTTTAATTGAATAGTGTTTTTTGGCTTTTGCACAACTATCACTGGTTGGTTTTTTTTGGTAACATCCTCCTCCTTGCTCTTCCCCTCCCCCCATAATTCTAGCACCTTCCTTTGTAATAAAGAAGTAGAGTTTAGAAAAACAAATATAATCACAGTCAGACCATTCAAGCATGTGAGAGACTTCCTTCAATAAGTCGCTTCACCTTTCAAGAAGTTCTTTGTATTCATTGCGTGGTCTAACTGAGAGTAAGTTTGGAAAATCAATCAAAAGACCATATTAAATAATATTTTTAGAAATTTACAGCTAAAGAGGATTTTTAATATATTCTTTTTTTATTTCTCTACTTGCCAAAATGGAGAGGTAGAGAAGACAAAATTTCTAATATTAGTCTTCTGAATGGAGAAGACAAAGTAGAGAAAACAAAAGACAAAGTGGAGAAGACAGAAGTTCTAAATCATTCATTCATTCATCAAACATTCATTCATTCATCAAAAATTCCTACTATGTAGCAGATGTTGTTTGTGCTAGCGATGCAAAAACAAAACACTTCCTGTTTCTTAGGTGCTTACATTCAAATGTGCAGAACAGATGGGGCCTGATTCTCTTTCTGTAGTCTCAATGAAAGGAAATTCTTCCTATGTGTACTTCAATTGTGTTTTAGTCCTATTATAAATACTCCAGTATGTACAGTCTCTCATAAAGTTTATCTACATGTAAAATTATCCTAATCATTATCTCTCATACAATAGTCACAATAAAGTTTAGATATGTTTCTTCATAGCTATACACACACACACACACACATGCACACATATATGCAATAAAGATGGTCAGAGTTAAGATTTATTCATTCATCCGACCTTCTTACTGTATGTGAGGTTCTGTGCTAGGCTCTGGAGCTACAAAGACAAAAATAAAATCTCTTGAAGATTTAATTCCCCTAGGGGAAAATAATATATACACAGTTAAGTCAATACAAAAATGTGCAGTAAAAAAAGCAATGCATTTGGAGACAAAGAACCCGTGTCCTTGGCATATGGTCTTAACTTCTTTTGATTCCTTCAGATCCTACTTCTCTCCATTATTTCCCATGAGACCTTGAACAAGTCGCTTAACCACTTTGGTTTGCACTTTCCTTAGCTGTAAAATGAAGGGGGTTTGCCTGGATATCCTGTGAGTTATCCTTCAGTTCTAATCAATGATTCTATGAACATGTAAGTGCAAAGTAATTTAGGTCAATGAAGGAGACTAACTTTTACCTCCTTTTTTGCATTTTGTGGTTGCTTATCTTTTAGATATGGGAGGGAAATTGTCAGAATTAGAAGTCCAACATTAGAAAATTGTAAGCCTTTTGACTATAATGTCACTTTCAAAGCTATAAAAATCTACACTAATTTGATTTAGGTAAATTGATTCTGTAGAATCTAGGAACAAATTAGATTTTCTCATCAACTTGTGATCTGATAGATGCATTCAAGCCCAGGTCAGCTTTCCAGAGAGTATTTCCTTAAGCTACAGTTTATAAAGCCTAAGAAATATAAAGCATCAAATGAACAACAAATGTTTAAAAACACTTATCTAGCTAGTTACTGCCCTTCTACACATATCAGATACTACCATTACTACACAAAAGATAGGTTATTGCTGTTTCATTTATTTCTTTGTTGAAATCTTCACACCCTCATTGCTAGGAGAGACTTCTTTTTTATATATAAAATTTAAATACAAATTCAGAAAGAAATAGTAGAATATGAGAGGATTCAAAATATGTAACAATAAAATTTCATTTCAAGAAAGCCCATATGATAAAGAACACTTGTGTTAAGAGTTGTCCATCTTTTCTTTGCTTCCCTTAGAGTTTTATTTTGTTCTCTGCTGTGCACTTTTTACTTTGTTCTTTTTTTCCACCCTCCACCCCCCCCCAGAAAGTCACAATAAAGTTTAGATATGTTTCTCCATAGGTATACACACACACACATGCACACATATATACATATATATACATACATACACATTCTCAAACCTATTTTACTCCTGATATTTGTTTTTGTATATATGCATATCTCTTGTTTCCTACCTCCTCTACTTTATTTTTAGCCAGTACTTTGCCCTCCTATGACTTGCCTACCCCTCTCCAAGGATCCCTCCACTATCCTCCCATTCCCATAGATCTAACCATCCTTCTATACCCCTATTTACCTATTCTCTCACCCTCCCCTCTAAAGATCCCTCCCTTGTCCTCTCCCACTCCCTATGCCTCTACCATTTTATTTCTTCTGAATTTAGAAGACTTCTATACTCTTTTACACTTGTATGTATTGTTTCCTTTTACTCCCATTTCCGATGAAAGTAGGTTACCAGAACTATGAGCCCTCCTCCCCCATCTAATTCCTTTGTATCAATTCCTCTTGCACCCCATTTATATAAAATAATTACTCTTTTTAACTGTTCCTAAATGGTTTTACTTTTAAAATTCAAATCATGCCCAGGTTCTCTCCAATTTTCTTATGTACTACCAATTACTAATAAGAATCTTAGCATAAATTTTACATTTTACTTACATAAAAAGTAAACAATCTGTCCTTATGGATCCCTTATAATCAGTCTTTGCTATGTACTTTATAATTATATTGGTTCTTGTATGTTGAATAATCTAATAAGTTTAATTTTTTAACAAAGTCTTGAAATTCTGAGAGTTTATCAAATGTCCATTTTTTTGTTCAAGATAATAGTTAATTTTGCAGGGTATGATATTTTTGGCTGGAGCCCCAGTTCTTTTGCTCTTTGATATGTTGTGTTCCAAGATCTGTGACCTTTTAATGTTTCTGCTTCTGGGTTTTGTGTAATTCTAATTGTGGTACCATCATACTTAAATTGTCTTAATCTTGATACTTCTAATATTTTTTTTCCTTGAACTGAGGATTTTGGAATTTGACTATGACATTCCTGTGAGTTTTCCTCATAGGATCTCTTTTAAGTGGTGATCAATGGATTTTTACTATTTCTACTTTCCCCCCTTGTTCTAATTCTTAAGGACAGTTTTCTTTAATTATTTCTTGCATGATTCTATCAAGATTGTTTTTTATTGCAACTTTTAGTTAGTCCAATTATTTTTTATATTTTCTCTTCTTGATCTGTTCTCCAAATCTGTTGTTTTCTTATAAGATGTTACACATTCTCTTCTATTTTTTCATTATTCATATTTTGTTTAATTAGGACAGACTTCCAAAAGATGTCTTCCTCTAGTCAGTGTAACCTCTAACATTCTATCCTTCAAGCTACCTGCAAATTAAGCTTCCTAAAACATTATTGCCACCTGATCCAAAATCTTCCATGCCTCTCAATGTTAGTAGCTATATTTCTTAGCCTGACATCAAAAACTCTTCAAAGTATGGCCCCAGTCTACCCATCAAATGTTACTTGTTACTTGCTTACCTATACCTTTAGCTTTACTCAGGCTAATCTGTGCATGGTCAACATAGCATGCTCTATTTATTGTCACCTCCAAAACATTACAAACTGATTTTGATTATCAGGAATGACTTCATATGGTACTTGATCTTCAACAATCTTTATTGATTCTTCCAAGGGAAACTGAAATCCCAATTCTTCCACCTTCCCTTACCATCTCAGTTGAAAATCCATTCTCTTTCCTCTATTATACCATATACTGGTATCTATAGATTCTGTCATACATCATTATAGTTTGTGTGCATATATTTTGTTTCCCAAAACAGACTGCTTCTTGAGAACATAAACAATATTTAATATTTTTATGGTCAACGCACCTTGTATATAATAGAATATTTGTAAACATTGATTGGCTGATCACTTTGCATTCATATTTTTCAAATAATGCTGGGAATGGCACACACAGACTACATTTCTATCCAAGTTAATCCAATGTTTGAATAATTATGAACTGAAAATCAACAAGAGAACAGATACTCATCCCAAATGAGCAATTTAATTTTAAAAATAACAATATTTCTTTCTCTTTTCAATGAATCTCAACTGATTTTATACCCTCATATTTTTAGTGGTTAATGTATTCATTAGAAGTCTTCTCCCTATACTAAAAAAAAGTCCATAAGTCTTATTAATTATTGTATATTAACTAGAAGTTCTATAGAGGCAATGAGAAATGAAAAAATGCTTTAAAAGCCTATAAAATATCAAAAAGATCCATTGCAAGGACTCAAAACACTTCTGCTGTTAGAAGATATTTCTTCAGACTAGCAGATACACATTTCTCAAGAATTACAAGGGAGGTTCTTTAAGAAATCCCACTGTTCTTTAACTACCTGGTCAATGTGGAAATGTTCGTGAATGTAAATAATTGCATGAATGACTACTTATGGTTAAGTATGTCCATATGTATGTATGTAATGTGTATGTTTATGTATATAAATACATATACATACACACACACATATATATATAACATACTGCAGATTCCTAAATGAGGATAGACCACATATATATCAGTTGGAGTCCTTATAATCTGTCTATCAGTATCCACTGTATTTGATGCTATCTGTATCTGCCATGAAGAATAATGTGAAAATGTTATCACTTCACATAGAAGATAAGCATCATGCATTTCTTCAAAATTAGGACCAGAGGCCTGCTGATTATACAAAATGATAGCCTCCACTGCATTAGTCTCCACAGGAAAGCTTCTGTGTTTGGCCAAGTCTGTTAATTAAATGCTAAATAATAGATAGGATTAGGGACTAGAACTATGATTTCATAAACATAGAGATCTCTCAGGTAAAGAAACTCACTTTACTGATGCAGATCAGCACTTTGATTGTTTGCAGCTTTAACTTGTAGAGAGTATTGTGGATAATTGAGGGTTTAAGGGACTTGTCCATGGTCATATGAACAATATCTGTCAGAGGCATGACTTTGGATATGGGAAGGAAATTGTCAGAATTAGAAGGCCTGGTATGGAGTGTTGCTTTCTCTCCTTTTTGCTAAGTTGTCTAATGATTAAAAATAAGAACTAAATATGCCCTTTGGAAAGGAGGGACTTAGCACATAGTTGTCTGTGCATGTATGAAATTCTAGAGTGATGGTGAGTTCCTTAATGTTCAACATAATAAAATCATAGGACACAAAACAAAATAGTTTCTAGATTCATTCATTCATTCTATACATACTTATTAAACATCTACTACATAAAAACTATACTTAATGCTAAAGGAGATATAAAGATAAAACACCTTAAAACAAAATAGAGTCCAGTAGTTTACTATTTAAGTAAAAACACATAGTAATAATAAAAATGTTAACCCTATTCTCTTGGGGAAAATGATGTCCTCCAAATATCCAATGATTTTAAATTACTGTGCACACCTCTAAGAGGCTAATATAACTAGTCAATTTTTGTGGGGGAGTAGGGAAAGAGAATTTGGAGAGACAAATCCATAGCTATCTGAAAAATAGCACCTAGATGGCCAGCACTGTGTTAGGCACAAGGAGTACAGGGTCCTGAGAAAGCAGATTAGTCCAGTGAGAATAGCCCTGGTTCTGGAATCAGAAGTTGGGTTCAAATCTCACCTCTTATGTGTATTTCCTATGTGACCTTGGGAAACTCACAGTCTCCTTGGGTCTGTCGGGATTACACTAATGTGCCTTTGAAGTTGCTTCCAACTCTGTGATTCAATTCATCCCCACCTTGAAGAGTATACATCTAGTTGATGAAATAACACTGAGTAAATATTCAACTATATGATACAGACTTTTAGTACTAGAGGAGTTCAGAAAGAGTAGATTTGACGGAGTGCTCAGAATTGGAGTAAATCAAGGAGGAAGGAGGCATTCAGAAAAGATTTGATGGGGAGGGTGTTGAAATAGTTCTCAAAGGTTGGCTAGGATGTGAAAAAGGCAGAGAAGAGAAAAATATGATTTTCAAATTAGAAGAAACAGCAAAAAGCAATGAAATGTCAAGTGTATTGGCAATCATTAAGACAAATCAAAAGGATCATTTAATTTTTCTCTTAATCTTGGTTTGTCTTGCTCCATGTGTAGCTGAAAAGTGACCAAAATAGTATCAATTTTCATCAAGTTTCCAGGAGTTTTCATGGTGTAGGAAGAATATGTTACTTTTTTAGAAGAGCAAAAAGACAGAGAATATTTTATCTGTATGGATGGGAGGATGTTATACTTCTACCTTGTGTAACAAATATTTCTAATTCACAATTTTGATCTTGTCACTCTGCTTCTCAGAAACTATCAGTGGCTCCTCACTGATGACCAAATAAAATGTAGCCTGGCTTTCAAAACCATTCATAATCTTGTTTCATTTTACTTTTCTGTAATATTTCACAGTTTTCACGTGGATGTTCTCCACATTCCAATCAAAGTAGAATGTTTACCATTGCTCCATGACTATTTTCCAATAAGTTTTCACGAAATGTGGTTCATTAATTTATTTGTGCCTTCTGTAGCTATCATGGCTTTTATACATTCTGCCCTTCCTTACCTGCAAGGGCATCCCTCCCAACTTCCCTTGTTCATTCAAGGCCCAACTTCATTACCACCTCTTCTAAGTAGTGTCTTTAGGTTTGCTCATTGCAAATAATCCTTCCCTCTTCATAGTTCTCGTAGTTTTAACTATTCCTATATTCTTATAATGAATATTAATTTTTTAGAGGGAGCAGGTAAGGCAATTGGTGTTAATTAACTTGCCCAGGGTAAAACAGCTAGTAATCATCAAGTGTCTGAGGCTAGATTTGAAACTGAGGTCCTCCTGACTCCAGGGCAGGTTTTCTATTCATTGAACCACCCAGTTGCCCCCTGAAGATTAAATTACAATCATTTATATTCATACCTCTTTATGGTTTGAGGCCAGGAACTAGGTTTTGTTATGCTGAGATCTCCTTAGATTCTAGGATGTGTTGTACTTAATTGTACGTCCAACACTTAATAGATGTTTGTTAAATCAAAGTGAAGAGAAAAATGAGAGGAAAAACTGAAAAATGATCATTTTGCTTTAGCTAGTTTAACCCAGGGATTGAAACTGACACCCTGGGGTCCATAGATACATGTACTCTGTCCTTTCTGCTTTGGTTCCCTATCACTTCGGCACTTCCGCAAGATTCTTTTCTGTTCACTTTCCCTCTTGCTTTTATGCCCTAGAGCATTCATGCTAGCAGCACATAGAGCTTTGGGAAATGTTCATTTTAAGAAAGAAGCTGCCTAAATGTGGCCTTGTCCATCATTTTATGAGTTCAATCAAAAGCATTATCTGGAAAACTGGGATTAGTCAGACCCATCTCTCTGTTTTGCTCATAACATCTTGCTGAATCTTTTCTTGCTCCCACAGTATGAACACATTTCCTGTACTTTTATGGATTTTTGGCCTCTTCCTCTCTTAACTGAATCATTGCCCTTCATTATGTTTCTGGCAAAGGTTAAAAAAAAGATTGAGAGCTTGAACCCTCTCACACAAGACCTAGCACTACTTTATCCCAAGATAAGAGGTTAAAATTTCTCTAAGTGAGAAAAAAAAACCATAATATAAGCTTTTTATTTTCTGATATATGCTTTTAAAAAAGATTTAATCAAAATTTTGAATATATATATATAAGGTTCCTTCCATTTTAATTGGACTTTTTCATTAAACATAAATGATTTCTTATGTTATTTTTTTTATATTGGTCATCCCTGTTTGTAGGATTCATCAGAATGTGAATTAAGGCTGTCTTAGGCTGCTAGTATCAATCCTAATACTGTCCCCATATAAGCAAAGAGGATAAAAGATGATTTACTTCAGTTGTAGATATAAGTGTCAAGTGCAGGGCAAGGAAATATGCTGATAATTCTGGTGTTGGTTCCTGTTCTGATTCTTACGCTTGTTTCTGGTTGGTGAGCAATGACGTCCTATGCTTTCTTTTCTCCATCATGAAGATGTACTCAAAATGGTGCTGATGAAGCCCAGCTGTAGTGGAAGACTTCCTGGATTAGAGGAAGTTGAGGCCTGTTCTCTCCTCTCCTCTCCCTTTCCCCAGCATTTTTATAACTCCACAGGACTGCCAGATTGCTAGGTTACTACTTCAGTCCCACCTTTATGATTGAAATAAAGAAAACTTTGGTCATTAGTGATCAAAAGAACAGAGCGTACTGGTCAGAAGGATTTCATATGTCGCACCATGGCTTTAAATCTGCTCCAAACTCCAGAGTTTCCTTCTTCAAATTCTTTCTGCTCCATAGGATCTGTCTTCTCCCTCGTAAGGCATTTACTTAGCTGTTGATTAACAAAACAAAGGCAATCTGGGTAGTGGAACAGTGAATGAAAGTATTAAACTTGGAGTGAAGATGACTTGAGTTCAAATCCCAGACATTTACTGGCAAAGAACCTGGTAAAATTTCTTAACCCATCTCACTCTGAGTTTCTTCATCTGTAAAAGGGAAACAATAGCAGCACCAATCTCACAGCTTTGTTGAGAGGACTAAATGAGATAATATTCACGATTGTTTGTAAGCCTCAATGTGTTATATAAAAATTGATGATTTTGTTGTTGTTATGGCAGTTAGGTGTTGCAGTAAGAAGTGACAGGCCTTAAATCAGGAAGAGTCCTCTTCTTGAATTCAAATCTGGTCTCAAACACTTATGAGCTGTGTGGCCCTGGGCAAGTCAGTTAGCCCTGTTTCAGTTTCCTCATCTACAAAATGAGCTAAAAATGAAAATGGCAAACCACTCCAGCATCTTTGCTGAGAAAACCCCAAATGGGCTCACAAAGAAATATGACTGAAACAACTGAATCACAAGAACAAATTATTATTATTTTTTCCTTCCTTCCTTCCTTCCTTCCATCCTTCCTTCCATCCTTCCTTCCTTCCTTCTTTCCATCCTTCCTTCCTTCCATCCTTCCTTCCATCCTTCCTTCCATCCTTCCATCCTTCCTTCCTTCCTTCCTTCCTTCCTTCCTTCCTTCCATCCTTCCTTCCATCCTTCCATCCTTCCTTCCTTCTTTCCTTCCTTCCTTCCTTCCTTCTTTCCTTCTTTCCTGCTTTCCTTCTTTCCTTCTTTCCGTCCTTCCTTCCTTCCATTCTTCCTTCCTTCTTTCCTTCCATCCTTCTTTCTTTTCTTCCTTCCTTCCTTCTTTCCTTCCTTCTTTACATCTTTCCTTCCTTCCTTCCCTCCTTCATTACTTCCTTCTTTCCTTCTTTACATCTTTCCTTCCTTCCTCCCTCCCTCTTTCCCTTCCTCCCTCCTTCCCTCCCTTCCTTCCTTCCTTTTTTTCCTTCCTTCCTTCCTTTTTTCCTTCCTTCATTTTCTTCCTTCCAACAGAGAGCCAACTACATATGAAAGTGCTGTGCAGTACTCTTTGAAGAGTAGAAATGAGTTGCTACCCTGTGCCACCCTCTGGAATTTGTAATCCAATAAGGGAAAAAAGGCAAAGCTAATAGACAAAGCTATAAGAAGAAAGGCCCTGTGCTGGAGTATAGAGAATGTAACTATTGCAATCACAAGACCTGGATTTACAGCCCAAATCTTCTACTTACGCAGGAGACGTTTGTGGCCTTGGACAAGTCACTTTGCCTCTGAGCCTGTTTTCTGAGCAATAAAATCAAAGTATTGGGATATATGACTTCTAAGGTCCCATCTAGCCCTAAATCCCATAGGAGCCAATATGAAGGCCACTGTCTACTTTTCATCAGCATCTGGTAAAGGGACAGAGAAATATAACCTTTTCAGTGGGAGGTAGAAGGACAAAGGGAACTTCATAGCATCATTTCAGATACCCATTGAAAAGAGAGCAGTTGTGGCCTATGATGTTAATGCATTGTATAAGGAATAAGGAAGCACACTGCAAGGGAAACTTACCAAAGCCAGAAGATCTGTGTCCACATCCTACCTCTGTCATGACCTGTAGAATATTGGATAAGTCACTTAACCTCCTTGGCCCAGCTAAGTTAGTTCAGTTTCCTTATTTGTAAGATAAGAGGGCTGGACTAGATAGCTTCTAAGCTCCCTTTCAATTCTAAATGTATGACCTATAACATTCATGTGGTATGTAAGTGGCACAGAAGATAGAGTGCCATGTCTGGAGTTAGGAGATTTGTTTTCCTGAGGTCAAATCTGGCCCCAACACTTACTAGCTGTGTGACCCTGAGCAAGTCACTTCACCCTGTTTGCCCATTTTCCTCATCTGTAAAATGAGCTGGAGAAGGAAATGGCAGCCCACTACAATATCTTTGCCAAGAAAGCCCCAAATGAGGGCACAAAGAGTTAGGACTAATTGACAAAAGAGCAGCAACATCATCACAAATGAGGGTTAGACTCCAATGTCCTGAAAGTGTCTTTTTGCTTTAACATCCTAGACTGTTATCATTAGTACAACTGATCAGAACCATCTGTATAGTGTTCCTCTGTGTCCTTGTGACATGGCAGGTCCAATGTCCTTGATCAAACTGCAAACCTGGTCTTCAGCAGAGCTGACATCCTTAGGGATTTTGAAATGCATCCCATGAAATTATTCAGTGGTGGATGAGGTGGATCCTCTGCATTGTAGAACAGTTTGATGATGACAGAGTTGTCAGACAAGTAGGGAGTATGAGAAGATGCCCTTTCCAAATAGCTGAACAAACTGAGGTTAATTTACAAGATGCTAAAAATGTTTACCGGCAACTTATCTATTTAAAATCATTTCCCTAGCATTTAGTAGCTTTCAATGACACTAATATATATATATATATATATGCATCTGTATATATCCTTTTATTAACACCTCTACTGTCATGTATGACTTCCAGTCCAATTCAGTATTCATCATTGTGGAATTTTCCTAAAGCAATGCGCCTGAGAGTTTTCAAAAACTCTTTGTGAGGAAGTTTCAGAGACTAAAGATTGTCCTGTGTATCTGCCGAGAGACTTTTAAAACTACGTATAAATTTTAAAAAATAAGAATAATAGTGTTTTATATGAGAAAACTGTGTTCTTGAGTCTTGGGAGAATAGCTTTACTTTTTAAGGATTGAATTCAGTTCCTTCTAGTTGAAATGTTCAGTTTTATGTGACAAGGATATAAGGAGCAATTTTGCTAAGCTCTATGGGAAATAGAAAAGAAGTACAAAACAGAGTACTAGCTCCCATGGCCAAGTGCTGAGGAATCAGTGTGGTATAGTGGATGGTGCACTGAGCCACAATACTTCCAACCCAGAGTTCCACCCTAGTCCAAGCACTTAATCCTATTATGACCTTGGACAAGTTAATTTATATCCCTAGATCTCAGTCTCCTTATCTAAAAAGTAAAGCAATTGGACTGTGACTTAGATAAAGACATAATGGTTATCAAATTTGCAGGTGACAAAAACCTTAGAGGAATTTCTAGCACACTGGATGACAGTCAGGATACCAAAAAGATCTTGACAGGCTAAAATATTGAGGCACCTTTAGTAAGATTATATTGAGGAAGGATAATTTAAAGTATCACACAAATGAAAAACTCACCATCACACATGCAGCATCAATGAATCAAGAATTTATTAAACACCTCCTATGTGCTAGACACTGTGGTATGTGATAGAAGACAAGTGGTTAGGCAACATTGTCTCTAAAAAAGATCTGGGGATTATAATAGACCACAAGTTTATTATGAGTTAAAAATAGGACATAGCCATCCAGGTAGCTTTTACAATCTTATATTATAGAAGCATGTTGTCGTAAAGTTAGAAGGTGACAGTCCAATGTACTTTGATCTGGTCAGATGTCATTTGGAGTATTATGTCCACAATTGGACATCAGATTTTGAGGAGCAGTGTAGTATCCCAAAGAAAGGAATCAGGTGGTGGAAGACCTTGAATCATGTTGTATTAAGGAACTGTAGAGAAGAGATTTAAGGGAGATGTGATAATAATCTTCAAGAATTGAATAGGCTGCCATGGAAAAATGAATAGTTTACATGTGTTTGTCCATAGAGGGAAGAACTTAGAACAGTGCTCAGAGGAGCAAGTTTAGGAGAAACTTTCCAATTAGAACTCTGCAGAAATAGAAGAAACTAACTCAGAAGACAGTGGGTGATCTCTCATTGGAGTCTTTAATAAATGGCTGTATAACTTTGTGATCTGGAAGGGATTTGTTCAGTTGTAGGTAGGACTAGATAGTCTCTTTAGGCCATTCCAGATCTGGGATTGTGTGACCTATGCATTTCCAAAAGCTTCTGTGAAGATCAATAAGAGGCCTATATAAGAAAAATAGGGTTAAGAAGGTCAATTAGTCAACTATTTAAATAATTTCTTGCCACCTGCCCCCATGTATGCTAGTTTCATGTTCCATCACAGTTGTGCTCTGTTCAGGCTTGTGTGGTGTTTTTTTGTCAGATGTGTCGAACTCAAATAGAAACAGGGGCCACTATATCATGCATAAGGATCCCTGTGGGACACATATTTACTTAGAAAACCACACATTAATATTGTCTGTTATATTTTAATTTATTTTTGTTAAATATTTCCCCATTTATATTTAATCTAGTTTGGACCATACTTGGAAGTGTAGTGGGCTTCATATGGCTTAAAGGTCTTATATTTAATACATCTGTTCTATGCTCTCTGTAAACAGTAGAGTGACAAGCTTCATATATAATGACTTATACACCATATTTTTGTTCTGGAGATGACTTTGTTTCTGAGTTTCTCAATTTCCTTCCTTTTTGGACTTTCTAGTGCTTTGAATAGTGAGTAAACTAAGTATTTTATTTTTTTTTGTCTTTGTGTCTAGATCTAGACACTGGTAAACTCACAGGGGTTCAATTAACATCTCTATTCATATAATTAGCCCCACATCATCATTTGCCTATTGGACACTTTGAAATGGAAAGTCCTGTAGGCATCTCAACATGAATATTTTGAAAATGAAATTCATTATCTTTCTTTCCAAAATCACCCTTCTTCCAAATTTCCCTGTGCTAATTAAAGGAACCATCATTCTTGCAGTCATACCGGTTTTCAGTGTTTAAAATATCCTTGCTTTGTTATTCTTTCTAACCCCATGATGTTACGATCTTTCCTGTTCTACATCCATAGCATCTCCCACATTTGTGCCTTCCTGTCAATCCTCCTATCTTCCACCCCAGTTTCGACCCTTATCACTTCTCATCTGAACAATCACAGTAGCCTCCTAATTTGTATCAGTGAGTAAGTAATCTTCCTTCTTCAGCATATCTTCCATTTAAAGTAGAGGTCTGACCATGGCATTTATCTGCTCAATGAGCAGTAGCTACATAGTGGCTCCCTATTACCTATATAGTGGCTCCCTATCACCTATACATTCAAAGACAAATTCTTATATTTGCTATTTAAAGCCCTACATATCCTGCTCCCAACGATTTTACTGAACTTATTATATATTAATCCACTTTAGGTATTATATATTCTAGTCACACAGGCCTTTTTGCTCTTCCTCACATGCCAAATCACCTCCTACATCTGGGTTTTTTGGCTCTACCTAGAATTTATTCCTTTCTGGACTTCTTAGAATTCCTATTTTTTTATAAGATCAGTCAGGTTCTCATGAGTCATTTCCTGATTTGCCATTCTCCAGTTGCTTGTGTGAAGACTTGGTCCAGATGTGACTGGGGGAGGGAAGGATGCTAAAGCCAGCTCCTATCAGCTCTAGTCGTTAAATTTTCAGTGAGAGCATTTCTATCTCAGAAATCAGCAAGCACTACAAATCAGGGCTTGATTGATTGCTTTGTTAATTGTCTAGACTTAAGAAAGTGTTCATGATGCAGATTAAATTTCAAACTTCATGTGAATATATTTCACCCCTATTACTGCACATCTCTGAAGGTGACCTTCGGAAACTCCATTTACTTTTCTGGTCATCAGTTTCCTCATCTGAAAAAAATAAGAAATTTGAACTACATGATCTCTAACTTTACTCCCAGCTCTGAAATTATACACTTAGAATAGACTGGAGGAAATAGAGGCAGAAAGATCAATTAGGAGGCTTCTATAGAAATGGGAGCATGAAGGAATAAGTTCTTGGACTAGTTCATGACTGTGGAGAGAGAAGGTTTTTGTCATAATCTGTATATTTTTCCATTTCATGTTTGGAAAAAATGCATAAAATTCAAATACTTGACTAGTCAAAATAAGTCTTTTTTTTCTGAAAACTTCCTGTCAAATTGTTATTAAAACTCTCAGGAGTAGTATTTTAGGAAAATGTCATATTGGTGATTTAATGTGGAATTAGGCTAGGAATGATGGATGACAGGGATATTAATAAAGGCAAATATATTTCTACTCAGTACTAAAAAAAGTTATCTTAAATAGACTACCTACCTAAAGATTTTTGCCACAATATAAATGGCTTAGGTTCCCTTGCTATTCTTAGGTTACTTTCAAAAGTATTTTCATTTGAAGAGCCTATGCCATTATTTTTTTCCTCTCTTTTGCTTCCCTCCTCTTGTTTTTTTTTTCCTTTTTGCTTTCTCTTATGTTTGCTACCTACAGTCTGACACATATTAATAGGTAATGATTATAATCATGAAATCCTCAAATTCCATCTGAAAGAGATTTTAATATACATCTCACCCAGTTTATATGCATCAAGAATTCCCACAATCCCATGACTGACAAATGGTTTTCCAGGTTCTACAAGAAAACCTCCAATGATAGAGATCCCATTGCTTTTGATGGCTCCTCATTTCTTCTTTTGATGGCTCTGTTAGGAATTTTTTTCTGACATCAAGTCTTCTTTTTCCATTTAGTGACTTTTTTCCTCCTGGTTCTTTCCTCTGGACAAAACATAATAAATCTAATTCCCCTTTTATAGGACATGCCCACAAATGCTTGAATGTAGATAACAGATTCCCATCCAGGCTTCTTTTTTCCAGGTCAAATATCCTCCATTCCTTCCACTCATTCTTATATGATGTGGATTGTGGGCTTAGAAGATGCAACCAGGGGAGAAAGTGTCCCACTATAGAATTTATCTGAGATGATATGATTTATGTCTTAAAGAAAAGAGCAACTAATGTGCTCATTACAATGTAAATTATCTAATTTCTACTAAAATAAATGAATATTTTTTTTGCCTATTCAGAATATAATACCAAGAAATATAGGAGCTAAAAAAGGTCAGAGTTAGTGGAATTGTTGTAGATTTAAGAACTGAAAGGAATATCATAGATCAGCTGTTCAATTCACTCTATGTTCATTCACATAGAGATGAGGAAATGAATTGATGGAGGTATGATTTTATTCAGTTTGTATATTTAATTACTAGCAGAGGTAGGATTAGAACTCAGACTTCCTAGTGCCCAGTCTAGAGCTCTTTGCATGGCTCTGCAAATGTTTCCAAGCCAGAATGAAAGAAGGAAATATGCAAGTACATACATGTATGTGTATTTGTGAATATTTAGCCACAAGTGGCTAATACTGTTTTATTATGAAATTCAGAGCCATAATAAGTAGCTCTCTGCAGTGATATATTTTCAACAATTAAGAAGTCTCTGGGACAGTATATTCTGTGTTATGCTAAGGAAGGGTCAGAGCCACTTACTATGACTAATTTGAGTTTGAACCTTTTAGCTACAGCAATGCCCAGAAATAATTTATTACAGTGGCATTACGTAAAAGAAGTAAGTGCTAAACAAATATTCAGAGTGGCATTTTAAAATATTTCAGCCAAATAGATCAAAGGTTCCCCCCTCCCTCGCTTTATATCAAGATGAACCTGTTTGGTACCTGTCATAGGGTGAAGCTTATCTAAACTCCACAGGAAGCAAAGGTTATCTTTCACCCAATAAAAAAGAGCATATAAATGTTAACATTTAATTAAAGGCATAGGAATAGAAAAGGTACAAGTGCAGGTCAACAGCAGGAAGACCGGAGTTTTAGTGAGTAAAGAGGCATTTTTGGATGCGAAAATGAGATAAGATCTATACTTTGATTGTTAAAGGAACAGCTTACTTCATATTCACCACACCATCATTTTTTCCCTAGAGAAGAAGAAAATTTCCTGTCAAGATCTAAGCAGAGTGCAGGGAATCAGAGATAATAGTGTCCTTTTTAAGACTGGTTCCAGTTGGGATTTTATAGCACATGCATGTATGTACATAAATATATATATATACATATATATGTATATATATATAATGATTATACACACGTGTGTGTCTGTGTGTGTGTATTCTACACATTCTCCTACTATGCTTCAAGGGGTATCTAAACGGCACAGTGGATAGAGTACCAGACCTGTAATCAGGAAGACTTCATGAGTTCAAATCTGACTCTAGGCACTTAACTAGTTGTGTGTTCCTAATCACTTAAGCCCACTCGCTTCAGGTTCCTCATGTGTAAAGTAAGCTAGAAAAGGAAAAGACCAACCACTCCAGTATCTCTGCCAAGAAAACTATGGGATCGTGGAGAGTCAGACATACCTACAAAATTACTTAATGTTGTGTCACCATGGTTCCTCTGATGCTATTCCAGGTTTTAGCAGCTACTATCAATTTGTAATAATTCAAGTATAATATTAATGACAATGCCCAAAGACAGCCAGCTTAGTTTACTTCACAGAGGACCTCCATCATATTGTTGACCAGATAATGAATTTTGAGGTTATAGAATCTCATGAAACAATTTCTTAAGGCATGGAGTAGCTGCAGTCTGCATCAAGTCATGGGACTTCTGAAATCTTATGGCTTTTTTCAAATGTTGGAAGAATATCAACCTATCCCAGTGTCCAAAGATGTAATTGTTATGGTCATGCCTTCAGTTCTTACACTGACTCTTGAGCTGTAGCAATTGGAGAAAGACTTCATGATTCACTTTTAACCCAGCACTTAAAACTAGTTCTCTTTAAAGTCTATTTCCCAGAAAGAATTTAGCAACCTGATAAGTTGAGGGGCAAAACATTAAGAAATCTAAATTATAAATTACTTATTAGATTGTAAACACATTGAAGTCAGCAACCACATTGTCTCTATCTTGGTAGCCACTGGATTAGAGGCAGTCCCATACTAGGCAACTAGCCATTATTTGTTGATTGACCTTATTTTCATCTTGAATACATCATATACACACATTGTCTCTTCCAGGAGATCCTAAATTCCTTACGAACAAGGAATGTTTCATTATTGTCTCTGTGCCATCCACAACCTCAGACAGGGGTGGGTAGTCTGCAGGCATGTGGGCAGAATAACTTCTGTGAAGTTTGGATTCAGTCAAATGGCCACACTTGAGGATCTAGAGGACTACACGTGACCTCACCTCAGCCGTAGAACACAGTATGCATTTGTAACACGAAGCACAAGCAGCTTCAAGGTTCTGATTACAAGCATAGTCATAGTCTACATTTATTCAGTGACAAGTTAAGGCAAAACATTCACAGAAAAGCAGAAATCAAAATAGAGAATAACAGTCATTTAGTAAGTCCTCAATTGGAGATTAGTTTCCATTCATAAACAAAGTACATTCATTTGGTCAGTCACAAAGTACAAAAGTAAAAAGTTTTCCACCCCTGGATCACGACTGACTTACAGTAACATTAGTCACTACCTGCACCCCTGAAGAGGCAGTGGAAAACACAAAAGCCATCTACTCCTAGGTCATGACTAGGTTACAATATCATCACAGCATTCAATACCCAATGAGAGACCTTTTCTTCATCTTGACCCGAGGCAAGTTCTCAGCAGCTTCTGTTCCTGGGAATACAAAGCTTAACAAAGACACTGTAACATTCATGCAAATAGCCCACATCCTCTTTGAACAAGCTATGTGGGGAAATGAAGGAGGTTGTCCAGGAAGAGTGTTTGTAGAACATCATGAGTATAGAAGATTTAGAGTATGATCAAATGATATAGAGCCCTGACTTCTACACTAAGGAATAGGGGATCTCTTGCTTTGATAAAACCAATGGGACTCCTAATAGGAAACAAAAACATTTCCCTTATAAAAGATGACATTATAGTAAGCACAGTGAATAGTTCCATGGTGTTATAAAACTACATAATTAACAAATTCTGAAACACTGGGAAACCTGGTAAGCACAGCTCTTGACTTCTTTCTTACATGAGATAATATTTTCACCCTTTCTTTTTCAGTTCTTCGTTCTGCTATTATCTATTTTTTTGTCCTTTTCACTGAAGTGTTTTCAAAGCATGTCAACCTCTGGTCCTAAAAGATAAACAGATGGGATGGGCTTGTTGGTATGACAAGAGGGGGCTGAATAGGGAGGAGCTGGTGCTGTGTATAGGGAGAGGCCAAGCTGAGAGAAGTCAGAAGAACTTTTGGGAGCAACATCATAGAGGCAGAGAGATAGAATTGCTGGGGGCCAGAGTTGCTGAGAGAGAGAGAAAGACAGAGAGACAGAAAGAGACAGACAGAAAGAGACAGAGATAGAGAAACAGAGACAGAAACAAAGACAGAGAGACAGAGACAGAGATAGATAGAAAGAGACAGAGAGAGACAGAAACAGAGAGAGACAGACAGAGAGAGAGAGAGACAGAGAGAGAGAGAGAGAGAGAGAGAGAGAGAGAGAGAGAGAGAGAGAGAGAGAGAAAACTGCGAGCTGAAGCTGCCCAGGATTGCTGAGGGCCAGTTGGAGTTGCCCAGGACTTCTAAGAACTGCCACCCAGAGCTGCTGAGAACTGAGGAGTCATGACTGTGGTGCCTGTATTTTGTCTGTCTGTTTTGATGTTGCTTTGTCAGATTCATTTGTTAATAGAGGCCTCAGACCTTGCTGGGGCCTAGGTTGATTTCGCAGGCAGAAGGTGTATTGAAGTGGATGCCGGCAATCTGCATGAATGTTACAATGTCTTTGTTAAGCTTTGTCTTCCCAGGAACAAAAACTGTTGAGAACTTATATACAAAATGAAAAAAGGAGAGAACAAGTTATGTGCACAACAGAACATAAGAGGATTCAAAATATATAGCAATTAATTTCCATGTGAAACAAGCCTATGAAATAAATATCATGTGTTATGTTGAGAACTCTCCATCTTTTCTTTGCTTCCTTATAGGTTTGCTTTTGTTATCTGCTGTGCACTTTTTACTTTTTTCCCCCATTCCTCCCCCAGCCCTCATCCCAGAAGACTACAATTAAGCCTGGCTATATTTATATATAGATATAGATATATACATTCATACACACACACATACAATTTCCCTAAAAAATTATACTCCTGATCTTTGTTTTATGTTTGTGCGTCCCTTATTTCCTGTCCCTCCTGACTGTTACTTCTGCCTGCTACTTTGCCTTCCTGTTACTTAACCTACCTTCCCCCATAACCCCACTCTAATCCTCCATTTCCATAAATCTAAATCTAATCTTTTATACCTCCTTTAACCTATTTGTTCATCCTCCTCTCTAGAGATCCCTCTCTTGTCCTCTCCCCCTCCCTATGCCCTTGGCATTTTGTTTTCTACTTTCTTTTTGGCTTTTTGGAGGGCAGTTGGGGTTAAGTGACTTGCCCAAAGTCACGCTGCTACTAAATGTGTCAAGTGTCTGAAGTTGGATTTGAACTCAGGTCCTCCTGACTCCAGGGCCGGTGCTCTACTCACTGTGCCACCTGGCCGCCCCAGCATTTTGTTCCTTTCTGAATTTTGAAGACTTTTATACTCTTCTAGATATATGTGCATTGTTCCCTCTTGAACCTATTCCAGATGAAAGTAGATTAGAAGAATTAGCAACCCTCCTCCCTCTTCTAATTTCTCTGTTTTGGTTCTTCCTCTCACACCTCATTTGCATAATTGTTCATTTTAGCTGTTCTGAACAGTTTTACTTTTTAAAGTCATATCATACTCAGTTCTACCCCAATCTTTCTTATGGACTACCCAATTACTAATAACAGTCTTAGACACATGTTGTATATTTTACATATATAAAAAGTAAACAGCTTATCCTTATTAAATCCTTTATAACTAGTCTTTTGGTGTGTGCCTTATATTTCTCTTGGTTCTCGTATGTCAAATCTTCTATTGAATTACTTTTAGTTTTAGTTGTTTTTTTTTCACAAAACTCAGAAAGTCTGACAAGTCACTAAATGTCCTTTTTTCCCATTCAGAATTATGCTTAGCTTTGGTGGGTATGATATTTACAATTGGAACCACATTTCTTTTGCTTTTTGATATATAGTGTTCTAATATCTTTGGTCTTTTAGTGTCACCGTTGCTAGGTCTTATATAATTCTAATTGTGGTATCACCATACTTATGTTATTTTTTCTTTCTGCTTGCAGTATTTTATCCTTGAGTAAGGGTTTTAGGATTTGACCATAATATTCCTGAGGGTTCCCCTCATAGGATCTCTTTCAAGTGGTGATCACTGGGTTGTTTTTCTATTTCTCTTTTCCCTTCTTATTCTAATGCTTCAGAACAATTTTCTTTATTTTTTTGTATTGTATGAAGATTCTTTTTATCATAGTTTTCTTAATCTGTTCAGATCAGTTGTTTTTTGTGAGATGTTTCACATTCTCTTCTATTTTTTCATTCTTGTTATTGTTTTATTATTTCTTGATCTTTTATTACTTCACTGACTTTCCCTCGTCTAATTCTTCCTTAAGATTCTGGATCTCTTTTTATAATTGGTTAATTTTCTTTTCATAATCTTCTTGTTCTTCTTGAATTATTTTTTAAATTTTTCCTCAATATCTCTTATTTGTTTTTTAAAGTCTTTTTTTAAGTTCTTCTGTGAATTCTTTCTGGACAGGTGACCATTTAACATTCCTCTGTAGGGTAAAAGAGTGCTTTTTTAAAATTCAGTATCCTCTTCTGAAGATGAATATCACTCTTCTCTATTTCCATAGTAATTCTCTATGGTTGAATTCTTTCTACTTTGCCTGCACATTATTTTTGTTGTTGTTGTAGCTAGATTTTTGTAATCACCTCTGGTCCTGGGGTATGGGGTAATGGTTTATCTGACCTCAGATCCTTCTTTAGTTCTCCACTCTGGCTTGGAACCTAAATCAAGATCTCCAGCCTCTTATAAGTGCCCACAGCCAGCGCTGTCCCTGCCCCACTGCTTCTGTACTCACTGGGCATGTGCTGATTCCTGCTTGCCCCTACTGTGTGACCTCAGAACAGCTGGGTCTAGCATTCCTCATCAACAGAGGTTTCCTTAAACTTCACTAGCTCAGACACCCCAAACCCCTCATTGTCTCAGATGTAAAAGTTCCTGCAGCTGAGGCAGCGGCAGCCTCTCAACTCAACTAACCCCAAGGCTTGCTTTGTTTAAGCAGATCCTAGCCTGGAGGTGTTCTTCACAGGGACCAAACCTCATCCTGGGATTTTTATTCAGATCTTCTCCAGAAGGACCCTTCTTTTACCCCTACTCATATTTATTTTTTACCACTCTATGTTCACCCTCAGGTGCAATATTATCTCTTTTTTGGAGGGAAATCGTGGGAGCTTAGAATTTTCTGACTACTCTGCCATCTTTCCAGAATGCTCTCGAGGGTACCTTCTCTTTAGAAACATCAACCACCTGAACAAATACTCTTTTATGTAATAAATTTTATTTGTTTCTTGTTTACATCATTCATTTTCATGAGAGTTTTGAATTACAGATTTTCTACCCATTTTTCCCCTACCCCAACCCTAAAACAGTGATCCCACTGTAGAGCCCCTCCGCTGGTCTGCTCTCTACTTTCTGGTAGAGCAGGGAGGGACCACCTACTCCAGCCCCTGTATATCTTAATTCCTAGTTGCAGGTATTGCAGAGCTTTAAATTCTAGATTATTTTGGTTCCTCCCTTGTCGCCCACACCCGCTGCAAGGACAACCAATTCTATACAGGCTGTGTAGGTGTGATTATACAGGACATCTTCATAGTGGACATATTGAGACAGTGATCATATGTCCCTCCCTCCTATCCCTCCCCACCTTGTTCTGTTCTCTACCCTTTCCCTGTCCCTTTATTGAAGTGTGAGCATCCAGCATCCCTCCCCCAAGCCCTCCCCTCCCCTCCATCATCTTGCCTTTGATCCCCATGCCCCCTACTCTCTTGTGTGGCATGATGCCCAGGTTAGAGTTTATGCCATTTCTTCCCTAAACCAGATTCAATGAGAATAAATGAAAGTAAAGTTGTAACAGTGATCCCTGGCCTCTTCCACATGGGATGTTTAACCCCATTTTGTCTTTCCCTGTCTCCTCTCATTCTAGTCCTCTTCCACCTCAGAAT
>CM053601.1:124408788-124419263 GCA_028646575.1 Pseudocheirus occidentalis | reverse complement strand
GAGTTCTGACTGTGTTGTCTTCCTCCCATTCCATGATTTGATCCTTTTTGTCCACAAAAAAAGGATTCTAGAGTTTTATTGCTGTTCTTATTTTGCTTCCTTTTCCTCATGTTGGCCAGTCAATTAATTGTTTGGTTCTTTTTAGCTTTGTGAAACTCTGCTTCCAGGGGGGAAAGCTCTGTTCCAAATCGCTGGTGTTTTCCCCATTCCCGGACCTATTAGGGGGGTGTTGCAGGCCCCCCCAGCTTTGGCTTGCTGAAAGTGTTCCCCAGGACCACCACCCAAACCATGGTCCATATCTAGGCTGCTCAATGCAAGAACATTGACCCTGATCAATAGACTCAGCCTCCCTGCTGGATCCGCAGACCAGGGGCTCTGAAGCAGTTCCTGCCCTTCCCCCCTGCTTCCTTGCCCTGGGGGTAGATTGGCCACACTGCTTTTCCTCCCCCAAATTTAGCTTGAAAGCTTCACTCACTTTCACTGACCTCTAATCCTGGCTCAGTAGGTGTGAAGATTTCTCCAGGTGCTTTAGATCTTCTCTGAAGCAGACTCACACTATGGCTTGGGAGTCTGGGCTGCTCCCTACCACCCTGGAGCCTGGCAGCGTGGTGGTTTCAGTCTGGGCTGGTCTCAGCTCCTGGCCTGCAGGCCTGTGTGATGAGCCCCTCCTGCCAAGCTGCCTTCCTCTAATTCCTATTTTTCACACCTTGGTAGATGTGGGGTTGCTGGAGGCTGTAGATCTTCTCTCTTGTAGACTGGCTGTGGCTTGGCTAGGCTCAGCTTGGCTCCTCCTGACTGCCCTGGGGCCTGGCCGTGTTTTGATTTCAGGCTGACAAGATGATCCCCTGCTGCCGAGCTGCCTTCCGTGAGAGATGTGTTTTCTGTATTTTTGTGAGTTTGAGAGTCCTAGAATTTGTCCAGAGTCATATTTTATGAGTGTTTAGGGTGGCTGTATGAGAGCTGTGGGACCTTGCTGCTTCTATGTCACCATCTTGGCTCCACCCCTGAACAGATACTCTTTAAATACTTCAAGATACTTATATTATTGTCTTCCTTTTATCTGTGACCCCTCTTCAATTGGTGACTGAGAGAGAAAATGAATTGGGATTTTTTAAGGATGTCTAAGTTGGGTCCAAGTAGGCAACATATTCGTTGTATATTTCTTGTCTATAACAAAAAGCTTTTTTTTTTGACAGTGAGGGAGAGGGTGTTATGAACATGAAATTCACATGAAGAATCTTGGTATAATCAGTTGTTTAATTTCTATGCAAAGTAATTCCCAGGATGATTGATATATGTTTGGTGCCCCTCATGTTGACAAATGATTGGAGAATAAACTATAAAGATTCATATTTGTCTTATTGTTATATGTCCTGAGGAATTTTTGATGTCATCAAAGAGGATACTTCCTCCACTGGTGCAGCCAAATTCCATCTATATTCCTTCTCAGTCTAGAAACCCTTTTCCAGAGGACATAAATCCAGCACTCATTCTAGGTGGCTTAATGGAGAGAGTGTTGGACTTGGAGTTAAGAGAAGATCAGTTTAAATCTTACCTCAGTAGTGGTGTAAAACTATGTAGGTCACTTATTGTCTGCCTCAGTTTCCTTGTCTGTAAAATAGAAATGTAATAAATGTTAGGGTAGATTTGTGATTTCATCAATGTGGGTACTTCTTTCATAGGTACAAATTATATCACTTTTTATTCTTTTTTAAAATTTTTATTTGGTATTTTGTTTTTCCTCAGTTACATGTAAAGACAATTTTAACATTTGGTTTTTTTAAAACTTTGAGTTCCAAATTCTCTCCCTGCCATACAAAACATTTCCATAATTGTCATGTTGTGAAAGAAAGCATAGGCAAAAAAAAAACTAAAAAAATAAAGTAAAAAAAAGCATATTTCAATCTATATTTAGACTTCATCAATTCTTTCACTGGGAATGGATAGCATTTCTTATTATAATTCTTTAAGAGTTGTCTTGGATCATTGTATGGCTAAGAATAGCTAAATCATGAACGTTGATCATCTTACAGTATTGCTGTTACTTTGTACTTAGTACATCCACTTTGCATCAGTCCATACAAGTCTTTCCAGCTTTTTCTGAGAGCATCTTGCTCATCATTTCTTATAGTATTATAGTATTCCATCACCATTACAACTTGTTCAGTCATTTCCAAATTGATGGGCATCCCTTCAATTTCTAACTCTTTGTCCCTGAAAAGAGCTACTATAAATATTTTTACATATATATCCTTTTCCTTTTTTGTCTTTTTTGTGATACAGACCTAGTAGTGATATTGCTAAGTCAAAAGCTATGCATGGTTTTATAGCCCTTTGGGCATAGTTGCAAATTGTTCTACAGAATGCTTGAATCAGTCCAAAACTCCACAGTGATCATATATTAATGTGTTTTTTCCCACATCCCTTTCAACATTTGTTATTTTCCTTTTCTGTCCTATTAGCCAATCTAATAGGCATTCCATAGTACCTCAGAATTGTTTTAATTTGCATCTCTCCAATAAATAGTGGGTTAGAACTTTTTTTTCACTTGCCTATAGATAGCTTTGATTACTTCATCTGAAAACTGAACATATCTTTTGATCATTTATCGGTTGGGGAATAGCTCTTATTTTTTTATAAATTTGACTCATTTCTCTATATGTTTGAGAAATGAGGTCTGATACAGATTATCTTATGTCCTTATGCTCTCCAGCTACAATTCTCCACAAGAACTAGGAATCCAGCACTCTTTACACTATAACGTTCTATCTTTGATCCTATATTTGGGTTAAAAAATTTAACTGCATAAATTCAGGATGGGGAAAATATGGCTAGAAAGTAATTGCTATTGAAGGCTTTAGGGTAAAATAATATCAACATGGATAAATAAAAAAGATTCCATGATGGAAAAAAAACTTATATGATTTTCACCTGCATTTTGAAGAGGTGGAGAGTACCAAAAGAGGGAGGCGATTGCATTTTTAAATGAAATGTGTAGCATTGTGTTCAGTCCAGGGTGTGATTTCTGATTGTGTTTGTCCCTCATTCTTAAAGAGGACCATGACATCAGGGAAATGATGACATGACTTGCAGTTGACTGTGATATGAGTGACAGAGGGCTGTGCAAGGCCACCCGCCTCACTTTCTACTCCAGAGTCATCTGGTTCCAATGGACCGATATTCATCAGGATGACTGGAGATGTCCCAGGTTTAGGCTAAGATTTTTTCAGGTATACACTTTTAGTGAAGTAACACCCATTCAGTGAATATTCCTCTTTAAGAAGTGAGTCAAGAGATGGCCCCTTAAATTAAAAATAATCAATTCCAGATTCCAGAGGAAAGGTGAAGAGCATGGAGAGGTCATAGATAGATTGAAGGCTTTGTAGATACTTAGCCTGAAAAAGAAATATTTAAGGACACATGGTAGTTAACTGACAAGAATTTAAAGGACTTTTGAGATTAATGTTATTCCCCTGGATCCCTGGGGCAGAACTGCAATAAATGGGTATAAATTACTCAGTGAAAATCATCATCATCATCATCATCATCATCATCATCATCATCATCATCACCATCATAATGATGATAACAATAAAACAGCTTTAGGTTTTCAAAGCACTCTGCAAGTAAGATCTCTTTTTATCCTCACCTTTCCTGGAAGGTGCTTCCTATTACTATTTCCATTTTACAAATAAGGGAATTCCAGAACTCCTTGCTTTTCCTCTCACAACTCCTATCTCCTGACTCCAGGCATTTTCCTTGGCTGTGTCCCATGCCTGGAATGCCCTCCCTCTTCTTGACTTCTTTCAAGTCCCATCTAAAATCCCAACTTCTATTGGGAGCCTTTCCTGATTCTCCTTATCCTAGTACCTTCCTTCTGTTATTTCTGGTTTATCTTGTATATAGTTTGATTAAAGTTGTTTGCATGTTGTCTCCTTCATTATACTGTGAGTTCCTTGAGAGCAAAGTTTGCTTTCTTTTTTTTAATTTCCAGACCTTAGCACAGACTCAGGCACATAGTGGGTATTTGTTGTTGTGTCATTTTCAGTTGTATCTGACTCATCATGACCACCTTTGGGATTTTGTTGGCAAAGATTCAAGAGTGGTTTGCCATTTCTTTCTTCATTTCATTTTACAGATAAGGAAACTGAGGCAAGCAAAGTCTTGCCAGGGGTTACATTACTAGTAAGTGCATGAGGCCTGATTTGAACTCAGGAAAATGAATTTTCTTGACTCCAGAACTTGCACTGCCCCAGTGGTTGCTTGATTAAATGTTTATTGGTTGACTAACAGATTGAGCAACTTGTCCCAGGCAACACAGTTTATAACTGTCTGAGACTACAACTGGAACTCAAGTCATCTTGATTCCTGGTCCAGCACTCTAATATCCCTTCTAATTGCTGCCAGATAGCTGTAGAGAAAAGAAATAAACCACCTAATGGTTAGAGCTATTGCAAAGGTAACCTCAGGACTTAGTTGGCCCTCTACCACTGGAGACTATTCATAGTCAGAAAATTTGAAGAGATACCTTTATATGTGTGAGCTTTAATGAATTACCTTTCTGTCTTTTCAATTTCTGAGTTTCTCAGGTTCTTTAAAATCATTGTCAAAGTTTGTCTTTAACATATAGAATTAAATGATGAGGATGGTATGAATATAACAGCCTTTAAAATAATCACCATTACCATGCAAAAATGAGTTCCATTATCACTAGTTAATGAAACTCCTGTATCTCAAACCCACTCCCACACTTTTTGTTCCTGTAAAGAAGAGGTGGCTGAGAAAATCTGAAACTCAAGGGATTGTGGAACTGAATATTGTAAACTAAAAGTAAATAAACCAAAATTAGAGAGAGAGAGAGAGAGAGAGAGAGAGAGAGAGAGAGAGAGAGAGAGAGAGAGAGAGAGAGTTTTTAAATTAAAGGCTTCAGAGATATATTTGTCCTCAACAGAGAGAAGGACAACCTAAGGTTGATCCATACACGTCAGTATAGAAAGATTTAATGAAAATCACTAGGTATGCCTACAAGCCACAGTTTGGGGTTAAAGAGGATAAGTTTCATCACAGTGAGTGGTTTTTACCATGGAATACTTTCCGCACAGTGGAAAAATGTAATCTATGGGAAAAGAGTCTGAGACAGAGAAGGCAGGATGTTACAGAGGAAGCTGAAACATAACTTAATTAGAGAGAAAAGAAATATGCCCACAAATAGAGAACATCTGTTTTCATAGAATATACAATGTTTTAATGAGGTTGCCTTTAGGGTACAATCCTGCCCCTAAGAGGTAAAACTGTTATTTACCTATTTAAGTTGATGCTTCCCTGCAGGGGTAATTCCTGCTCCCTGCCAAGTGAAATCCAGAGGGAGTTTTCCCAGGGCAGGTGGTTCAGTGGTTTTCTGAGACTGTGTTTATAGGCACATTAGAATTCAGCATGTTGAAGAATGCCTACCTACCTATATTACTAAGTTCTCAGAGGATCATTAATACTGGAAATTTTTCAAATTGGGAACTTGCCGTTTTAGATGAGGTAACTAGTGAAAAGACACAGAAAAATTAATGCATTTCCTAGAATTATTTCTAATCATCCAGTTGCTAGGAACATGCTGTTTTCTACTTGTGAATCTTTCAGTTTAAATTTACTACATATTGTCAGTTTGCATTGAACAAAACTAAGACAGTATCCTCAAGAGCAGGTCCTTCAGGATTTATGCCACTTAGCCCAGCAGGTTTAAAAAATGTTATTAAAGGGTATCTGAGGATACCTCTTCTGTCCTTCAGTTACACTCGCATCTTTACCCCAAAGTGGGATATTCTCACTATAAATTCAAAGACCATATAGCTTTATATCTATTTTAGATCTCCAGTTTTGTAACAACAGATCACTTGAGTTTGGGAGTTGGGAGGTGCAGTAGAGGTGACCACAAAGAATCCAGCACCAAAATGCTGAGCAGGCACAGCCAGGCTACCTACAAGGAGTGAACCAATCCAGATCCAAAATGGAGCAGGTCAAACTTTCCCTGCCAGTAGTTGCTGGACCTGGACTTAGGAAGACATGAATTCAAATCCTGCCTCAGATACTTACTAGTTTTGTGACTGTAGGCGAGTCACAGTCTTTGTCTGTTTCAGTTTTCTACTGTGTATGATGAGGATAATAATATCATCTATCTCACAGAGTTCTTGTGAAAATAAAGTAAGCTACTGTTTGTAAAGTGCTGTGTAAAACTCAAAGCGCTGTAGAAATGTGAACCAGCTAGAGGTGGAATTGGCAAATAAGAAGCTGTGCTACTCCCAGCTCAGGTGACATAAGAAGACCAAGTCTCAAAACAAAAGAATATATATACATGTGAAGATTTAACTTCAAAAAGTGCCAATTCTCCTTATGCTCAGGTTGTGTCCCCTGAACTCATTGGTATCAAGGACTGTCTCTCCTTTCTGTTTGTATCTAGAGACCTTGAAACGTGAAATAGTTTTTTAAAGCCATTTAATTCATTTATTCAAAGCAGTCCAAGTGAAAAGTGATAGGTGCTTATATAAGGCTGGGAAAGGAAATTGGGGTTATTTTGTAGAGTTTAAAGACACAGTACTTACCCTCAGCTTGCATTTTTATTAATGAGATGACACATATATATCAAACAATTTGATGAATGGAATGATTTGATACAAAAAACAATTATTCAATAATCAGAGGAGGGCTAGGAAAGTCAGGGAAGGTTTGAATTTGGTCTTGAAGGATAACTTTTGCACTCTCATGTCCAAAAATCCTACATTGAGACCTAACTTCCCCCCTACCAAATTATTCTATGCTCTTGTCTTTCTCTGGTCACCTCCCCCCCTTCAACATATTCAACTGTCCTTTGTTTCACCCACTCTGGTCTCTGATATAGATAATCTAATTAATTAGTTTGAAGTCCTAGATACTAATAATGTTAAAATATTTTTCCCACAGTTGAACCTTTGTTCAGTTATTCCAGTTATGTCCAACTCTTTATGACTCAATTTGGGGTTTTCTTGGCAAAGATACTGGAGTGCTTTGCCATTTCCTTCTGCATCTTATTTTACATATGAGGAAACCAAGACACACAGGATTAAGTGACTTACCCAGGGTCACACAACTAGTAAATATCTGAGGCTGGATTTCAAAACAGGTCTTCCTGATTCTAGATCTAGCATTCTATAACTGCATCACCTACCTGACCACAATTGAACCTAGCTTAAGAAGTACTTGCTGACTGATGTCATTAACTACATGTAGCTTGCAAGACATCATGCTGGGTGCTGGAGATAGAAAGATAAAAAAATGAAACACAGTCCCTTTTGCCAAGGACTTGACAATGTAATTTGTAGAATAAGCCATGTATAACATGAAGTGTGAGTCAAAGTAGAATGTGATAGAGATAAAGAAGAGATTCAGAAAAGCATGATAAGAAATTTGAGGGATGGAGAGATCATTTTTTTCTGGAGGGATCAGGAAAGGCTTTGTTAACACAGAAAAGCAAGAGGAGGGCCATATAACTATATAGCTAGCAACAAATCCACTATCACTGACTTGTAAAGGTGCCACTCTACAGGACTGTTTAAGGAAGAAGAATGATCAAGCTCTGGGAGTTCTGAAGCCTCTGGGTGACTTTGACTCTGTATGGAATGAGGGTCAGACTCAAATAAGCATGTAAGATTATATATGGGTATTATCTGAACCTCCTCAGGAGATTTGATTTTGTTTTGTTTTTCCTTAAATGAGCAGTGCTTTTTTTAAAAAATGGTATTTTATTTTTTTCCAATCACATGAAAAGACAAATTGTATCATTCATTTTTTGAAAGCTTTTGAGTTCAAACTTTCTTTCTTCCTTCCCTAAGATGATAAGCAATTTTATATAGGTTATGTATGTGCAATCACGTAAAGCATATTTCCGTATTAGTCATGTTGCAGAAGAAGAAATTGAACAAAAGAAAAAAGAAAAGAAACCATGAAAAACAAAGTGAAAATAGTATGCTTCAATCTGCATTTAGACTCCATCAGTTTTTTCTCTAATTACTAATGAATTTTTTTTCTTCATTTGGTTTTTGTACCTCCTTTTCCATTTGATCAATTCTACTTTTTAAGGATCTAATATCTTTTTCTTCAGTGTACTCTTTTCCATTTTCTCAATTGTATTTTTAAAAGAATTGTTCAATTTTTCTTCTACCTGTCTTATCTGACTTTCAAAATCCTTCTTGAACTCTTCCAAGAAGGCTTTTTGGGTTTGAGAACAGTTCGTATGCCCCTTTGAAGTTACAGATGTGGATATATTGATCATGTTGTCCTGAATTTGTGTTTTGACCTTCCCTGTCATCAAGATATTTCTCTGTGATCACTGATATATTTTTATTTTTCTTGCTCATGGTAGCCTTTTTTCTAGGTTTTAAATCTGATCTGTGCATCTGGAGTCCAGAGGGCTCTATCCCAGTCTTCTTGTGCTGGGGTTTAAGGGCCTACTTACTGGATTTCTGTGCTGGGGCCTCAGGTGCTCACAGCTGGAGGTTGTAGAGGACTGGCAGTTTACCTGGTGCTGAGTTGGAGCTGCTGATGTGTGCCTGACGTTGGCACTTGTCAGCCTCTCCACTCAGGTTCTTCTGCTGGTCTGCTGAGGTGGGGCTTGCTGGGACATCTCCCTTCTTGTACTGGTCCTCTTCTTCCAAAGCAACAGGGATCTTTCTTGTTAATCCCTGTAGCCTCCTGAGCTAAGAGACATCTGTACCCCAGCTTTCTTCTGACTCCACTACTCCAGGATTTTTCCTGGGGCAATATTCTCTGAGTTTTTCAAAGTCTCTAAGGCAGTGTGAGAGTGACTTACTGTTTACTCTGCCATCTTGGTTCCCAGAAGTTTAAAAAAAAACTTTTTTTTCCTCTGAAGGTGGATAGCATCTTTTATCATGAGTCCTTTGGAACTATCTTGGATCATTGTATTGCTGAAAATAAGTCCTTCATAGTTAATCATTGCACAATGTTACTCTTGTGTACAATATTCTCCTGGTTCTGCTTGCTTCACTTAGCATTGATTCATGTAAGGCTTTCCAGTTTTTTCTGAAGTCCACCTGCTCATCATTTCTTATGCAATAATAGTATTCCATTATATTCATATACCACAGCTTGATCAACCATTCCCCAGTTGATAGATATCCCCTCAATTTCCAAGTCTTTACCACCACAAAAAGAGCTGCTATAAATATTCTTGTACAAGTAGCTCCTTTTCTTTCTTTTCTAATATCTTTGAGATACAAACTCAAATAGTAGCATTGCTGGATCAAAAGGTATGCACTGTGTAATTGCCCTTTAGACATAGTTCCAAATTGATGAGCAGAACTTTGAATTCTTCCTCCAGTATACTAACCCCAAACCTGAGTCAGCTCTGGAATCAAGTATCTTTGGAGTATTTATCTCACAGAAGTCTGTTAGAGTAAGGATATATTTTCTAGTTTTCCCAGTGGAAAGGGACTGGTTTAGTGGGAAGAATAAGTCTATGATAGTAAGACTACTGAGATCTATCTGTCTATCTATCTATCTATCTATCTATCTAAATGTCTGTCTGTCTTTCCTCTGTTGCATATCTGCTGCTGTGTCCTTATAATTTCCATCATCCTAAGGGTTTTTAAGGGCCATAGATGCAACATTCATAGAGGGGGTTCCGTGAGCTGAAACTTGAAGTAATAGCAGGATGTTAAGAAAGATGTAGAGAGAATATATTCCAAGGATGAGACACAGCTTACATAAATGTAGAGAACCAGGAATGAATGGGATAAGGCAACAGTACAGATAGCAATCTGGTTTAGCAGGAATGAAGAGTGCACGAATAAAACTAGGATTAAGTAAGGCTGAAAATGTCAGTCATATTCAGATTGTAAAAGGCCTTAAATGCCAGGTTAAGGGGTTGGTTCTTTTTTTTTTGCCCTATAGGAGAGTCACTAAAGGCTTTTGATTAGGGCGGTAGCATGGCAGAAACCACATTGGTAAGACTTTAGGCAGCAATGTGAGTGATAAAATGGATAAAGGAGAAAATTTTTAAAATTACTTAGAAATCTGTTGTAATAGTCCAAATGAACAGTAATGAGGGTCTGAGCTAGAGTGTAAGCCATGGGAATGGAGAAAAGAAAATTTACAAATGGTGCTGTGGAGGTAGAATCTATAGATCTAACAGATGAAGGTAGATATGAGGAAGAAATAAGACCCAAAAAAATGGTCCAGAGATTTCAAACCAAGGAATATCCCTTGGTAGTCATATTTTCCCCCATGATTTGAAATGTGTGTGTATACATACATACATGCATATATGGAGAGAGAGACAGAGACAGAGAGAGAGACAGAGAGAGAGAGAAAAAACGCACAAATTTCTAGTTTTAGGCCTACATCTCCAATTACCAGCATGTTATCTCCATCTTGCTACCATGTCAATGCCTCAAACTGAAGTCCAAAATAGACATAATCATCCTCCCCCCCCC
>CM053601.1:124379492-124399403 GCA_028646575.1 Pseudocheirus occidentalis | reverse complement strand
CTTTTCTATGTGACAATAATGACCTGCCAAACAGTTGTGTATGGGGTATGTTGGGATGCCTAGTTAAACCCTAAGAAGCTTTTACCAGAGTGGGATTTAATAGAATCTAGAACTCAATGTGAGTGGGGACAATCCCTAGAGATTCTTCCCATTACCTCCACCCTCTACTTGCTTAGTGGTGAATGGAGGAGGCATGTTAGTTATGTTATCAGCAATTCATCACTGGAGGCCACTCTATAAAATCCTTTCCAAAGAACTAACTTAACTTTAATAGTGGTGTCCTTGCAAGGTAAAGTCCAATTCCTATCCGGGTCAGAAAAGCCAACTACAACCCTTTTCTCTGTGCTCATTACTACTCTCATCCACCTCCAGCCCAGGGACTTGAGCAAGGGACAACCAAGTTAGAGAAAGACTTTGTTTTCACCCTTGACTTCTCAACCCACTTTGTTTTCTGTGGCTCAGCTCATACATAACAGATTGTTCTAAGGTTCTGGTTTGTAGAGATAAGAAAGACAAAATAATAATAACAACAACAACAATTTAAAAGGCTGTAGTTCTAGTTACCATATCTTAAACTCTATTGTTTGCCACCCATGACAAAACGTGGAACTAAGAGACAGTTATCCAGTTATCAAATGATTAGGAATTGTTTGTTTATGAACAGATGGTTCTCAATGCATGACAAATGCTTGCAAACAGTTTTTCTTGAACCTTTTAAAGATTTACCCCAAATGCAATTATTAATTCACATTGCCTAGGGAAAGAAGAACTTTCTTTGAAAGGTGACCTTTAGGCCAGATCCCGATCCAAATCATAAGATTCCAAATGAGTAGTCTAAATTGTTGAGGATTCACTGAATAGCTTGATACATTATGATCATTAAGATCTTTAGAGAAAACTGAAAATTATGTCAGGAACCAGTGGACAAATCATCTCTTTGCCAAAGAAAAACAATGCTAAGAAACCACAATCTCAAATTACAATCTGACCTTCTTACAGTAGGTTGTGTTTAAAAAAATGACAATGGTGAAATGAAAAGATCCTTTACACCTGATACCAATCCAAAGAACTGCCTTCTTTTTCTATTGTATTGTTGTTGATGTTCAGTTATTTAGTCATGTGTGACTCTTCATGGTGCCACACTTTCCTTGGCATTTTCTTGGAAAGGATTGGTTTGGAGTGTTTTCCTATTTCCAGTGGATTAAGGCAAACAGAGGTTAAATGACTTGACCAGGGTCACAAAGGCAGTATGTGTCTCAGGTCACGTTTGAACTCAAGTCATTCTGATGCCAGGCCCAGTGCTCTATCCACTCAGTCACCTATCTGTCTCATTTTGCTATATATAAAGCATATTTTCATAAAGAAAAATGACCTCTGAATGGAAATTGTTTGATCTAGCCTGTCTTGAGGCATTTCCCTCCTATTCAGTTCAGCATTCTTCCCATTTGAGTGATTTTTGAGATGCAGAATGAACTGTAGTATTTCTATTATATCTAAGCTGTTCATTCATATTCTCTATTACTGTCTACCCTGTCCTCCTTAATTATTTATGTATCTCTGTCTTTCCTGTCACTATCTCTATGTCCCTTAGTTTGTCTCTATCTCTGTCTCTCTCTCCATTTCTCTCCCCTTTCCTTTCTCCTTTATTTTTCCTCTTCATCCCTTCCTTGTTTTGACTAATGGACACCCAAACCTTGACTGCAAAATGAATAACTTAAGACTAGAATTTCAGAGTTGGTGTGAATGCTCACCATTGTGAGGTGAGAGTCTAAACATGAACTTAAAGTGTGAAAACAACAGAGTGAAATATACCTTTGAATAACATGAGAAAGTGAATTAGCTTTAATGTCTTAAGACCTGAGTTTGAATAACCTTCAGCAACTCATTTCGTTTTCCTACCTCTCAGTATCATTATTTGTAAAATAAGATTTATAATACTTTCCATGCCAACCATATAAGATACAATTGTTTCATCAGTGTTGTTTGGTTCCTACCACGATTACTGCTATGTCTTGGATACCCATCAGTAAAGCAATGATCCCTACTGAATGGGAGGATACTCCAAACATGCCCAAACCTCTCAGGTATCAAATATCTATGTATCAAACTACTGAGAGATTGTAATGGATGGAGCATAAGGTGGGATGCCTCAAAGCAAAAATATATTTGATCTATGGCAAAAAGTCCATAGTTCCCAGAAGCATTTTAACTAATGGAAGGAGGTCTACATAATATGAAACCTTAAACTCTGCTCCACTTACCAGAAAATGGTAGAGAATAATTTCCTATTGGCTCTCTAAGAACACCCAGAACTACTACCTCTAACTTATAATCCATAACACTAATATCAATTTAAATTTTCCATAGAGATTGCCACATTCATAATGTATAATGAGTTACAAAAATATTCTACTTCATTTCAAACTCTCCTCACTATGGGAAGTAAATGGAAGACTTCCTTTTCTTTAACTGTAAGTTCTTCATCCAATATCTTGAGCTTTCTTATGTTTACATGCCAATTACCTACCCCTCCCCCCAGTAGAGCGGTTGTGGATGCTTTTCATTTTTTTTTCTCTTCCAGAGCTGAACAGCCCCTTTGCACAGAATGACTGTTTAATGAATGCATACCAAATTAAAAGAAGTTTCCTTCAAATTGTGTCAGGGAAAAATGTGCATCTATTGAAACCTAGAAGGACTATTAATCAATAAACATTTGTTAAGCACCTAGTATGTGCAAAGCATTGTGTTACGAGCTATAGATATAAAAAACAGCAAAAGATAGTTCCTGCCATCAAGGAACTTACATTCTAATGGGGAGAAAAGAAGCAAGACAATTTTCACAAAGTGATGTAGAGGATAAACAGGAAATAATTAACAGTAGCAAGGAATTTAAAAGGAAAGCACTATTTATACTAATCAGGGAAATCCTAAAACCAGAGTCTATTATTCTATTCAACATATGCTACCTCTACCTTAAACTTATGCTGCAGAATATTGGAGTGGGGCTGGCACAGTGAAGGTAATTTTAAATCTAATACGGACTTCCTCTCTTCTTCCCATCTTGCTTTCTTGGTTTTAAATCTTTCAGTTCTCCTGATCTCTTTCTGCATCTATTATCCCCACATATATTCTATTTCTCTGGTTGGAAGGCATATGAAACATTATGCCCAGTTCTGGAAACCACATTTCAAGAACTGTAATTACAAACTACAGTGGGTGCAGAGGAAAGAGACCAAGACATTGGGGAAACCAGATTAAGGCATACAAGGTTCAGTTGAAACAACTGGGGCCATTTAGCCTGAGGAAGAGAAGGTTTCAGGAGCAAAGGATAGCTGTCTTATAATATTTGGAGATCTGTCCATGCTTAAGAAGAATGAAACTTTTTCTTATTCTCATTCTTGGCTATTGAGGGCAGAATGAAATTGTGGAAATTAAAGAAAGACAGACTTGGGTTCAGTGTAAAGAAAACCTTCCTAACTTCTGTAGTTGTTCAAAAATGAAAGGGTCTTCTTTGTGGGATACCAAGTTCCCTATCCCTATAGTATAGTTCTTTAGGGGAGGCTAGATGACCACTTGTCAGGGATATAATGGGGGTGATTATTTACTTGGGTGGAAATTATAATAAATTTATTCAATTTATCAAATGTAATAAAATTTTGAGGTATGGGCAACTTCTTAGAATTTATTATTGTTTCTTCTGCTCTTGTGTATGCTTACCTCCCTCCCCCATTTTCTTTCCCTTTTTCTATATGACTTTGGACTAAGAGATCACAGAATCACAACATTGGAGAGTTGGAAGGGACTTTCATCCAGTCCAACTCTCCCACAAGTCATCCTTATCATGATATATCTGATTAGTGATTGCCCAGAATCATCTTGAAGATCTCTAATGAGGAATCAGCCACCCATTAAAAGAGACCATTTTACTTTTGAACATCTCTAATTAGTAAGAAACTTTTTTTCATGGTAAGTAACCTAAATTTGCTGATTTTCTCAACTTCTACTAATTGCTCCTGGTTCTACTTTCTAGGGTCAATGCTAAACATATTCTACCAGATCTTTGGAAACAAAAGAAACATCCAAGAATTACATTGGCAAAGGTGGTAAAAATTTACAGTAAATGGAAAACAGTCAATAAGCATCTAAGTTGATAAGCTACTGACAGATGGTCCAGTGGCCCAGTGGTATTGCTGGTACAAAGTCAGTGGCCATAAACTTTGACTTAATTGCTTTAGAGTCAAAGATTTGTTTGTGTTGCTCCATTCACATTCTCCCACAAAATGCCCCTCTTGCCAAATAAATTTCAGAAACAATTCTGAACCTTCAATTCAGGAGAATGTAAGCTTCTCCTTTTAATTTATTTTATTTTTTGCTTTTTGGAGGGGGAAGGGAGGGCAATTACTTGCCAACGTCACACAGCTACCAAATATGTCAAATGTCTGAGGCTGAATTTGAACTCAGATATTCCTGACTGCAGGACTGGTATTCTATTCACTGCACCACATAGCTGGCCCCCTGAATGTAAGCTTCATATCTCTAGCACTTAATACTTGTTCGATAGAATGAATACATAGATTCATTCACTTGTGGATGACCATAACATTTGAGGCTTTCATAATTTATGCAGACATAAGCAAATCATATACAAATGTGGACATATAAGTAAAGGAACATCACTGGACAAGGTAAATGTCATCTTCACTATGAAAGACTAAATGCTATAACAACTGAAGGATACTTGTGAAAGAAAATTGAACAGAATTGGCTAAAATGTGTTCCCAGTAGTATAAGAAGCTAGCCCACCATAAATAGGCAACGGCTAGAAGAGATGATGACGTTTTGCTGAGTAATCTTCTCATTTGGTTGCCTGTGTATTTATAACCACGTGCTAGGGCTGGTTAATGGTAGAGTTTGGGGTCACAGAAGGGTTTTTTTCTCTGGGGTCTCTTTGGGGATTAACAGTATGTTGTCACAAAATAAGCTAACTGGGTAGGAACAATTGCTCATGAAATTGATCTGTATCTTAAGAAGGATATGTTAATAGAGTTGAAAACATTCCATTTTCTTGCTCTTCAAGGAGTTATAGACAGTTTAGTAAGATTATAGAGCTGCTGAGTAGATGTGACTTGCCTTGATAGAAAGAATTTTCTCATCTGGGAGTTCCCTATAAAAATGAAATCGCTATTCCACTTCATATCCCTATTTGAGAATCAAAACTTAGGGAAGTCTTAATACATTTATGTTCTAGGATACAGGGAGTAAATGATAGGTTTGGGTGTACATAGGCTAGTAACTTTTATGGAAGTTTGAATTAATGATCACTTAAAAATTGTAAATGGCCCCATATCCCATTGGGAATCTCCCTTTATCTTTCTTCTTCCTCTTCTAGGTGGTTTTCAGTATTCCAGAATTCTGACTTAAGATTTTAAGTTAGATGGCAGCTAGTCAGGATTTAATAGGTGACTCAGCAGCAGAGAAAATTATAGAGGGGGAAAATATGCATGCTGAAAACACACTGTGAATTCCCATCTTATGCACTCCCTTTCTGACATGCCACACACTCCAGTCAATTTTCCCTATCTAGGGAATCACAGCAAAAAGTAACAATGAAGTCTATAATTTAGGGGCTGGGCTAGATGCTCACTAAGATCTTTTCCAGTTCTGACAGTCTATGAATACATTTATACCATAGGTTTATGCCTAAGTGTTGTAAAACAAAAGCATTGGGGACAGGAAATCATGTCCTATTCTTAAACAAAACAAAACAAAACTTAACACTTTGGATTCTGTCTTAAATATTTGAACTAGCAATACTTATGGACTCAGAACTTTATCATTGATTAGAGAAACTTCAAGAATAATGTATGACTTGAAATGGGAAAACTGGATTCCAGGTAAAAACTGGGGTATGTGTGGGGGGAACTGTCAGTCTCTGGAGTCTGGCTAAGCAATATATATACAACTGATTTTTTTTAGATTTCTAAAGCTTAAAAAGCCCAACAGAGCACAGCATAGCATGATAAAAAAAAAAACCTCCTGAACAAAGAACTCCTAAACTTACATCTTGGATTTTTTTAGTTTGAAATTATAAATGACTGTTTTTTCATTAGTAGGTTTCAAAGCTCTTCCAAGAGGGAGAGAAGCACCTTTTGAACCACATGTGCTTACAAAGGAAAGAAGATGCTCCTTCTGCCTAGTACTCAAATTTTTTACCCAATGAGGTTTTGTTGGATGAATAAGTTAACTATATAGCTATTATACAGTGAAAAAGTCACTAGAGGATGTGGGTTCAAACCCTGACCCTGCCACTTATTTCCAGTATGACCTTGGTCAATTTACTAATCTCCCTGTGCCTCAATTTCCTCATCTGCAGGAGAATTGAACTAGGTGACCTATATTCCTTTTTAATTCTAAATCTTTGGTCCTATAATCTAATGGAAACAAGACAGAGATAACTTACACAATAGGAGAAATCTTATATAGATGTGTGGACTGGTTCCACCAAGCCTTAGCATATTTCTGTCTCTATCTCTCAGGAGACATATAACTTGGGAAATTAACACGAGCCGGATGCAAAAAAAAGCTTCTTTATGTATAGAAAAGGGGGATGATCCTTTTCTGCTATAAGATACTTGGGTTATCTTTGTACCTAATCATGATAGTTCAATATGACCAGACAAATGAAAAAGTGAAGAACTCAGAATACCCAGTGGAAGTTGGAAAAAAGGCAGATTTAGATTCAATGTAAGGAGATACTTCCTCTTAGAGCTATCCAAATGTTTAATGGACATTATGAGAAGACATGAGTTTCTACTCATGAGCAGGAGGGGTCTATTACAAAATACTGGAAAATCTTTATGTAGTATAGACTTGAGATTTATTATGCTTCTACAATTCCTAAATTTGACTTGTTATAGCAGGGAAAAAAATGAGAAATATAGCCTCAGATTTTGTGACAGAGGAATCAAATACTTTAAAATTATCCTTAGTATGTTCCTTTGCAAATATGTGTATAGACTGACTAACTAAGCATCCACTAAAACTTTGGAAAGAAACAACATAGGAGTGATGAATGCTAATTTGTTAGTGAGGTGGACATAAGGGAGAAAGTAAGGGAATACCTTCCTTTTATGTGATCAGCATATTTGTTGGCCAGGTGGCACAATGAATAGAGGCCTGGATTTGGAGTTTCGAAAGAACTGAATTCAAATCCTACCTGAGAAACTTAATAGTTGTATAATCCTAGGGAGGACACAAGCTCCTTTCAGTTTCAGTTTTGCTCATCTATAAAATGGGAATAATAACAAAATCTACCCCATTGAGCTACTGTGAGGATAAAATAAGTTGACACATGCAAAGGATTTTGAAGAACTCTATAAATACAAGCCATTATCGTTATTAGAGAAACGCTGTGTGAATTTCATTTTCATATACACTGGAAGAGGTCGCTATTGGAAGGAGGACTCAGGAAATTCTGTAGTGGACATGCTTTTCTTTACTTAATTTATTTTGTTAATACAAATTTTAATGTACCAAGATTTCTTATAGATGAGCTATATTTGGAATTTTACTAATTCAGCAGTTTTTCTACGGTATTTTGTCAGACTATAATGGGAAATTTATTATCAATTTTTCTGATTCTTGATACCATATAGTAATATAACATGACATAACATCATAGGTAGATAGAGATAAAGATGGAAAGAAAGAGAAAGGAAGGAAGGAAGGAACGAAGGAAGGAAGGAAGGAAGGAAGGAAGAATGGAAGGAAGGAAGAATGGAAGGAAGGAAGAATGGAAGGAAGGAAGAAAGGAAGAAAAACAAGTACACCAAATTCTACAATTCTCTTTATACTTTGAATTCTATAAAGCAATATTCCCCTTTTCTTTGGATTATGTTTCTCTGATTACAATCTCATAGACTGGAGTTCTGCAAAAAAAAAAATTTAGAAGTCTTCCAATACAGTTGCCTCATTTTACAAATAAGGGGCATGCCCCAAATCACACAAATAGTAAGTTGCAGAGCTGGGATTCAAATCAAGGTCCTCTGACCCCAAATCCAGCACTCATTCCAGGGTAACACATTGCTTCATCATTTAAAATAGACATAGCTCATAAGATGATATTATTTAGAGCTAGCTGCTACTTGGAGGAGATGTGACTTGTCTAAGGTCACATAGGTATTAAACAGCCTAAGTCTATTTGGTGCCAGGGACAGAGCTAGGATCAAAGCCTTTAGGACTGGATTGAGTAACAGAGCTTGGGATTTTAGTTTGTGGCAGATACTGGGATAGCATTGTAAGATCACAGGATTTAGCCCATGGATTTTATTTCAAAGCTAGGTGACCTTGGAGCATGTCACTCCCTTTCTCAGGACATATTCATCTATAAAATGAAATGGTTTCACAATTCAAAGACTAAGGCTCGTTCCAACTTGAAATCCTATGGACAAAATAAACTTAAAATTATATTCATATGAATAAATTATAAAGTGAATGTTGTTGTTTAGTTGTTTCAATTGAGTCTGACTCTCTGTGACCCCATTTGGGATTTTCTTGGCAGAGATATTGGAGTGATTTGTCATTTCCTGCTCCAGTCCATTTTACAGATGAGGTACTGAGGCAAATAGAGTTAAGTGACTTGCAAGAGTCACACCACTAGACAATATCTGAAGGCATATTTGAATTTAGGAATAATGAGCCTTCCTGACTCCAGGTTCAGTGCTCTGTCCACTGTGCCACCTATCTGGCCCATAAAGTGAATACTGGGTATGACAAAAAGGGCACAGAACTAGAATCTAGGACATCTAGGTTCTGGCTCCTTCTATTTCTAAATGGGGGTAGACAAGAAATGTTTACATACCACTTACTATACGCCAGGCATGTGCTAAGTGTTTTACAAATACCATCTCTTTGATGCTCCAAACAACTCCACAATAGATGCTATTATTCTCATTTTAAGGTTGAGGAAATCTATGCACACAGAGGTTAAGTGACTTGCCTAGGATAACACAGCTAGTGTTCGAGGCTGGATGTAACCTCAAGTATTCTAGGCCTGCTACTTTATCCACTGCACCTGTCTCTGTTAATTATATAACAATATATTATAACAACTCATAGGACTTTCAAATCAGGAAAATACTTTCCTCATAACCACACAGTGAACTAGGCAATCTAAGTATGTTTATCCCCATTTTATGTATGTGGAAATTGAGGCTCTCAGAATTTGACCTGTCAATGACAATACAGGCAGTACATATTGAGGAAAGATTCAGATATAGGTCTCCTAACTTCAAGCTCAGTGCTCTATCCATTATACTACATTGCCTGTGTAGTAAAACTCTGTGATACAAATCTTGGCTCTTCTAATTAGTCATGTGATTTCACTCAACCAACAGAGTCTCAGAATTCTTGATGTAAAAGGAAAGGATTATCTCTATATGCCCTATCAGCTCTAAGATTATAGGTTTTTTTTTTTAATTTAAAAACCACATTAGACATATATGAATTTGCCATCTTCTTCCAACCAGCTCTCACCATTTTAGGAGTTCATTCTACTTCTGGGTCCAAGTATTTCCATTTTATCCAGAGCAACATTTTAGCTTGGAAATTGCAGCTTCTACTAGATGACCCGCTAGATTATCTCACGTAATTTTAAAGAAATTCTTATAATCATATGACTTTCAAAAACATCTGTCCAGATCAATTAGAGGGGACAGACAACTGACATTTTTACCCAACCTAAGTCTAGGTTCCCAAGTCATTTTGCTCCTATTTCTGTCTTCCCACTACCCAAACAATGCATCTGTTCTTAATTTACCCTTGATGCATTCTGTTCATTCTTTCTGTCCATTCTGCCTTGGTTTAAAGTTTCTGACTTTTTAATATGTAACTACCGAAACAAAATCTGTCCCAGGTTGTAAAATTCCAGATAATATGGATACATACATTCCTGTACATTTGTTCTCATATCTCAGTTAAATACAGTACTCTATGATATAGGGCAAAAGCACATAACGTCACATAAATGACATAAGGCTACTCTATGCTGGACTGTAACCTTCCAGCGGGTATGTAATGTGTGGAGGTAATATGCTTTCTCTATAGAGTTATACTGCATGACCTGTGCACTTACAAAGTGAGAGCTGGTTATATACCTGATCCAATACCCTCTTTCCCCATTACCAAAAGCATTGACTGTAAGTCTCCTCACATAACATCTAAAAATAGAGCATATGTGTTAAATTGATTCCGGTCTTTTTCAGTACCTGCACAACTACTAAGTGGTAAATACTGTTGTATCCCAGGGGACTGCAAGAATTACACACCTCCCAAGTGCTTAATTTACTTTGAAGAAGTAATTTAGGCACAAGGTGAATTAGGCCTATAAACTCCAGTTTCTAATTTTAGTGATTTATCTAGTCCTTTATTCTCTTGGTCATGTTTCATCCAATAGTGTAATTTAAGACAATAGATCAAGGTTCCTTTAATCAACAGGGCTTTTCCCAAAATAAAAGGCATTAAGGTGGTATAGGAAAAAATAAAAAAAAATGTGTTTGTGACTGCAAGAAAAAAATCACATGGTTCGTCTAATGGATAACTCCTGAAACTTGCTAATGCTCATATGAAAGAGTAGTGAGTTTAAATTCTCTAATATAACTTCATATACAAGTATGTACATATGCATGTTTATGCATATATATTTATATATATACATGTATATATGTCTGTATACATTTACATATGTATATAGGAAAGTATATAGAGATATATTTATACATATGTATTTCATATATGTGCACACACATACATATATACACACATACGTGTGTATAGACCTATCCTTTCATAGACATGCCAGGGCAGAATGACTACATCTGATGCTCCCAGTAGACTGATGTGTTTCTATCACACGACAGGTTTGATGACTTCTGTTGTGAAAGCAGAAAGCAAGAGTAAAAAGAGTGACTTAAAGGCTTCTTTCATTTCCACTCTGCTACTAGACTTGCTGAGACAAAAACAAGACCTTTAAGTATTCATCTTTACTGTGCTCAGCTGCAATCAAATACTAGAATAAGGAAATAGCCGTGCTTTGTTTTCCTATTTACATGCCAAAGCATTTAAACAGCCAAAATAGCCATGGATTTGACAGTTTCACTAAAGGATTAAATCCCATTGGCTTATTTTCATTAATTCACTTTTCACTCAGTAAAGTGTTAATGGATAAAGACTAGAACAGAGGTTAGGGCAGGTCAGGTGGGAAGCTGCCTCTAGGGCACCACAGGTGGCGGTTTGAGGAAATGCAACAAAGAACCCTTTTAAGAATTACTTTTTTTTTTTTTTTGGCCAGAAAATCCCACAGTGAATGGCACATCAGTATTTACTCTATAATTAGTCAAGTTGTATCCATTACTGTGAAGGCTCAAGTTCTCTGATGAACAGTAATATAGAGGGTGGAATTTTTAAACCTTGCCTAGAGAATCACAAATGACTGCTCTTGGTTCTGTTAATTGTATGATTAGATTCCTTTAGGAAGTTTCTAAAAAAAAACCATTACCAGATGGTTACTGTGAAATTAACTGATTTCAAAAAAAGTTAGCTAGTTTCAAGTTATTTGAATTTTCAGGTGATTTTTATCACCTGATTATTTAAGGTAATTATTAACCAAACATGTTTGTTTTGTTTTTAAGCTGTAATATGCAGTATTTGGTAAAGTTTTAAGCAGTAACAAACCGTTATTTTGGTATACTTTTCTCATATATATTGTAGAAGGCAGTTCTTTTTTTTTCTTTCATTTCTTTTATCCAGGAACTCTTCCAGTATGGCCCATTTAATATTTGAATAACAAAAAAGGGTTTTATCCCACATCCTAGTGTTGTGCAGAGAAATAATAAAATAGCTTTTACCATTAAAAATTGGATACAATTTCTTGCTATATGTTTTCAGAAAACCATTTCAACTTTTATAACAGTCACTTTGCTGCCAATGCTATTTTGAATTAGAAAACTTTTAAGGTATTTACTAGTTGAAAATTAAAAAAAAAACCTTTCATTTTCAACTATTAGCTACTATAGCTTTTAGTTGTAATATTTTACATGGCCAGGGTCAAAATTTTGAATTTTGACTGAAACTCTTTTCAAGGAACGACTGTTATTTACATATTACTGTGGTGGTATAGATGTCTCAAAGTAAATTTATTAGTACGATCAAACTTTTAAAAAAAGTAGGTTTTCTAAGTTTATTGAAATTCTAAGTTATATTAAAATTCTTGTTAGTATCAGTAAGACATGCCTATATTTCACCTATATTCTGAGAAGGCATCGTAAGTACATTGAAACAAAATGGCCCCAAACACCAAAGGCAAGTCACTTAACCTCTTTCTCCTCATGGTCCTCTTCTGTAACTTGAGGGTTTTGGGCTAGATGACACCCAATGTCCCCTCCTAGCTCCAACATTCTAACAGTCTGTTATGTCCTAGTACCTGAATGAAAGGACATACTCCTCTTTTCTGAAAGCATAGTGCAATATTCTCTTAAGGTCTGATAAAATACCAATTCTAGTTGTAATAAAAATAACTAAAATGAAAAACCTAAGCCAGGCAGGGGAACCTGCAGCCTCGAGGCCACATGTGGCCTTCTAGGTCCTTGGGTACAGCCTTCTGACTGAACCCAAGTTGTACAGAACAAATTCTCTTATTAAGAGAATGTGGCCTTGAGGCTACAGTTTCCCTACCCCTGATAATTTTTTTTCTTGAGAATTTCAAAACTGGCCTTTGATGTGGACACCTTAAAAAACAGACAAACTGGTTACTTACTGACTTTTCACAGTATGTACACTATAACTACTTTGCAATTTATTCCATTAAAGTATGTCCCCTTTTTAGTATGTATTTCTTCTTGGTGGTAAGAGTATAGTACTTGCTGGCTTTCTCAGTGGCTGGGGAAAGGAGTGGGAGAGAGGGAGAGAATATAGAACTCAAAATTTCAAAAGAAAATAATGTTAAAAATAAATAAATAATAGTAGGTATATGACATAGTTTGTGGAATTCTGTGTGTGTTTTTTTTCTTATACATTTTGACAGTGGCAGGCTACACAGGCATAGCAACATTATATAGAGACTGAGGGTACAAAGTACTGAAAGAGGAACAGATACAAATATTCCAAAATTATTGATTTATTATTGTTTACATCAATTATAGTTATATTCAATAAATAGAACAATACATTACAAAATATTCCATTCCATATATACATGATCTCCACAGGAATACTGCATCTATAAGGCATAAAAGAAACTGCTTAATGATGGTAGTTACAGTATAAAAACTAGAACTTTCATAGCTGAAATAGTTGTTATGTAGAAAGTAAATTTCTATTGGGTACATTAAGATTTGTTTTCATTTAACCAGAAGTAAAGATATTTTTCTAAATACTTAAAGTTTTTTTAACAGAAAATTATCACAGCAAGCATTGGAAAAGATGATGGATATCTGCATCTACATTTGAAAAGCTGAACACAAGAAGAAAGCAAATTGCAAAGAAAATCATAGTGGAGTGGCCATCAGCTGTTGATGTAGGAATGTGAAATGATGTAGGAAAGGGAAAAAAAAGGATGCTATCTCAAAAATAAACCCCACCTCCCTTTTTATCATAACAAATTCTGTTCTCTTTTGATTGATATGGTGACTAGAGTCAGTCTCTTAAGATTCAGTACACTATTATCTCATTATCTTGGTTATAACTTGTTAATATTGTTAATTTGAATCTGATTTCAAACTTTTCTTAACATGATGATGCCCAGTAGTACTAGACAGAGTGATTCACTAATATTATAGGGAAGTTACTTTTGTTCTTTACTTCCAGAAACTTCATTGTATGCAATTATGAGTTTATGTCTTATGAATTTTATCAGAATTTTCTACTTTAGTTATTCTTGACTACAAATACTGCGAATCAGACCTGGACTTTATATTTACATTTTCGTAAATGCCTGCTTCCCATAACATTTATTTGGCTGCAGACTGGAAAATGCCAAGACTGCAAAAGATAAAAGATAACTGATTATGCAAACACAAATCAGTACTTTGGTCCTTTAGATATAAGGAATAGGAAAACAGAGAAAATACCTACAGAAAGGTCAGCAGCACATGGAGAGGTCAAGGGGAGAAAAGGAGCACTTACTTTTCAATTGTGAAGGTGAGAGTATGAGTTCTAAAAAATAAATATAAATTTAAAAAAACCCAAAGTATGTCTTACCACAAAGCTAAGAATCAAAACTCTTAAGATGCTAACTTATAAATAAGGCAAAAACAAAGCTACAAAGAGACACTAGAATTCTATTTAGTGTAACTGCCACATAAAAGAATAAAAGATAAACCTTAAAATGTAGACTTCTTTACTTTCCTATTTGAAAAAAAAAAGTACTAAAATGAAGACATACGCCGTCCCCAAGTCATTGTTTTTATAATAATGAAAAAGAAAAAGCACATTTTAAAGAGGGGCTACTATTTCAAAAATTAGAGTTTTTCTTCTAATTTGCTTCTAAGACGTTTGTAATGGGGAGATGCTACCAGCTTTGTGAGAACTTTCTCATTTAAAATTCACTTTAATGAGACACACTTTCCTGCCTCCGCCCCTTCCCCCTTAAGAGATTACAGAGACAGGAGTCCTATAATTCTCAACACTATGACATACTTAGATTTTAACTATCTATTTTATAAAATGGATCATTTAGAAAGCAATCCTAGACATGACACAAGTGGAAACTGGTACATTGTCTGAAATCTAGGTAGAAAAGTGTGCACTTCATATATTAATTTTATTCCAGCACGTGCTTTAGTAAAAATTTTAAATCAATCAATAACTTCTCTGCAACTGATTTGACTGTTTGGTTTAATTTTAACCATGTCCATGACAAATCCGAAGAGATAATGAATAGCCTGTGTGCTATGTATATTATATATGACAGATGTATGCTATATGTACACTTTGAAAAATGTTCAGGGCAGTAAGACAATCACAAACTAAATTTACTCAGACGCTCAAAGGAAAATTCAATTTAGGAAATGATATATGTGAAGTATACATGCTCTAATGTGAGATTTGTTGCTAAGAAGAATATGAAAAATGATTCCAGACTAATGTAAATATCAAAACTCAAAAAGCGAGAAGCTATCCAGAATGTATGTGAAAGTTCCTCATTTCCACGAGTTTGAAGCTTTCTTCCCATGATAGACTTACAGATTGTAAAGCAGGCGATACTGAAAACAGATATTCGACTGTCCAAATAATCAGCCACACAATCTTAAGTCATGTGATAGGAACATAAATACACACACTTTTTCTATGTATTAAATGCATTTGCATGATAACAAACAAGTCCCCTTCTGAATTTATTATCATTTAACTGCTCTTACAATTCCTAGATAATTTCTAAACAATTTTTAAGATAAATCAGTCTCTTGTATAAATTCTAGTCTCAGTTCAATCAACAAAATATGTAATATCCATTTTGAAACTTCTTCCTTTTCACAGTATTATTCCTAAAATCCTTTTAATAACATTTTTCTTTCTTTTAGTAAGGTAGCTATAAAAATACTACTGGCAACTTACATAAAGTTTATTCTATACATTGTCCATAAACAGAAAATTGCACTCTGTATGCCTCCCAGCATACAGTTTCTCTGGTCTAATTTCAGGTACCTCTTTTAATCCCTTAAGAAATAAGTATGACAAAACAGAGTAATGTTAGAGTCACTAAAGAAGCACTCCCTTACCTTCTAAACCTGCTTCAATCAGCCCAAACTGTTCCAACAATTTAACAAAAAGCACAATCACGATCAGAACTGCTATCATTTCAAGCCCTTCCAAGTTCATGGTGAGCTAGGTCATGGTCCGACCACAGGTACTGAGGCAAGTGCTCTTCTGCCTGGCTTTCTTTGCAAAGCCATTAAACTACATTAAGAAGGCTACTGCTGGAGAAGCGAGAGGGAGAGAGAGAGGGGGAGAGGGAGAGGCAGAGGGAGAGAGAGAGAGAGAGAGAGAGAGAGAGAGAGAGAGAGAGAGAGAGAGAGAGAGAGAGAGAGAGACGGGTGTGTGTGTGAGTGAGTGAGAGTGTGTGTGTGTGTGTGTGTGGGGAGAGAGAGAGAGAGAGAGAGAGAGAGAGAGAGAGGTGGAGAGAGGTAAAAGGAGAGGTAGAGAGGGAGGAGGGAGAGAGAAAAAGCAGAGAGAAGTAAAGGGGAGAGAATAAAGAAAGGGGAGAGAGGGAGAGGAGAGATGAAGATGCAGAAAGAAAAGGAAAGAGAGAAAGAGACAGTGAGAATGCATCCTGTCTACTCTAGCAGAGGCCAGAAGTAGCAGCCGGATAAACTCAGGCCTGTCAGAATTATCTGTTTCCTCGTTATCACTCTTACACAGAAAGACAGCCATGCATGAAGTAAAGCGCCGATCACCCGAAGACCCAGGAGGTCATCCAGTAAAAGTCCCCAGTAAAAATGACGTGCCCGGAGTGATAGCTAGACATCTGGGAATATGCTGCTCTTGGTGCCAGTCAGGGCTGCTGGTAGGCTTGTTGTGGAGAGTCAGTTGCCTTGGTAACAGAAGCTAACTAATGTGTGGACTCACTCATGCTGGATACTAAGGGAAGAAAAAGGCCTCATCTTGAAATGAAAATTAAAAAAAAATACATAAAAAAGAAGGAGGAGTTAACGATTCTGACTTAGCTGCTTCTGATTCATTGTTTATTACACCAGGGAAAGGGCAAAGATTTTAACCAAACAAGCTAAATGGGGAAAGAAATGGGGATTTAAGGGATTAGTTGAGTATTGACTTTCTACTTTTCAATTAGTTCCTTCTTTCTGATAGCTCAGTGTAGTTAATTATGAATTAACTCTTTCATTTGACTAGTAATGATTACATTTCAACATTTCATGATATATACTTAGTGAACACATAGCGACAAATGTATTTCATTGCAGTCTCTCCAGTAATCTTTTTATTTTAAATAAAAGCACCTTTTGTGATAGAAAAACATTCAATCAGAATAAAAAGCTTTCTTAAGTTTAGAGATATCTTTCATCCAAAACCTGCATATCAGTGGAAATATTCACACCACCAGGAGAAAAGACTGCATTGCAAATGGACCACACAAAGTTTGTGGCATTTTAATTTATTCATCAACCCTAATAACATTGGTACCTGAGCATTTTCCAAAGTAGTAGTTAATTGGATGCATAGATCTTCCTCCTGCTCATTCACAAGCTTATTACTTGCATGTACAACAATCTGTGAGCTTCATATGGGTGAATTAGATGGACTATCATGGCTAGGTGCCAGATACTAGTCTGTTTCTCTCCTAATCCCTCATTCTCAGTTAAAAGAAAATAGTTGAAAGAATTTTAGTTAGTATATTATTCTACTGTTAATTCTTTGCTTGCATAACACTCCCTCTAAAACCATTCAAATGATCTCAATATGTAAATACCTGAAATGCATCAGAACTTCCTATTTAAAACTGGAACAGATATTAGTCCTCCTAGGGGTATGGAGAGGAATGTGGAGTATAGAGAGAAGTAGTGTTCAATAGAAGAAAGATACTCAATTAAATTAGAGTTAAATTAGAATTAGAAGACTTGGGTCCAAACCCCAGCTTGGTTATTTAATTACATTTGGGACCTTTTTCGCTTCAGTTTATGCATTTGTAAAATAAAGCTGCTTAAGATCTTTTCCAACTGTATTTTACCACGGAATTTGGTGAACAAATCAATCAACAAACATTTATTAAGCATCTACCATGTAGCAGACATATATGGTGTCATCCATCAGACATGGATACAAAGAGCCTACATTCCAAGCATGAGGAAGATTAGAGTTTAAATTATAATTAATCAACATATATTTGTAATCTTCCTATTTGTCCTAAGACTTTTGAATGCTTTTTCTCCCTTAAAAATTTACCCTGTCCCTGAAATCTACAAATTGAGCTGCTCTGTTGGAACAGTACTTCTTTAGTACCATATGTTTCTGTCTTATTGTCTGAACTGGTGTTGAAGTCTATTCTTCCCCCTCTTTCTTTTGCCTACTTTATGAGTAGCTGACAACTACAATTTACTCCAGAAGAAGAAATTGCTCAGTTCCCTTACCCTTATGTCCAGTTAGGTAGTACCCATCCTATTCAGAAGTGCAGACTTGTGGAAAGCTCTGATTCACGAATTTCTTTCCCTGACTTCACATTTGTACCCCTTCCTTGTTATTGGTGTCCTTACCTTGTGGGCTAACATTTCTCTACGGTTATAATCCAGACTAATCTTAGAAGCTGGCAGAATAGGGAGGAGTAAAGTGAGGAGGTCCTTCAATCGAAATAACTTCTTCCTTAGAAGCCAAGGGGCCTCAAATTCTAACACGAATAATAATTTCTGATATTTGCCTTTTGGGGATGAGTTGAAGAGTGAGGAAAATTCCTTCTGACAATACAGGTTAGCATGTGTTTTCTAATTTATAATCTGATGGATATTGCCGGTTCTCAAAGAAGACCAATCCAATTCATTTACAAGTCAAGAAATCATCCTCTTGAAGAGAGATGGCCATAGCACTAAAAGATTAAGTTAGTCACCTAACCCTTGTCCTCTTTATTCTTGGGCAGGAACTGGTTGCATTGAATCATGGGGGCCGATATTTGACCAAGGGTTCCCCCCAACTACATTTGATCCTTAACAATTCAATGCATTGAGTACGGCTAATATTCTTAGACCACTTTTACAGACAAGAAAACCAAGGCTTAGAGAAAACTACAGAAGCATAGATTCTGAAATAAGGAAGGGATTTTATTGGATTTAGAGCTGAAGGAATCTTATCATCTAATATACTCTATTGCCATCATTTTACCAGCCAGGAAACTAAAGCCTACAGACATTATTTCCCAGGGTTCTTAAGGTAGGAAATAGCAGAGGTGGAATTCATGCTTGAGTCCTCTCATGACAAATCCAGCCTAGTTTTGTTCTGCAACATGCTGCCTCTTAGTCTTCTCTTTTTATAGAGAAGAAGACATGGAAGGTCAGAATGGATAAGTGGTTTTCCCAAGAACAGAGAGCTAGTGAGTAACAGAATTAGAAATCGAAATCAGATTATCTGACTAAAAAATCCAGGCATTTTTCCATTATAACATTGTTGCCCAGGAGCTCATCGCCTTCTCCAGGAGGTTTTGTTTTGTTTTTGTTTTTGAACTTTATATTCTTGTAATGCAAACATTAATAGGAGATGAAACAGATTAAGTCATTAAGTCCTTATTCTGATTTATTTATTTACATCATTTTCAGTCCTTGGCTAGATGAGCTTGGTAACACTGAATATTATTTACATTACAATCCCCCAAGCAATTGGGGGATAAGGAGAGAGTAATGGGAGTAAAAAGGGGTCTTGAGATGAGGACTCAGGTATGAAGAGGATCAACCTTGGGAATTCTACAATTTTGCCTAAGGTGGCCTTGGTTGCAGCACTTAAGAAATCAAAATAGCATAATCGGATATCTATATCTCACAAGTTCTCTCAAAGTATCACTCCTTCTGGCATCATTTTCCCAATTCACATCTGGAATGAGCAGGCTGGGTTGCTACAGGGCAAAACAGATGCGAGGCTATGCCCTTAACGCTGTAGCCTGTGAGCCTTTGCTGATGTGATTTTTCTCTAACAATTGACCAGTGGACTCAGTACTTGGAAAAGGCATTCTCTTAAATACAGTAGCAAGAACAAAGTTAGTTTCAAAACATTTTCCCATAAAAACCTGAAAAGCCCTCAGGTAAAGGGAAGGGGCTTACCATGAACTTAAGGTATAATGGTAGTAAGCATCAGGGTAATTTGGGAACAAAAAAGTCTTCATATTCTCTCTCTCTCTCTCTCTCTCTCTCTCTCTCTCTCTCT
>CM053601.1:124284601-124369864 GCA_028646575.1 Pseudocheirus occidentalis | reverse complement strand
TATACAGGCACTGAGTTAGGGAGATCATCTTGCCCTACTGGAAAGTCAGAGGGACGATGGGGGAGGACATATGAGAAAGCAGATTGGGGGAGGGGCTATATGGTGGGATTGCTGTTTTGCGGATGGGGTTGGGGGAAAGACAGGGAGAAAACTTGTAATTCAAAATCCCAAGGAAATTAATGATGTAAACAAGAAAATTTTTAAAAAGGAATTTTAAAAAAAGGAAAGGTAACTACAAACAAACAAGTATATTTGGTTGTTTTGGAGTTGATATCTACAGGGAAAGAAACATGCACTTTGTACAAATTCAGTGGTAGGCAAATGGTGGTGGTCTAGCTTAGCACTTGCTAACCTTCCCATAAATAGAACCCCAAATTTCTAATAGTGAGTGGGGAAACTTATTGATAAGAGTCTTATACATAAACTTAATGTAACTATAGCTTCATATTTAGTACTGCTGTCCAAACATTCACTTTCATTATTTTTCAAAATCTTTCTTCTGTAAAAAATGAAATATAGTTTAATAAAGGAAAATTGTATTCATCCAAAGTACAAAATCAGGCAAAATGTCTTTGCAATTATTTAGTATGTAAGTACTCATACCAAGTATATCGTGCAAAATGCAAACATGAATTGTTTTTAGAAAAACTAACATCCTTTCGTCTATCCATAATTAAGCATATTATAGAACTATATCAGTGAGCCTCTACCCTCTTTGTGGCTCTCAGCATCTTCTTTCTTTTGAGTTCTCTTAGTTATGTCCTTCAATGTCCTCATAGGTTAGAGTTTATTTTTTTCTAGAGTAGTTTCTCAGCAACAAAACATTATTAGCCATTTACCTAATACTTCTACTGAAACACAACAAAACACTCATTCAGCCATTAAAATGTTAGAGAGAGAGAAGGAATTTTAGAGATCTCATCTAGCACCTTCATTTTCAATGCAGAAAAAAATGGCTCCCGATAAAACTGCAAAACTATAAAAAGGTTTCTACTTTCAACACTAATGGTAAGCAACTGAATATAATCCTCATCTTAGAACCTGCATAGACACTTTTCATAAAATAGATATTATAGAGTATTTTATAGTGTTTGGTGCCCATTAGTCAGCTTCCTGAGATTTTTATGTAGAGTAAATTTGTTTCTGTTTTAAAGCAAGAAAGAAGAAAAACTCTCGGAAGTGTACTATGCTTCTAATAGGCTGTGCTAAAGTTACCATCAGTGACGAAATGTATTAAGTATCCAAGGGACCAAAAAAGAGAAGTGCTATTTCCAAATATATTGTGGGATTACCTTGTGTTTAAAGACAGCATCTTTATTAAAATCACACAACTTTTAGTATGGCCCAAAACAAGTTCCTAACTATTAAGGCTGCATTGCTACATGTCATAGAAAAGAAAGTAGTGGCTTCTTTTATCATGTTTGTGCATAACATACAAAGGCAAGGTCCCTTAGGAAGAGGGTCAGTAGGAGAAATGTTTTTATACTTCTGAGTTAATACTTTCGTAGATCTATGATTTCAACTTGAGTTCCAGTTCTACAAATCATTACTTCTCCATCTTTATTCATTCTTTGTTATGCTTATTTATTCCCTTTCATAAATCCTATATACTTTGTACATTCAACAATATCTATTGATCATATTATGTCAGATGCAACCACCTTCAAAACAGATCATAGTACAAAAATGTGTATCAGCTCAATTATGGTTGTTAATACTTAGGAAAGCTAACTTCTAGAATGTTTTCTTACAAGACTCATTATCAAAGCTATTCAGTTCTATACCCTTCCTATATCCAGTCTCTCTCTCTCTCTCTCTCTCTCTCTCTCTCTCTCTCTCTCTCTCTCCTTTCCTTCCTTCCTTCCATCCTTCCTTCCTTCCTTCCTTCCATCCTTCCTTCCTTCCTTCCTGTCTATTTTTCTGTCTTTCTTTATTAGGTCTTGCCCAAGTTAGCAGTACAATGACTACCCATAGACCTCATCCCACTGATGACTAGCACAGGACCTTTGACCTACAGTTTCTATCCTGGTCCATTTCACCCATCTTAGGCAGTATGTTGGCTCCTTGCTGCTCACTATATTGTTGCCATACTTAGTGCAGCTACTCAATCAAATTTAGCCTTACTGCAACTCAGAACTCTGGAACTCAACTGGCCACTCTCAATTTCTTCTGTAGCAGGAATTGTAGATACACACTGGCTCATCATCATCAACACAGTTGATATTTCTGAAAGCTGTGAAATGAATATATAGTATATCTCAATCAATCCATAAGTTAACTACAAGGCCATGACTAAATGGAAAATACTTTGTCAGACACTGAGAGATGTAAAATTTGGATGAAATATTTGAGGTCATTTTTACGGAGATTGTATTTCAGTTTATAAAGAAATAGCAATTATAAAAGATAACTTATAAGTGTATAAGAGAAGTATGAATAAAGTGGTAAATTATTTTGACTAGGGAAGACTGGGGAAAACTTTTGGTGACAGGAAGTATTTAAGTGGGGTATTTGGTAAAGAACCTGAGCAGTAGCCAAGATGCCTAGATAATTGGCAGTTGAGACACCAAGTCCTGCAAAGAGCCAGCCTAGCTGTTTAAGGGAAGCATCTCATTCACTGATGATTTCTCAGCCCAAAGTGAATTTGGAGAGCCTTCATGAAAGAAGAAAAAGACTCCCAGGTATAGTATCTATGAGGGATTCTTTAGTTCCATGTGCTACTTACATATGGGTCTCTCTACTTCTCCACTTTAAGTATGAGTCCACCGCCTTCAAAATCTTCTTCTGAAAAGGGAGAGTATGTCCCCTGGTTGCTGTTTTTTTTTGGGGGGGATTATTTTGTAACTACTATTCTTTCTGTACCTTCTTTACAACTTCAGCAAACTGATGGCAATTGGTTAATTTAAATTGAGAAGCATATTTCGTTGGGGAGTTATGAGTGATAGTAATAGAAATCCCAAAACATCACTATCATTATCCTTGGAATCCTGAGCAGGTGCTATACTTATTGGACTCTGGGGAACTAACCGGTCAATCCTTTGTGAGATGGGACAGTGAGCTCAAAGGTTGTCCTTTATGAGCATCTGATATCTAGGCCACATATCACACCAGCTCTTCCATACTTGTCTCTGATTCTTTCCTATAATTTTATCCCACCTGCACCTGTACCTGAACTTAAATCTTCCTTTGGAAACAGCAGTTTCCTAGAGCAGCAGGTTGGTTTCAATTTCATTCTACAAAAAGGTAAGCCTTTGACCTAGCAATACCTCTACTACATCTATTTCCAAAGATCATTAAGGAAAAAGGAAAAGAACTTATTTGTTTCAAAATGTTTATAACAGTTTTCTTTGTGGCGGTAAAAGAGGTGGAAATTGTAGGGATGCTCATCAAATGGGGAATGGCTAAACAAGTTGTGGTATGTGATTGTAATGGAATATTACTATGCAATAAGAAAAGATGAGCTCAATTATGTTAGAAAAACATGGGAAGACTTGTATGAAATAATGAAGAACAACATGAGCAAACCAAGAGAACATTGAATTCAGTAGCTCCAATACTCTTTTAAGAACAACTTTGAACAAATAAATCATTTTGGCTATTATAAATACTGAAATTAAAGCACATATGAAGACAGACACTACCTGCATTCAGAGAAAGAACTGATAAATAGATGTATAGAATAATTTTACATATATATGTATATACATACACACATGATATATTTGTGTCTAATGGTAGCCATCTATAGAATGGTGTGGGAGAGAAAAATAAAAGGAAAAAAGAAATTTACATGATAATTTTAATATATATTTAAAAGGAATAGCAATTTGTACACAAAAGATTTACAGTTTCATGTGTAATCATTTTTATTTTACTGTTATGAAAATGCTATTTTATTCCATAAATTAAAAATAAATTTTAAAAAGGTAAGCCTCAATGAACAACTCACTGCCTACTGAGAAAGGACATTCACAGCTCTGAACTCACTAGCACTAGGCTGCTTTCTGGAAAGAAATGCAGTTATTAACTTTGAAGACTGTGCTTATATATTATAATGAACATAAACCGCTGCTTTATAAGTGATGCTTCATCTTATAGCCTGGGAGTAAGCTTAGTTGCACGCTACCAGATGGCATTGAGAAATGAGTTGCTTACCATGCAAGAACACTATCATCTATAGAATACAACTACGCATGTTTGATAAAGAAGTCATTGGTATTATCACAGGTCATCAAGTATTTCTATAACTAACTCTACAAGTCCTCCTTTACCAGTTGTATTGCTCATGAACTGCTTGTGGGCTGCTTTTCTAAGGCTATACCAACCCCTAAATTAGTATTTAATGCTGTGTCTCTCTTCCATGGACTTGAAGAAATAAAACTGAATGTTTTTTCAGTTTCTTCCATCTTTTACCAACTTACCACATAGCCAAAAAATTATTCTTAGAATGCAGATGTACTTAATTCTCTCTAGGAAAAAAAACACAAGCTCTTCAGCCTGGCTTTGAAAGCCCTCCATAATATTGGCCCTAACACTTTTATTCAATTCATCACTACTACTACTACTACTACTACTACTACTACTACTACTACTACTACTACTACTACTACTACTACTATTACTACTACTACTATTACTACTACTACTACTACTACTACCACTACTACTACCACTACTACTACTGTTACTACTACTCCTCTACTACTACTACTACTACTTCTCTACTTCTCCCTCCTTCTTCTTCTTCTCCTTCTTTCTTCTTTCTCCTCCTCTTCCTCCTTCTCCTCCCCCTACTTCTTCTTCATCACCATCACCATCACAAGTTTGATCTCATTTTATCCTTACACTTACATCAACCCTGGGAGAAAGGTACAATTATAATCTCTATCTTACCAACAAAGAAGATGAGATAGACGGAGAGTAAATAATTTGCCCAGGCTACATAGTTAGTAAGCATTTGAGGCAAGACTAGAATTGAGGATTGAAACCTTAAACAAGTGAAGTATGTTCTAGATCTTTTTTTTCTCCATAGGAAGTGACCCCGACTTAGTGTTTCAGGCATTATCGTCAAGCATATGTATGTAAGGGTCAGCTAGGTAGCACAATGGATAGCTCGCCAGACCTATAGTAAGGAATACTCATTTTACTGAGTTCAAATCTAGCCTTAAACACCTACTAAGCTCTGTGATACTGGGCAAGTCCCTTAACCCTGTTTGCCCCAGTTCCGCCATCTGTAAAATGAGCTGGAAAAGGAAATGTCAAACCACTTCAGTATCCTTGCCAAGAAAACATCAAATGGGGTCACAAAGAGTTGGATATGACTGAACAACAACAACAACAACAACACACACACAAACACAACTAGATTTCCTGATCATGAAGAACAGCCAGTCTTCTAGGTACTTACAGTCTGGTGCCTCACATGTGCAGGTACATGTACAATGTTATGTACATGACAATGGCACTACATTTGCAGAGGTTTCATCTTCAATTTGGGTGAGTTGAGTATAGAGATGAATCACATATATAACAATAAGTATTATTATATAAAGCAGAAAGGAGATATCCATTAAATAGCCCATCTAGTCCAATTCATATTTATTCCTATAGTTGGACCACGTGTCTTCTTAGATCCTTGACCATTCTGGAATTCTGCGACTGTGATTGAAAGTTTTTCAGTTTTTGGTTATTGCCTTTGCAATTCTAGTACCTAACTGATTATCTCTAGAGACTCAGACTCTGTCAACCAGAGTGGTGTCCTTGAAAGACTTCTAGATCAGTCTGGGCTCAGCATTACAGTTCCTTAGTTTTCTACTCTCGGTGTCAATTTTATGAATTTAGGTGCTTTACCCAAGGTCAGTGGTTTCAGGGCATGTCCCTTCTGTGTTCTTTTGGAAGCAAAGGTAAATGTGTGGCATCTTGATCATTTGCTGTTAAAGTTGATAAGTTCTCAAACTTTTGGCAAAAACTACAATCCAGAACCAGTGAATCTGCAAAATACAGAATGCCAGACACAATTATATGTGATAATTTTCACTCACCTAATTTGAGGTTTTTTTTATAAAACATTATAATAAGGAACTTCTCCATATTGTCACTGTCATGATTCATCACCCTCAACAAAAAATGGTGAGACTGAAAAGACAGTGTAGGTTAGCAATGAACCTCTAAGGCCATTGTTTGAGGCTTATTATCTTTCAACATGTAATTTTAGGTTTAATAATGAGGCTCTCCATCAGAATTGCCAATCATGATTCAAGAATTGCTCAAATGATCTCTATCCAGACTTATCTAAGGATTTAGAAGAGCAAAATCAAGATATTCTGAATATTTTCTCTAGTCATTTATTCTTGTTATATTTTGTCAAAAGCTTTACCACCACCACCCACCCTACAGTTTTTTTTTTCTTTTTTAGGACCATAGAGTTGGACTGAGGTATGCTCTTATAATTGAAATCACAAGGCTTGTGTCAGATGAACTTTAGAGTATAAGTGGGGTAACATCACTCTATTAATCACTTCTGAAAGTGTTTCTTCTAGAAATATGTGTCAATTACGGGCCACAAGAAACATCATCTTTAGAGCTGTCTGGCACTAATATTTTTATTGTTGGTTATACTTCCTAAAGAATTAATAAGAGTCAACAAAATTAATGAAGCAAAGATAATAACTCTCATAACATCACCACTATAGTCATCAAATTATATCCTAGAATAAAGACTGTTAAACTTGCAAAATTATATTTTCATAACTAGTTTTTAGTCCCTTTGTATTTCCTTAGTTTTTGCTGTAGGAATTGCTAAGAATTTTGTGGGGGAGGGGATTTTTTTTATAAAATAAAATCAGTCACATTAAAAGTGTACTGTCTTTTATCTTTTTATGCATATATAGCAAAGTGCATACCGTAACTTATACAACCAGATAAAAATCTCCTCATGAAATGGGGCTCCCTGAGTGACTATATACTTATTCCAGCAGTACTGGTATTGTTCAAGGCATTTTGGGAATGAAACATTTTGAATTGTCTTCAGATCCACCTAATAAGCTACATTAGAAAATCACTGACTGATAGAATTTAACAGCTGAAAGAGACCCTAGAAATCTTCTCAACCATTCTCTTTGTTTTATAATTTAGAATGTGAGTTTCAAGGAGGTTGAGTCTCACTACTTTATAGTCACATTTAGAATTGGTTGTTTTTAATAACGTCACAGAGATCAATCATTCACCTTATTCAACTAGCTTGTTTACAAATGATTCTTAGTTTTTTGTATTTTAAAAATGTTCACCAAAGGACGGGAACTTATTAACACTGAGGATCATCAAAAGAAAAAACTGTATCATTATGATTCTGAAGGAAATTCCCCAATACAAGTTTTGAAAAGTATCATGAGCAGTTGGAGCTTATTGTAAAATGAGAACAACATTTTAAGGTATTTACTTTGAAGGGAACGACATTAATCTGCATGTGTAAATTCTGATCCCTTAAAAAATATGTCATACTTTAGGTTAGTTATGTATCAAAAGTGAATGCTAATAGATGGACTGCCCAAGAGATACCCTGGCATCAAATGAGATATTATGAGTACTGAAGGAAGGCAGCTATTTAATGGAGTGGAAGTTTTATTAAATTTTACAAATATTTTCCTGGGTAAGGTAGTATATCAGCTGATTGACATATAGTAAGAAAAAAAAAGAGTTCTCACCCTTAACAAGCTTACATTTAATAGGAGGATGTGACAGGGACAAAGATAAGTAAGTCTAAGACAGAGATTGATGAGTCAAGATTTCCTAAAAGAATTTGAGAAGAGACAGAGTACTAACAACTGGAGAGATCAAGGAAAACTTCTTAAAGAAAATGGTACCTGAAGTCAGCCTCTAAGGAAGTTAAAAAAATCTGGAAGACCAAGATGAATGAAGAGTACATTATACACATGGGAACTGGTTTGTGTGAGTACACAGGAAAAGGAGAGGGGATATTCAGTCTGAGAAGAGCTAGTAGTCCAAGCTGGTTGAAATGCAAAATATATGAAGGGAAATAATATGAAATGAGTCCAGAAAAGTCAGGATGAAGCAGATTGTGAAGGCTTTTGCTTGGGAGGCTAAGTAGTTTGCATTTCATCCTAGAAGGAATTATAGAAAGTTTATGAGGGAGGGAATAACATGGCCAAACACATTCCTTAGGGTGATTATTTTGGCAGTTATAGAATGAAATAGAATGAGTGCAAAACAGAGCAAAGGGACCAATTAGTAGGCTACAAAAATAGTCCAAATGAGAGGTGATGATGACCTAAAGAAGGTGGTGGTAGAAATGTCAGTAGAAAGACTGGGAAGTATGTGGGGCATGTTTTAAAGGTAAAATTGGTATAATTTAAGGGCTTAGTGGATATGAGGGGGCAGGGAAAGAAAGATTTGTAAGGCTGAGTCCAAGGCCATGAGCAAGTGTGATAGAAAAATAGAGATATATTTAAGAGAAACAGGGAAACACAAGGGAAGTTTAGATTTGTGGAAATGATGAAGTATGTATGTGTATATATGTATATATATATATATGACATTCAATTATGATACTCAATTATGATCTTTAGGCCAAAGCCTATACATATATAAAATTATTATATATTATTATATTATATATTGTCATATATTATATTAATTATATTATATTATGTCATATATTGTGTCATATTACATTGTGTCATATTATATTATACTATACTATATTACATTATATCATATCATATCATATTATACTATATTATATATATATATATATATATATATTGGCTTTGACATAAAGATCATAATTAAGGCTATATGAATAGCTAAGATTACTGAGAAAGAAGACAGAGACCCACTAATACCACTTCTGGGGTTGTACCCCAAAGAGATCATAGAAATGGGAAGAAGACCCATATGCACAAAAATTTTTATTGCAGCTCTCTTTGTGGTGGCAAAAAACTGGAAATTAAGGGGATGCCCATCAATTGTGGAATGGCTAAACAAGTTGTGGTATATGAATGTAATGGAATACCATTGTGCTATAAGAAATGGGTAGGAGACAGTTTTCATATTCACCTGGAGAGCCTTATACAAACTAATGCTAAGTGAGAAGAGCAGAACCAGGAAAAATTTGTACACAATCATAGACACATCATATGTATGATGATCAACTTTGATAAACTGAACTCTTTTCAGCAATGCATAGTTATAAGACAACTCTACAAGTCTCAGGATGGAAGGACATATCTACATTCAGAGAAAGATCTATAAAGAATGGAGTTTAAATGGAGACTGAAGCACTCTAAATGCTATCATTCTTTTTCATGTTTGGTTCTTTCTTTTTTCCCATTGTTCACTCCATTGGTTACAACCCTTCTATACAACCAGACTAATGTCCAATTTGAAAGTATTTGCAGATCCAGTACTTGACTGCATGCCACCATGGGGGAGGGGGTTGGAGAGGGAAGGGAGAAAAATTTGAAACTCAAGAGATTATGGAACTGAATCTTGTAAACTAAAAGTAAATAAACAAATCAAATTTTTTTTAAAAAAGGAAGCCAAAAGAAAAGAAAAGGTTTAGGACAGACTTGAGAATGATGATCCATGAAGGACTCTGAGCTTCAGAAAGACCAAGGAGGATGAAGATTGAGAAAAAGTCACTGAATTTAGTAGTACAGGGATCATCTGAAACCCCCTCGTGAGCAGTTTTCAAAGGAAGATTGACATGTATTGATCAGAGATTATGAGGTACTGGATATAAGGAACACAGACAACAATCGGACAATGAAAAGGAAAGAGATCAGGGCAACTGACTGAAGGGATAGCAGGATCAAATGAAAGTTTCTTAAAGATTGGAAAAATGTGAGCATGTGGGAAAGCAGTAAGAGAGAACTGATTAAATATTAACTACTATTAAGAACTTGTCTTCTCTTGTCTCTTCTCCCATCTAGATAGAAAGGGAATGAAAGTGAAAGAGAAAGGGAGAAAGCTAGATGGTACAATCTCCTGGAAAAGACTGGAGGAAATGTATTCAAAGGCCTGTGGAAGGAGCAATTGTTCTTAAATCTCTGATTGAACAAAACAAGAGAGGATGGGTGAAGATTCAGATCATTTATGAAGTAGAGACTGAATGATATGAGGGAGCTTAATTTTCTTGGTCAAGAAGGAGAAATGACCATGTTCTGGACATGGGAGATGCAAGGATACTTTAGGAATTTGAAAAGAAAGTAGAATGTATCACTAAGCATCTATTAAATGCCTATCTAATGCACTCCTCTAGGCTCCAGGGTGACAAAAATAAAGAAAACAGTTACTACTTTCAAAGACTTTGACTTCTAATAGAAAAGACAAAAAAAGGTGATATATTCGTATACCACAATGTGGTTTGTGGTAGAGATATAAGTTTACCACATTGTGGCATGTGACAGAGAGTTGGCCAAGGAAGGCTTATTTTCAAAAATGTTACATAGCACTGAGGTCTAATTTGAGATGAGATGAAAATGTCTTACAGTTGATATAGTTGAAATACTATATGTCTTTCTTCAGCTTTTTAGTAGCTCAGGAGCAGGAACAGAGAAGAAAGATGGTGGAAGTTACCCAAGATTGAGGATTTAGGCAATCTTATCTGCTGGTTTAGACTCAATTATTATCTCTTCCTTGATGCCAAAAAATACATACACATACATAAACATGCTTTCTTTTTCTTTTTCATTTTAATGTTTCAAAAATGCACACTTTCATTAGTATAATTAATTTCTCTATTGACATAGATTTAAATATACATATATGGATATATTCAGCCCTAATGGTGGGGATGACCCAAGATTAAACACACAAATGCGGTAAAGATAACAATGTAAAAGATTCTACAACAAATTTTAAACCTGTAAGATGTATAAAGAGAGAACCATCATTGCCTCATGACCAAAGTAACTAAGACTGAGGAAGCTAACTCCTAAAGTTTTGGACAAAAAGAAATGACTTTTTGGTCAAAGTCATTCATGAACATATCTATTCAAGTCTAATAAAGGAATATATACACTAAAAAGGTCACTTATCTATGAAAGTATTTGAAATATTGAAATACCGTATTAATATACATGAGTTTTTATATGATATACATGTATATTGTGTGTATCTAATTATTTTCCCATAGAAATCTTTTTCATAACCAATACCAATACATTTTAAGATGATTTGAGAGACTTTGGGCTGACAGTCTTTGACCAAGGAACTGAGTATTTTTCTATGTGAAGTTAATCAACAACTTTAGATTAATTAGCACTTTCCAGCTTGCCTTTTCAGCTTTTTGTGAATTTGTGTCTTTTTCTTTTCACATTCTATCCACTTATTTCTATTCTTTGGAGTTCCACTGGGAAAAAGAGAAATGGGATAAAACAGAGGCAAAATTCTAAGTGTTCAAATCTGCCATCTCTTATCTGTTAGAAAAAGGACTGATAAGGAGGACATTCCAATTTAGAACTAGAATAAGGGTTTTGGGTGGGGCTAGGTGAATAGAGCACCAGTCCTGGAGTCAGGAGGACCTGAGTTCAAATCCAGCCTCAGACACTTAACACAGAAACTAGCTGTGTGTCCTTGGGCAAGTCACTTAATCCCAATTGCCCTCCAAAATGCAATAAAATAAAATAAAATAGAATAAGGGTTTTGTGTTTCCATGAATTACGATTACTTGTATCATCTCTGCCTATGTTAGCATGGATAATTGGAAGTTTGCTGCATCATGTAGAGTTAAGTGATGCTAATAATTTATTTCCTATAACACTGGGTAAAAGCAAGTCACATGCTTGCACTAGATGTGGAAATAGCATCTGAAGCTGGGTAGTAATTAACCCCCCCCATACTAATTTATAAAGTTAAAAAAAAACAGAGGCTAGAAAAAATATTCCCTCCTTTTTTGTTTTATCTGTCATTTTAATGCTTCAAAAGATGCACATCTTCAGGAGTGCCATTAATTTCTCTGTTCACCCAGATTGCAATTCTACTTACCCCTTAGTAGATGGCTTCACAACTCCATGGGCTGGTTAGCAATGTTGAGATGATACCCTGTCTTCACAGAGCTTTGTCCTCATGCAACAGATACACTGCTTGTCACTTAGCCTATACGATTGATTGATCTCTTTTATATATTCTCAAGACATAAGCTCTGTACAAGCAGACACTTTGTCACTCTGCTCCTAGCACCCTAAGCTAAAGGAAAACTGCAGTTCTACTGTGTTTTTTTATTTTTACTTTTTTCTGTCTTTGAAAACGTTCTTGCTTTTGAAGTATTCTTTGATTTTGGTTTTTACTGACTGCAAGTTTATATGGGAACAGAACAACTGAGAATTCACTTTACAGAAGTCTTGTCATAGAAAGAAGCTTATTTTGCTTTTCATGGGAATAATCCCATGGTTTTACATGGTTAGTAAGAGTTCTCTTGAGCTTCTGTTTTCCTAGACAACAGAAACATAGTGAATGACTAAATCAGGGCTCACTTAAAAATGAATTATGTTTATTCCATAAGCAAGTTGTGGCAAAAACTCAACATGATTCTTTTTACAGAAGTCAAGTGCAGAATAATAAAAATTGATAATAGATATATGAGATTAGGACATCTGAGCTTCAATGCTAAATGACAATCCAAAATGAGGTATGTGAAACAGAAGTCTGTAAAATCATATGTTTTTACCATCTTTAACAAGAAGTAAATTCAAATTGGTCATAGGGGTAACCTTATGAGCAGCTAGGTGGTACAGTAGATAGACTTGTCTTCCTGAGTTTAAATCTAGCCCCTGACACTCACTAGCTGTGTGATCCTGGGTAGCCCACTTAACCTTGTTTGCCTCAATTCTCTCATTTGAGGAAGGAAATTGGGTCTTAGATACTTACTAGATGTGTGACCCTGGTGAAAGTCACTTAATCCTATTTGCCTCAGTTTCCTCAAATGAGTTAAGAGAAGGAAATGACAAACCACTTGCCAAGAAAACCCCAAGTGGGGTCATGAAGAGTTGGGCATAACTGAAATCACTGAACTACAACAAGAAACTTTTTATAGCATTTGCATGCATTGCCATTTGATTCTTGCAGCAACTCTTGAGAGTAGATAGTAAAAGCATTATTAATCATCTAACAGATGAAGCAGTTTAGGAATATTAGTTTAGAGCTCAGAACTGGAAGAAATTAAATTAATGAGGATTGCAGGGAATCGGTCCTAGAAGAACCTGTCCAGGATAGAACCCATGTTCCCTTATTTCTAGTGACTAGAATCTAGTCCAGTGTTCTTTTTAATGCCTCATATATGCCTCTTAATATTTCCAATAATTTTAATGAATATGAATTAAAATGAATTTGCAACACAATGCTACCAGATGCACACATGTATATGTACACATACATACACACACACACACACACACACCAGCATTAAGAATCTGCCTTTGTCTATTCTGTATAGAAGGGACAGAGCAGTAAAATGCTTCTAGTGACACTGGACTTGGATTCCTCTGTGCCATTTGAGGCACTTCCACTTCAGAAAGACACAGACAAATTGGAAATCATTTGGAAAAGGATGAAGGAAAAAGTGATTAGAAAAGAGAGGGGTTTGATTTATGAGGAAAGATTAAAGGAGATAAATGCCTATTACTTGGCTAAGTGACAAGTTGGGATATGATATGAATCTGCAAACATTTATGTGATGCAAATATGGATAATGGAGAGAAACAATGCATGTATTATAAGATAGCTAGAAGAAATGTAATGTAAAAAAGAAAATGTAGCCAGTGTGAGGAAAAAAATGTTGACAGGAAGATACATTCACCATACCCTTTGAATGAATACCATGTCAGCTCTGCTCAGTTTAAAGCAAACAGAAATACTATTCTACAATTTTTAAATCAGAAAATAAGATTCAAATTTATTTTTATCTCTGAAGAAATATATAGCACAGTAGATGGAGGGAAGGTTCTGAACAGAAGTTCATGATGAGAATTTCACAAAAAGATAAAAGGACCAAATCTGTCAGATTCTTTTTTTTTTAATATAGGCTCATTGACCACTTCTTAAAAGAAGAACTTCAACAAAGTGAGGCTTACTAGGAAGCTGTAGGTGGTAATGACAGGGAAGATCTATTCTATGGTATCCAACACACAGAAATGCAGAAAATAGATTTTCACTAGATCTCAGGAGTAAAAAAAAAACAACAACAAAAAAACCAAATACCTCTTCCCTGAAAAGGAGCCAGACAAAGAAATGGCATAAACATCCTTTCTCAATGTAGAAGGCTGCTAGTAAATCAGAAAGTGATAGTAATGGGATTCTGAAATACCTGGTTATGGCCATTACTGCTATTAAATCCAATGCCTAGTCACACTGTATTTGGCAATTCTTGGATATCCTGCTATCCCAGCAAAGTTATGATATTTAAAACTGTGCTGCAAAATCACTTTTTGAGCACATTTTTTCTTTTAAAATCTAATCCAATAATAAAAATATAATAAGAACAAAGAGAAAAAATTCATCAGATTCCCTCAGATAGTATGACATCTTGAAAAATCCTAGGAGGTCTTAATTTTCATCTCACTTAGCTGACCAATGAATTGCAGATATTACAAAATTTAACTCTGGGAGGTAATGGCAAGATTTCTTATTTGAGATTGTAGGAAGAATCATCAATGTTGAGATTTAGCTACAAGTTGCAGGAAACATATTCCTGCCAAAAGGTCCATGGGTGGATGGTTAAGCATAAGTCAATTATTGTCTCTCATATTGAAAAATTATATCTGTTGGATGTAATAGATCGTTACGATCTTTATTGGATAACTGATTCTAGTTATAAGCCAGGTTTTTACTTCCTTAGAGAAATAGAGAAAGAAGGTAATCATTTGGTGCTCCAAATAAAAATCAATTGTGGTTTTAAACAGTGATCCTAATTACTTATTTTCACATGAGCATGTAATAAGAAGTAGAATGATCTAGTGGGAAAAAATGTATATTTTTAGTCAAAGCATGAATTCAGATAATGTCTTTGTCATATAACAAACACATGACCTTGAACAAAGAAACTTAGCCTTCCTGGGTCACAGTTGCCTCATTTTCAAAATGAAGGTATCAGACTAGGTGATCTCCAAAGTCCTTTCCAGTTTTTATGACATGATTTCATGAAAACCTATTATTGAAAGGAACTATGTGAACTCACTTCATCAATAGAGATTTCAAGTCCCTGTCATGAGGAACACAGAAGTTTAGTGACATGTCTAACATCCCATAACTAGTAAAATCTGAGGATTATAACCTATTTCCTTCCCTCCAAATCTACCATTCTATCCACTGTCATTCTACCTCTAAAAAGTTAATACTTTTCTATTAAGTAATTAATACCAATATAAAATTTAAGTCTTAAAACAACAGATGAGGTGCTGATTCTGTCAGAGATGTGGGTAGTAGAGGCTATATAAGTCCTTACCTCAACCCATTCATTTCCTTACTATTCCCCCCTCCCAATTCCCCAAATACCTTAGGTCTCCAAGAAAATCAGATTTTGCCTGACCTGTAGAATTCTGCATTTGGAATTACCCTTTGTTTTAGTTTGCCTTCTGGAATTATGTTTCTGAAAGTTTGAACCTGACCTTTTGTTTAATTTCCCCCATGCTATTTGCCCTTCTCCATCCAAATTCCATCTAACAGTCCTGAGGCTCTCAGCACCCAGCCCCCTACTTCTCAACCTTACACTACTGTAAATCTTGACTGCCTACACCATTATCTCCCATATCAGGTCAGAAGAAGTAAATAATTTTGTTGCTAAATGAGTACTACAGAATGATAATAAGTACTATAGCCATCAGAGGGATGGAGGGATCTTTTTAGTCTGAAGTAGCCAGGGAAAGCTTCACAAATGAAGTGATATTTGACTTTGAAGTAAGTAAGACCTTCAGTGTCAAAGATGGTAAAATATAGTGGAAAATAAATACAATGCTAATTATCATTGCCAGATTTAATGAGTTTTATTTCAATCTAACTCACAAGGGTGTTGTGAGGGGAAAATTTTGTAGAAATATGAATTATTATTATTTCTATTATCTCAGACTAGGATGAGAACAAAGCTTACTTAGCCTTGTGGAATTTTAAAAGACCAATCAATTTATTGGCTCGAGACATTTTTAAAAAAAACTATATATGAAGAAATGTTTTAAGAGAAGCAATGTATTCGGATGGTTTATAATGAAAATTCTTCAAGCACAGACTGTTAGTATTAACTATAGAGAACTTTTACTCAAAATTATATAAAATACCTATCAGCTACTTCTACTTCTGAATAGAACTTGAGAGCACATCTAATATTTTTCAGTTAATTGTAATTACAGGTATAACATTATTATGAATTTGAAAAATCCAAAAGGAGAAGAGCAAGACTCAATCCATTTAAATGTACACTTACAGAGACACACAAATAGATTAGGATAGGTGTATTAAAATAGTTCATGCATCTGTATAATATTTAAAAATACCACTGATGCTATAGTGAAGCAGTTTTCAAAATATCAGATTTATGGGAAGCAGCAGAATCACATCTATGTATGTAATAGTAGACTATTAAAATTCATGATTTTCAAATGAGATCATGTGAAACTAAAGAAGAAACAACTGTACCTCTCTGTAGTTATGTACCCAAAACATAAAAATGGAGATGATTACATCTACTTTGGGGCTTTATGAGGATTGACCATAGGCTATGTAAAGCCCCATGAATTAATATGCTCTTTGAAGTAAAATTAGAAATACTTTTATATTTAATCATGTACAGATTTATTTCCAAATTCATGAAACATCTCACACAACTGATTTTCAGCAAAAACAGAAAATCCAGTTAAATAAAGTATCTATAACAAAGTATGCTCTTCTGTAGGAGACTGGAAACTATGTTAGAGGAGGGATTCTTTTTGTCTGTACATTATAGGTATTTAAGTAAAGTTTATTTCATAATTTAATTGATTTTTTTTTGCTTGGTCCCAGAGGACAAAACTAGGAGTAGTAAGTAGAAGCTATAAAGAGGTGAATTTGGGCTAAATGTCAGGGAAGCAAATACTAATAACACGAAAAAATATCCAAGAGTGGAGTGAATTGTGTCACAAGATAATAAAGTCTCACTGGACATTTCTAGCATGGGTGAGATGGCTCCTTGTCCACTATATCGTTCCCCAAAAGGCTACTTTTGTTGTTGTTTAGGCATGGATTGGACTATAGATGGTTTCCAAACTCCTTTCCAACAAGCTTTTGTTATTCTTTTCTTTCTCATATTTTCAATGGTTTCCCCTTACAGGAATGTGACCCTGCATTTTCTTCATCGATTCACATCTATCACCTCCTTGAAAACCAGCTCAGGTGTAGCCTTTCCCATGAAGACTTCCTTAACACACTACTACTCATGACTTTATTTTGGGTTACATTAATACTCCCACATAAAATCATGAGGTATCCACCATATCATCAAAGAATCCTTTATTACCTCTCTCTTATGCACATCAATATGGGTAAGTTCATTGAGGGTAAATAATTCCTGTCTCTAATTCTTTTATATCTACTGTAGGATCTTCTATGTCACTTTGTATATAAGAGGAGCTCAAAATTTTTTGAGTAGCTGAATGAAAAAATTCAACCAGATACATATTTTTGTTCCAATTTATATTACCATACAGAGTATATGGAAACAGAAAAGGAAAGAAGATAGAGTGATGGTACATATTCCTGCCCAGATACTTAATAAATGATGTGACCCTGGGCAATTCAACTAGCCATAAGAATCCTAAACTTTTCCATATTCAAAATGAGAATATTATCTCGAGAATTTACCTAACAGCGCCATTGAAAAGATCAAATAAGTTTATATACAGTGGATCCCAAAAATCTTAGTGTAGTTTTAAGCTATTGAGACTTTTGGGACACACAGCAGCAGCAGCAATATTTGTAGTAGTTGTGGGGCTTGGAGTAGGAAGATGAGTGGTAATGGTTGTGGTGGTGGTAGTAATAACAATACCGAGTATGTCTATAATGTTCCAACATCTGAAAAGTACTTTACAAAGATTAACTCATTTTATTCTCAGAATTACCCTTGGAGGTAGGTGCTATTATATCCATTTTAGAGATGAGGAAACTGAGGCAAAAAGAAGTTAAATGATTTCCCCAGGATCACACAGTTCTAAGACTAGACTTGAACCTCTGTTTGTCTCAGTTTACTACCTACATCCAAAGGGTGATTGTAAGTATTAAATGAAATAATAATTATAAAGTTCTTGGCCCAGAGCCTGGTACTTATATATTTATATAAGTGTTAGCTGTTATTATTATTGATTATTATTATGGTTAATATTTTTTTATTTGAGACATAATAGGAAACCATTGATATTTATTGGTCAAGAAAGTAATATGATCTGACCTGCCCTTTCAGAGTCTCACTTTGGCAGCTGTATGGAGGACTGAATGGCATACTATTTGAGGCATTTAATCTATAGTGTTTGAAATATAGTAGCCCTTAATAAATGCTTTCTGTTTGACTAACTGATAGAAACAAGGAGAGACTACTTAGAAGGCTGTATCAGCAAGCACCCTAGCATACCCAGGGCAGCTGCTAGCAAAGGTTCTTAGATCTGCTTTACTACAGGAAAACAACTCCAAATAGGTTAGCAATCTTTCTTTACTCAAACAAACATATCATCTAGTTCAGGGAAAAAGACAGCATCCTGAACTCCAGAGAAATACAAACCAAAGTTACAGGCACAATTTACAAACACAGTTTACAAGCAAGTTACAAGAAACAGATCAGCAGATGGGCTTCCAACCATGTGACCATCACATCCATTACCTATTCAAGTTACCAGAGACAGAGAAGCATCAATGTCCGGGTTTTTCAAAGCCGGGGTGGGGGTGTGTGTCAACAGCTTCCCAGAGTCTCATCTGGTCAAATCACACAACTCTTCTCAAAGTGAGCCCCAAAGCAAAGTCTCACATCAGGGCGTATATATAGGCTTCTCCTGGGTCAGAGAATGTTACAGCCCACTTGACCCACTGTCCAATTACAAAGTAACAAGGTGTGGCCATTCTCAAAAAACAAGCCTCTCACCACAGGCTCCACGTGACCACCAAAGCAGGGAACATTCCCTGAGCCACTTAAACAAAGGGGCTAGGGGCAGAAAAGAGCTTCAGATTCCAATTACAAAGGCCAATTCAATACTCCGGGTGAGATGTGGGTAGAGAGAAGGGGATGGATAATTGAGATGTTGTATGGGTTGAAATAATAAAGTGTGGGATGAGAAGACACAGTTTAAGGAGAATATTGATGTTTCAGACTTAGGCAATGAGAAGCATGGTGATGCCCTTAACAGAAATAGGGGGATTGGAAAGACAGGTAGGTTTGGGGACTGGGAGGAATTGTGAGTTCTCTTTTGGACAGATTGGTTTTGAGATGCCTACAGAATATCAAGTTCAAAATATTCAAAGGCCAACAGAATCTGGGATTGGAACTCAGGTGAGCACTTGTACCTAGATATAAAAATCTGAGTCATTTTTTATAATGATGATAATTCAACCTTGTGAGCTGATGTGGTTGAGAGAGTATGAGGAATGAAGAGATGGTGGCCCAGGATGTCCTTGGAGGACATCTACAATTGGGGACTGCATGATATAGATATTCAGTAAAAGAGTATGGCAAAGGTGGTCAGAGAGGCAAGAGAAGTAAAATAGAGAGACCAGTGTCATGAAAACCCAGGGAAGATAAATTATCCAGAAGGAAAGGATGGTTGGCAGGGTCAACTATTGCAAATTGTTGAAGGATGACTGAGAAGAAACCATACAACTTGCCAGTTAGAAGATTGTTGGTAATTCTCTAGAATTAGAACAATTTCAGTTGACAGGCAGGGTCAGAAGCTAGGGAAGGAATGGGAAGTGTCTGAAAGCAAAGAAAGTGGTAACAATCAGTGTAGGCAGCTTTTGGTAAGAATTTCGCTGAGAACCACTTTCTAGTCTCCACTGTTGGCTGAGGAAGGTTGTGGAGAAGGGTAATGATAGCTTAATAGGATGGTAGGATATAGTGATGAGGTTTCACGGATGGCCACAAAGGTCTTTTACAACTGAGTTTCTGTAAACAGTTAGGTATTAATTTCCAGGATATTAATTGTTGTAACTTGCAGTAAACCTGCCATGTTGTTTTTTTTATCAGTTTATGAGAAGTTGAATCCAAGATCCATCTCATCAGGTGAATAGGAATGTACCTACTTGGAATGTATTTGAAAACTTTCTTCCTTTTGCTTAAGTTTAACCTGGTGTTAATATCATTCCAAAAGGCTAAAGCAAAACAGTTCTCATTGTGAAACCCATTCACTATCAATAAAAATGTATTACATTAACATTCCACAGTAAATTAAAAAGGGTTTAAAAGATAGATGATAGTCAACCCAATGATAAGACAAATGTATAGTAGCCAAGAGCCTTTGTTCTAATCTCCTGCTAGCTCTTTAATAGCTCAGTCAAGCAATTCAGAAAATCCATATCAAGTCTTTAGAATATGACCCCAGAAATAAATTGCTGGAAATGGAAACAAGACATGCCCTGAGGATGTGCAAATTCGGGAGAGTTAGGAAGTCTAGTTAATAAGCATGCCTAGTGGTCAACTATCCATCCAACAGCTAGTCCAGGAAAGTAGGCACTGAAACAAGATTCCTCTTTACAACATTAGTTTTCTAAGATTTGTCAAACCACACATCAGATTCTGTTTTACATATTACTGGCAGAATCATAAAGATAGATTGTCCCATTGGTGTGTCCCCAAACCCAATTCACTTCCAAATTTCCCAATTTCTGTTGATGACAGCACCACTTTTCCAGTAACACACATTCACAACTTTGGAATCATCCTTGACTGCTTTCTCAATCTGCATACTCAATTAGTTGCTAATTGTCAATTCTACCTTTACAGCATTCCTTATGTCTCTCCCCTTTTTTATTTGTACAGATTCTACCTAAATTCAGGCCTTTATTTCCCTTTGTCTGGGCTAAAAATTAGCTTTCAAATCTGTCTCTCTGCCTCTAGGCTCTTTCCAGTCTATGCTTCACAAAGCTGTCAAACAGATATTCCTAAAACATATCTCTCACTATGTCAATTCACTAATCATAAATCTTCAGTGGTTATGTTTATGCTAGTCAATCTGGCCTACTAGCTATTTCCTGTACTTGGTATTCATATACTGCTTTCTAACCTGTACAAGTGGTACTTGCATCAAATATACTCCCTTTTTACCTCATAGCCACACAATCCTTAGCTTCACTCAAAGGAAGCAGGAGCTACCTCCTGAGTAACCATCTGGGATTCCTCTAGGTCAGGGGTTATTAATCTTTTGTATGTATGTCATGGACCTCTTCTTATAAAAATGTCTTTGATGGATAAAATTAAATGCAAAGGAATATAAAGGAAACTCATTACAGGTGAACTTTGTTTTATTGCACTTTGCTTTACTGAACTTCACAGATACTGCATTTTGTACAAATTGGAGGTTTGTGGCAACCCTGCACTTGTCAAGTCAATTGGCACCATTTTTTTCCAACAGCATGTGTTCATGTCATGTCTCTATGTCACATTTTGGTAATTTTTGCAATATTTCAAACTTTTTTCATTTTTCTGATCTATGATCAGTGATCTTTGATGTTACTATTGTAATTGTTTTGGGGCTCCAAAAACTATACCCATATAAGACAGTGAACTTAACTGATAAATGGATGCCCTTGATGGTCTTACCAACTGACTCTTCTCTTTGCCCCTCCCTATTTCTTAAGACAAAACAATATGGAAATTAGGCCAATTAATGACCCATTATGACCTCTAAGTATTCAAGTGAAAGGAAGAGTCAACTGATTTTCCAAACTTCATTGTTATCTTATTTTATGGAATTCCCACAGCCACCCTAGCCCTCAGCAACCACCACCCTGACCAATACTAACATCTAGGCAACACACTCCACTAGTAAACCAATTATTGTTTGCTGAAGGCTGAGATGATGCTTAGCATTAAAAAGAATAAAGTATTCTTAATTAAGACATGTACATTGTTTTTAGACATAATACTAGTGCACACTTAATAGACTATGTGTAATGTAAATGTAACTTTTATATACAATTCATGAGAATCTCTTTATTGTGATATTCACTTTATTGTAATGGTCTGGAACCCAAACTACAATATCTCTAAAGTATGCCTGTATATTGAAAAAGTCATCAAAATATGAAAAAATAAACCAAGTTCATATACCTCAAGTTAAAATTGCTCTAATGATCAGTTATCTTCTCTTGAACTTACTTCTTAATATTACTTTGCATTTACCTATTTGTGTTACCTCCCCAGTAGAAAGTAAGCTCTTTGAGGATAGGGAAATTATTTTTTATCTTTGTATTCATAGTATCTTGAATACAGTAAGTGTTTAATTAATATTTTTGGAGGGGTGAAGGCAAGGTAATTGGGGTTAAATGATTTGCCCAAGGTCACACACGTAGGCAACTGTCAAGTGTCAACCTCAGACACTTGACAGTCACATTTGAACTCAGGTCCTCTTTACTGCAGGGTCTGTGCTCTATTCACTGTGTCACCTAGCTGCCATGTTTAATAAATATTTTTGAAGTGAATAGAACTTCATTTCTCATCAGTTTTATAAACATCACAAATTCTTGCCCACTTCTTATCAAGGTTTGCTCATAGAGCCACTCTGAACGACAAGTATAAAATAAAGAGGTTCAACTAGATCATCTCTACTATTCTTTTCATCTCTAAAAATCTCTGATTCTATGAAATCTGATGGAAAGAAAATGCCATTTTTGGAGCATACGATTTCTATGACCACTGAGAACTGTTAAGATCATGAAATAGATATAAGCAATTTTATAGTATGTTACAGTATATAGTATCAAGGAAACAATTTTATGATGACTCTAAATGCAAATTTTTTCCCTACTTTTCATATTATTCCTCCTAATCCTTTTATTTTCATATAGTCTTTGCTAATGGATTAACATATTGAATAAATAATCTATGTATAAAATAGTCAATAATGTTTTATTAAACACCCACAATGTGCCAGGTACTACATGAAATCCTGGAAACACAAGTAGAAAGAAAGCCAGTCCCTCCTTACAGTCAAATAGGGAAAGTAACCGCAAAAAGGAAGCTGAAAAGTGGGAGGCTGTTCCAGAATGGAGGGGAAGAGAAAGTTCCTGACAGGGACATGATGGAAAAATCCAAAGAAATCCAAAAGCAGTGTACCTGACAGGAAATTGGGAGAAGACTAAGCTGGTAACCCTTCTTATAATGGAGGCCCTGCAGCCTATGGTTCTTCATTCCAGGCAGAGGATACAATCAAAAGGGTAGATGATACTGATGAGATGTGACTATCAAGACTGGTACAATCATGCAGGATAAAGAGATGTCTCAACGATCCTGGAGAAGGAGGCAAGATGGGAAATCCAAAGACGCCAAAAAGGAGATAGACACAGATGCAATTTAAAATTATTATGAATCATTATTAATAAAAACACTAGAATTTACTTAAATCAGTGGCTCTCAACCTTCCTAATGCCAAGATCCTTTAATAGTCATATGTGAACATGTCTGCATGTGGGTGGACCCACCTGAAGACAAATAGAGGAGGTTCCTAAAACCATCAGAAATATGTGTTTTCCAAAGGTTTTGGGCAACCCCTGTGACCCCTGCGAAAGGATTGTTCGACCTCAAAGGGGTCATGACCCACAGGTTGAGAACAGCTGACGTAAATAATAATATATATGGGACTAGAATAGATGTCACAGATTTAACTACATCATTGTACAGAAAAAACCAGAGACTAAGTCAATTATGCAGCTAATAAATGGTGGGACTAGGATTTGGAACCATTTCTTCTGATTCTGTCTAGTCTCTGTTCCATTTCACCACCACACTTTCAAATCCCTGCTGTTCAATTTCAATGTGAGTTTTCCTCCCTGACTATTGAAAGTTTAAATATGACCACAATAAAGGAAATTAAATGCACTCATTTGTTATTCAACAAATTGGAACTTGAAAAAAAAACATCAGTTTGCTCACCTCTCACAAACTTTAGCCCCACTGACCAACAAGCTTGCCTGTAAGTAAGCAGGAGATTGTCCAACTGGTATCTTCAAGAAATACTGTTCTAATCCTGGACTCATGAACAATTATCTCCAAATAAAGTATAACTAGTAAAACTTTAATATCAGTTCATCCCCAATATCTACTGTCAAAAGGTTCTTGCATCCATGGCAGCTGTTCATGGATGCTTCCTTTTTTTGTTGCCCTTAGGATTTCCTTTTCTTATCAATATGGTATTTCTTCCCTCCCACCCCCACAGCATTGTATCTCACTTAACTAATGTTTCCAGGTATACCTCCTCCATTAATACTCTTTGAGGTCCAAAGGAGTGGAATGGCCAGCAAGTGATCATGTAGGTAACATATGAATTGGGCTCAGGTCTTCTGATTCCAGATTCAAAACTCCTCTCACTAATCATGCTGCTTCTTTTAAGAATTAATATTTCTGGTACAGACATCATAGCTGGGCCTTTGAAATGAAGATAATATGGAAAAATGGATGGAGAAGATCCAAAATTATTCTTATCTAGCCTAGGGAAAGAAGGAAACAAAGCTATTGTCTTTCATAAATCTCACTTTGTATGAAAGTCATTAAATGAACAAAAAGATATTTGTCCTTTAAAGGGAAAGATTATCTAGAGGAAGGGAGCAGTGGAGGACAGGAAGTTTATTGTTTCTAAGAACAGCACAACAAAACCTATGGAGTTCCTGGTTTTGAATAGTGGGAGTACTGGGATAGAAAAACCACAATGTGGAAATAAAAAAGAACTTTTGAATTGAATAACCTTCCCCCCCCCACCACCAGTGGCAGACTTTTTGAAAGATACACATGCATGAGAATCTTCTGACATTAATGGCTCAATCTGAATGGAGGATAAAATTATGACTGTCATGGTGAAGGAGGGATGGGAGTAGTGGTGTTGGATTGTGAGCCATAGTTACATCTGGTCTTTGTGAGCAAAATGTAAAAAAGAAGGAATAGCAAACTGCATAATCTAGGAATATGGGCTTGGAATAGGCAGTCCAGAGGGAGGGAGGTAGCAGTAATCTAGAAAGAGAAGATAACTAGATTGTTTCTAACAAAATAGATGTCAAGTATCTAGTATTGACTTTTAAAAATATAATACAACACAATTTGATAAAGGAAAGGAAAATAAACATATATGAATATAAGGTAAAAAGGACACATTGTATTGAATTCTAACCCCATTGCTGGAGACCAGTGGCTCACATGCGCCTTACTGTGCCTCACAGGGCAGAGTTAGTGACAGGAAAGGAGAGAGATTCAGGCTCTTTAGTCTCTGGGTTCTTTTGGCAACTAACTTCAAGAGAGAAGATGGACAATATCAACTTCAGGTTGTTGAAAGGAGAAGAAAAAACCTCTGGGAAGAAGTCAACTTAAGAAGAGCTGGCAGTCTTCATCATACCCCTATTCTTACTTTGATACATTGGAACTTTGGAAAATTTCCCCTTTGGGTGAGATCTGGGATTCTTTCAATTTGACTGAGTTACTGCATTCTTTACCTTGTATTATCTGGTATATTCTCTCATATGTATACTTTTTTTTTCTGATTTCTGTTTTGCTTTTGACTTGTATAAATGGGCTTCTTTGCAATTTGCTATATGTATTCATTGAGGAGCTAGTATTTGGTGGGAAGGGAGTCAAGCCTTGGGTTTTAAGCTTGGGGTCTCCATTTTTCCTTTAATGAATAACAATAAGTAATTTATATTGGATCTAGAAATCACTGAAAGGAGAAGGTATAATTCATGCCCAGTCTGCCCTCTCTCTGAAAGAAAAGAGGGTGACAGAAAGTCTCTGCCCTCACTACCTCCTACTACTCTTCCAAGAAGGAATCACATCTCCCTTGGAGAAGGGTTGGGAGGGAGAGATGGCAGAGATGTATCTTTCCTGCCTCCCTGTAAGTCACACACAGAGAATAACCCTTATCTCCTGCTACTTAAAATGATCACCTCTATGCTACATAAACATAAATTTTAGTAGACTAAACTCATGTAAAATAGAAAAGAGTGGTTTAAAATAAGTGGCTGGAATAAAATTTATTGTCCTTAAAGAGAATCCCAGAAGAAGTACTTATAACCAGGGTTTCAGATAAGGCAATAGTAAATATGTACACTATTGTTAGACAAATAGAAAAACTATACTATGCTCAAAGAAACCATATATAATGTAATTATAAGCAACAGTAGTATCTACATATATACATCAAATAAATGTCTTTAAAGACTAATAAAAATAACTGAAAATGCTGATAGACAATACAATCTCTTTTATATTTATCATTCTAATTTCAAAACTCTCATGAAAATGTAAATCAGAAGAAAATAATATATGTGAGCAGAATTTTGAAAACTAGATTTGATTGTTCCATCATGATTTTTGAAGTGGAATCAGTGTCATATGATATTTTATGAACACTGTTCACATGATAGGGGTTAAAAAGAACTCATAAATAATTAAATGCTTTCTTTATAGGCCCTAATCCAGCAAAATGTTAACAGTAACAGAACTACAAACAAAAAGCACCTAAATGGAAATAATGTAATTGCATCCTAAATAATGAATAAAGCAAAGAAAATAATGTAAAATAAATGATTATTTTTAAAAGAAATTATAATGTTGATACACAACTAGAAATGATAAGATGAAGCTAAAATAAAGCTGGAGAAAATTTCTATTTCTGAAAATGTATTAACAAAACAGAATAAAAGCACTAGTGAATTGATTTTGCAATTCACACAAGTACAATCTAACAAATTTTCACAAAGACAAATACAAAAGATGCCCTTTAAATAAATACCATTAATTCTATTATTGGAAGCCTTATTAATAAAATTAAGTAAAGCAAAGATGATGTCCCCCTTTTCCCATTATATGCCATTATATACCCTGGTATTAAATATGCTATTTATAGCTATAAGAAAAGAAGACAAGTTGAATAGCCAAAGGTATGGGGAATGGATATAAATCTAAAAATTCATTTGTTTAAGATATATACAATCCAGAAGTCATGAAAAAAATTAAAATAAATTCAAACCATTTCACATTCTATAAATACTAAAAATCACTAATACTAGGAAAAGTACAAGATTAAAACATCTCCAAGAATCACCCTGGGCAGCTAGGTAGTAAGTGGATTGAGTATCCAGGCTCAAGTCAGGAATATTCATCTTCCTGAGTTCAGATATGACCTCAGACACTAGCTTTGTGAATCTGGGCAAGTTACTTAACCTTATTTGCCTCAGTTTCCATGTGTACAGTAAGCTGAAGAAGGATATGGTAAACCACTTTAGTATCTTTGCCAACAAAATCTCAAAAGAATTGAAAAGAGTTAGATATGATTATAATGACTTAACAACAATAAAAGTATCACCTACATCCATCAAACTATAAAAGATGGGGGGAAAAGTGAACGTTGCTTCCACTGAAAGCTAGATAGATTTATTCATCACTGGTGTAATATCACTTGGTCTAACTATTCTAGAAAAAAAATGAATTCTGTGAGAAAACTTACTATACTTTTGATACCCTTTATTCAGTGATCCTACTAAGAGGATACTAATAACAAAAAGGTGTTGAATGTACCAAAAATGGAAGCACTAATGGTAGTGGCAAAAAATAGAAACACAGTATGTACTGCTTATTGAGAAATGAAAAAGGAAAAAAATAATGCGATGGAATATTACAGTGTCATGTGGAAATTCAAATTTAAACAAATATAAGAAGACTTTTCTGAACCAAAGCAGAGAGGAGAAAGAAACATGACACAAAGGAATTAGTCATTTAGTTAATCAATAAGCATTTACTGGTGGCTAGGTGGCACAGTGAACAGAGCACCAGCTGTGGAGTCAGGAGGACCTGAGTTCAATCTGGCCTCAGACACTTAACCCTTACTAACCATGTGTTGTTGGGCAAGTCACTTAATCCCAGTTGCTCTGCTTTCCCCTCTTCATAAAGCAAAAACAAACAAACCCCCAAAACAAAACAAAAACAAACATTTACTAAGTGTTTATCATCTACCAGTGCTGTGCTATTTACTGGGGATACAAAAAAGGCAGAAGCAAGTTCCCTTCCTTCAAGGGGTCCTTATATTAATGGGGGAGATAACATATATATATATACAGAGAATGTGCACACAAAAGGTGCATATAAAGGAGATGGAACAGAATAATATATGCAATCAGTACAAATATGTAAATGAAGCAAGAAAACAAAAAAGGCAATGAGCAACATTTTTTGTTTTTTCTATATTACCAGAGTTAGACCCCATATTGTTTCATTTCTGTTAAGACACTATAAAGCCTCTGAATGAAAAAGTTACATGTAGTGTCTGTATTAATCATTAAATTTAGAAGTTTTGCTTAGCTGATTTTGAGTGTGTGTGTGTGTGTGTACCCTCTGGAGAAAGGTTATTTATTAGGAAGGGAATGATGTGTCAAAACAAAGTATATCAGTTAAACATATATACACATATAATGGACAAAATGACTTGTTTTCTGTGCAGTTCATAATTATTTTTACCTTAGTTTTGGGGTTTGGAATAAAGGTTTCCTGGAAGTTATCATAAAATAATTAGAGAATGAATAGAGTGCTGGACCTGGAATCAGGAAGACCTCAGTTCAAATTTGGCTTCAAATGCTTTCAAGATCTCCCTTGAGTCTGAATTACGGGTTTACCACCTATGCTGAGATAGTTGACAAACATTCATTTCACTACATGGCTACGATGGCTTCTGTTGGAAGATAAATGGAAGATTCTGCTGGAAGACACTGAAAGAGATCCTGTAAATACATCAATAAAAATTGTACAAGTAGATAGATAAGATCTTTTAATTGATGTGACACTTGCAGAAAATGATTTGGAAACCATGTATATGCACCTTTATGCAAGTGTACAGCTGCTTTAGAACTTTTCCTCTTTGAGATCCTAGAGACAGTTTTTCTATCAGAGGTTCTTAACCTGGAGTCTCTGATTAAAAAAAAATGATAACTGAATTTTAGCAATTACTTTACTTTGGCATATTATGTAATTTACCTTTGCATTTCAAAACATGATTCTGAAAAGCAAACCACAAGCTTCACCAGACTTCTAAAGAGAGCCATGCCACTCAAATAAGGTTAAGGGCCCCTAGATATCATGCTAAGTACCCCTCACTTATCTGCTGTCTTATTCTTTTATGGTTTCTCTGTGTTCTCTCCCTAACTAGTGCAGAAGATTTAGACCTAGGAGGGCTCTTAGAGCCTAGTATTCTCTCATACTTCATTTTACAAATGAAGAAATTGAGGTGGGAAAACTAAAATCCTTTGCCCAGGATCATACATTTGCAGTAGCAAGTGGCAGACCTGGGATTCAAATCTTGCTCTGAACCACCCCCCCCCCCATGATAAACTCCTCCAATCCTCAAATACTATTTTTAGGGATTTTTTAAAAAATTTACTTCTATGTCTCCAATGTCAAGGACAGTATTGGGAACAGTGCACAATATGTACTTCTCAATTGAGTAACAATCCAAGGAAATTGGACCGCCAAAATTCAAAATTTACAGTTAATTGTTCATGCAGTTGGAACTTATACTTGATTTTGGAGGAAAAGGAAGATGGATTTCTGGCATGTGTTATACAACAATTATAATAAATATTAAATGTTTATAAATCTTACAGGATGCATAATATATTGTATATATTTACACATTATTTTTGTCTTTTCTTATGACTTCATTGGTGAGGAAATGCTCCTATTAATTTATTTCCATAATTACTATTTAACTCTCTCAGCTTAAAGAATTGTCTGCAGTGCTGAGAAGTATTGACTTGCCCAGGGTCATGCAGACATATTTCAGAGGCCAGAAGTGAACCCAGATTTTCCTGACTTTGAGAAAAACTTCCAAACCATCAACATCACATTTAAAAACTGAATTGGATATAGTAATATATACACAAATACATTTGCCCCACTGAGATAAAGCCTGGAAAGTGTCATAATCCATATATTAGTTGTTCTCAGATATTGGGAAGGCAGTGAGTACATTGCTTCATGTGAAGTGCCCTCTGACTGCAGTACATGTAGAAGAGATTACCAGATTAGTGTCACAGAGCTTAATTTAGAGAGACTTCAGTAATGATGAAGGTGAGGATGATGATGATGATGATGATGATGATGATGATGATGATGATGACAGCTAGCATTTATATAGTACATAATCTGGGCCAGGCAGTGGGCTAAGTGCTTAACAAACCTAATTTCATTTGGTTATCAAAACAACTCTGGAAAATAAATGCTATTACAATTTTTACAGTTCAGGAAATGGTAATAGACTTTGAGTTATTTGCCCAAAGATAGACAGCTAGTAAATTTGAATTCAATTTGGATTTGAATTTAGGTCTTAATTTCATGATGCCAGGCCAATCTTTCTACCCACTGTTTCACCCAGCATATAGGACAGATAAAATCTTTATGAAAGAAATAAAAAGTCAGAGAAGAACCAATGAGTCAATAGAACAAACCATCAACTGAACCAAAGTTCAAACTCTAAGCAAAGAGACAGGAAACCTATAGACTAAACCAATCTACGGATACAGCCTTAGACTTCATAAACTGTGGGACCAGAACTAAGAAGTCAAAAGCAGATTAGAATTGTAAGATACCTTTAGGAGCAGTAGGGTGATGCAGACACCTGGTGCAGAGAAATAAAGATTTGTTTTCCTTAAAGATCAGCTGCAAGCATCTCATGAGCCATTTCACCCATTCAGTTTAGCCTATGCACTGGGGGCTTAGACTAGAAGGGGCAAGAGAAAGAGTCTGGGAGTTAGACCATTAATGGTCTTTGCAACCTTGTACAAACTGCCTCCTCATCCTTTAGTTTCCCCAGATATCATAACTGGAGGGCAGTGTTGAATTAGATGTTTACTTTCTTTTTTTTTTTGGAGGGAGAGATAAGGAGATTGGGGTTAAGTGACTTGCCCAAGATCACATAGCTAATAAGTGTCAAGTGTCTGAGGTCAGATTTGAACTCAGGTCCTCCTGACTTCAGGGCCAGTGCTCTATTCACTGCACCACCTGGCTGCCCCCAGAATTAGATGATTTATAAAACTCTCTTTGAGAGCAACTATTTTGTGATTATGATTACTGACATTTGATCATATAACATATGTTTTTATGACCATACCATTTTATTATACCTTCATTCTCCTACTCTTTATGTTTCTGATTCTTGTGGCCTTTGTTACCATGACGCACATTTTTTCTCCTTCTGGAACTTCCCTCAGTACTTGAGGTCTTCTCACCTTGAACTATCCTTCATCATGCCAGCCCTCCTTCTCTCATTGGTGAGTATGTTCTAGGGGCCTCCATTTTAGGGATGGGCACAGGTTCGCCCTGTTTAATCTTCCTCAAATTGCACCACCAGGCATGCTCCCCTCTCCCCTTTGCTGCTCCTTACCTCACCCCCTACTACTTTTAAGTTCCTTTTTATAAGCTGCTTCATCCCATGAGAATGTAAGGCCCTTAAGGAATTGGACTGCCTTATACTCTGCTTCTGTTTGCCTCCCCAGCACTTAGTACAGTGCCTTGTACTTCCTAAGCACTTCTTAAATGCTTTTTGCCTCATTAAAATTGTAAGGAAATGGGGGCGGCTAGGTGGCGCAGTGAATAGAGCACCGGCCCTGGAGTCAGGAGTACCTGAGTTCAAATGCGGCCTCAGACACTTAACACAAAAACTAGCCGTGTGACCTTGGGCAAGTCACTTAACCCCAACGGTCCTCCAAAAAAAAGCAAAAAAAAAAAATTAAAAAAAAAATTGTAAGGAAATGTATGTATGGGCATATTATTATGTACATCAGAATTCCTTGTCTACCACTTTTCTGATGTTCTGATTCATTTATAAGTGGTTAGAAAAATATAAATTAAAACAATTCCAAGATTCTACCTCATATCTATCAGAGATGACAATAGAAAGAAAAATGAGAATCATTGGAGGGGCTGTAGAAAATGGGCGCATTAATACACTGTTTGTAGATTTGTAGACTGTTTCAGCCATTCTGAGAAGCAATTTGGAGAAGTGTTCAAAATGGCATTAAATTGGACAGACTTCTAATCCCAGGATACCACTAGCAAGACTATGCCAAAAACATATGGAAGAAAGAGGTAAATATCCATACATGCAAAAGCTTTCACAGTGGTTCATTTTGTGATGGTAAAGAACTAAAAAGTAAGGAATACCCATCCATTGGGGAATGATTCAACAAATTATTGTGTATGAAAGGAATAGAATATTACTGTGTTATAAGAATGAGAAAACTATGGTTTCAAATTGTATGGAATAACAGAGCAAAAATACAGAATCAGAACAATGTATAAAATAACATTATCAAAAGATAAAAAAACAAACAACAAACCTTTGAGATTTTGATAATGGAATGATCAACCATGATTACAGAGGGTTAGCAATAAACCATATTTTGACAGAGAAGAGATGGACTAAGGTTGCTGATTCAGGAATATATATTTTTTGGACATGGTCAATTTTGGACTTTGTTTTGTCTTTACATATTTATAACATGGATTTTTTTTGTTTTTCATTGGGGGGAGATAGGAAGGAGAAAAAAGTCTTTTTAAATTAAAAAAAAATAAAAAGTGCCAGGACCTCCTCATGGATTTCAATAAATAAAACGTTTCAATGCTTTTAACTTAGTACTTTTCATATGTTATCCTTTTACCAGACCCCTGGCTTCTCATCCTTTTAATCCCTCATCGATATTCCTCTCTTTGTAAATGGACTCAGATTTTAATAGTTTTTGCTTTCCCCTTGTAGACTGTTTATTAATATAACGGCAATCCCAAATGTATGTTCCCTCATCAGCATGTTATACATAAAATTTCAAGTCTGGAGAAAATTGTTAGTTGTTTTGAATTTTGGATGCTCTTTAGACATATACAATCTATTTTTAAAAATTATTACATGATTAATTACCATACCTGTTGCCTGACAATCCTCTTAAATTAATTCATCTGCCTTTAAAAATAATTCATTTACATTTCAAAAACCTTATCAGTATTAACCATATTATTTGTTCTAATTATTCTCATAGATCTGATCAAAAAAAAAACTATTTGAAAGCATCTGTTAGTTAAATTCAAATCTGTTGCACTTGAAAGAGCAGAACTTGATTTACATTATCTCGGCTTTGTTCTGGATTGTATAGAATAATAATTTAGCTAAGTTTAGAATCTTACCAGAGGCAAATGAGAATATAGGAGATCTGCATTATCTTTGCCTCTGTGATTCATTATCACGTATGTACTCTAAGGGTATATAAAGGGCATAAACATTTTTGAATTCTCTCTGTAAGCAGTATACCCCTTGCTTATACACAGTCAGAAAAACATCATACTTTTGAGCAAAAAATGTATCTGCTATTTGCACAGGGTGGCAAATACACACAGTATGGCCCTAAGCATCTTGAGACAGGATTAGCAAGTTTGCTTATGCAAAATATAGTTTTACCAAGAAGAAGCTAGAAATAGAATTACCAGATACACCTTGATGGCACTAACTGAAGGAACTCAATTGTCAGTGTAGTCTAGGACATTTGACTGCTGATCAGGAGACAAATCCACAAGCATTTAGTAAGCACTTACTTTCTTCCTGGGATCATGTCAGGCACTGAGGCTACAAATACAAAGGATGAAACAATCTCTACTTGCAAGAAGCTTACAGACATGATCACTAAACACCCATGTGATATAGGGTAAGTAACACTCTTAAGTCATACTTGGAATGTTCTTTCTAAAGAAGAAAAAAAAAAAGAGAACATGATTGCAATTTCAAATACTTGAAGGATTACTATGTGGAGGAGAAAACATACTTGGTCCTTTTAAGTCTAGAATTTTGAACCAGAACCAACACAAAGAAGTTTCAGGGAAGTAGATATTGACTCTATAAGGAAGTTTATAACTGTTCTAAAATGGAAGAAGTGGCAGCCAGGTGGCACAGTGTATATAGCAGCGGGCCTAGAATCCATAAGATCTGAGTTCAAAACCAACCTCATCTCTTTTCCTTTCTTCATGTCTCTTCCTCTCACTTGGTCTCTTGCCTTTTCCCATTTCTACCTCTTAACCAAAAATAAATCATATGTTTTTTTTTTACCAATTATTGCTATAATCATTTTACCTATATGGAAAATGAGGCTTAGTAAGATTAGCTATGGTTATACCCTCAATGGATGTCAGAGGCAAGCCTGTATGAATCTCTGTCTCATTACCCAAATTAGCACTCCTTACATGACACTGTTATTTATTTTTGTACCTCTTTTCTCCTATGGATTTCTATGAATGAACTTATCCTTCCCCCCACCCCGATGTGTCTGGGTGACCCTTAATAGACAAAGTGTCCCGACCCTGACCCACCATAATATAGGCTTAGTGAAAACTCCTTATCTTGCCATTTAAATTCCTTCATGATATGATCTTAATCTACTTTCCTGGTGCTTCCATATAGGAATCTAACATTTAAGTCTATTTGCTATTGTTCTCAAAACCCTTGTTCATTTCCATCTTTGGAGTTATACTTTCCCTAACTTAGAATGGCATCTCCCTCTTCCACCCAACCATATCCTACACCATATCCTATCTTTATATCTCATAAGGCACAACTCAATTTGTACTATCCTTGATTTTCTGATGACAGTATAATTTAATTTTTAGAGAATTATGTTGGAAAAGAAGCTTATGCTATAGTCTTAGTTTTATCTAAAATCATTTATCCTCTCTGCATCGTACATGTTTGTTCTGAGGGAAGTACTTGTCACCTGCAGCACCTCATTGGAGTTATTGTAGTCTATTTGAAACTAGGACTATACATACTGTAGGGGGAAAGACGTGAGAACAATGAGTCCAATTATATCTTATGTGGACAGTCTTATAATACTGGTGTCAGCATAAGAGGTGAATTGTTGCTTTTGATCTTATGACAAACAAAAAAGGTATCTGGCTACAAAGTGAACAGGAGTTGCACGTCAAGTTCTTGTAATAAGATAGGGACAAGGGAAAACAAATAAGACTCAAATGCACCAGAAGGGACAAGGGAAAACAAATAAGACTCAAATGCACCAGAAGTTGAGGACCCATTAAGACTCCAGAGTTATGTTTCAAGTCTGCATTTCTCCAAAACAGAATTGCAAACAGAAGAGGATGAATTGAAGTAAGAATCAAATACAGCTAACAGATATATAGAAACTGTTCCTCAAGAAAACAAAAGGGAGAGGCTGAAGGGAAAATGAATGAAAAGGAAAGAACAGAAAAGAACATAGAAAAAATGGAAGAAGAGGAATTACAATTAGTCACATTACTTCTATTTTCTGTTTTTATGTACATAAAATTATGCTAGTTCTCAGACCTAGGAATTCTTGGAATCTCTCTAGGTTTGTTCACTATTACCTTATGGGACAGACAACTGGTTAAAAAATAAAAAGTGAATATTGTATGTGATGTAACAGTGGAATGTAGTTGAAAGGCTATTAGATTTGTGGCAAAGAACCTGTATCTAGTCCCAGTCTGATTATTTAAAAGTTGTGTATTCCCTAGACAAATGGGGTAATTTCAATGAACCTGGACTACCTATCTCACAATGTTGTTATGAAATTCAAACATTCATAATGTGCTTTGTAAGTCTTAAAGGGCTTTATGAATACTTACTGCCATCATTGTTGTCACTGTCATCATCATCATGATTGTCATTATTCTTTCCTCAATTTATTTGTAGGGTTTGGGTGGGACCTGAATTTAAAGAATTTGGAACGTTATAAAATTCTGTCTAAACATGAGCTTTTATCATTATTAGGGCAGTTGTCTGCAGCAACACAGACCTGATGAACTTGGAGCTTTTTTTGGATTAATATTAAATCTTTAACTAGAAAAGGAAGGGAAAATGCTTTAGGACTTGTAAAAGCCAGTTTTCAAGGGTCAGTCAAAGAGATTAAAAACAACAACAACAAGAATCTCAAATGTGACAGGATATGTCAAGAATATTATAATTACAGCTTATTTAAGAGGGAGGATAAGAGAAGAGAAGAAAAACAGACACAAAACCAAAAAGTACTAGTACCTACATATCCTGAAAGGACTGGGTTTTTTTTTGTTTTTTTTGTTTTAATTTTTAAATTTTTTTTTTGCTTTTTGGAGGAGGGAAGGCAGGGCAATTGCAGTTAAATGATCTGCCCAAAGTCACATGGCCAACAAGTGTCAAGTGTCTGAGGCCAGGATTAAAACTCAGGTCCTCCTGACTCCAGGGCCCGTACTCCATTCACTGTGCCACCTAGCTGCCCCTGAATGGACTGTTTTAAGGATAACCAGTGAGGTACAAACATTGGAAAGCATGTTATGTAGGAACACTGAATTGCCAAGAAGAATAAAGGACATAATGTGACTTGCCCAATAATGGGAGACTTAAAGTGAGACATTTCAGAAGGCAAGGGACAAAATTAGCTTACAGATCATATGTGAAGGATTGTATTTTCCAGAATGCTTCTCAGTATGATTTTCAATATCAAAAGGTCTTTGAGGGCAAATTGTGGACATCAATACACAGTTTCTGTAAACATAAGGAAAGAGTTACAAGTGCTAGATCTGTAGAAGGGAAAAGTTTTTTTTTAATTTCCTACTTTCCCTAACATACACAAAATTTAAAGCAGAGATAGAGTAAGTTAGAATGCAGAAGAGAGAGATGGATCATGTTGACAAACTGAAAATAATTTTAAGACAGAATTAAAATTCCCTCCCTGATTCTTAGTTTCCCATATCAGGTCCTTCTCTTAGCCTTAACTATCAACATTTTCTCCACAATTATAGTATTATGTAATTATTAATACATAATTAGTGTATATATATATGCATTGGTTTAAACACAACTTTGTGATTTTTAAGAACTACCACTAAAATTTTCTTTCAATGCCTTATCATGTGACCTGAGGTTTTTGAGAGATTAAATGGTAGAATATTAATTCTGGATGGTACTATCCAAACTTGAAATCTTCTAAGTAGAAACTCAATTATGAATCTTGTGGGACTATGTGTCTATCATCAAAGGACTATTTCTAGCTAAACTCAGAGTCATCATCACCCATCACCCATCATCTGGGGGGTGGTCAAGAGATGATGACTTTTGGAGTCTACTACAAATGTTGAAGAAGGGCCACAAAAAACTGGAGGACTTGGTATTTGTATTGGTGAACAGATCACTCAAATTGCTGAAATCACAAGTTTGTTTCATTAATGAGAATAAGTTAAACTGTCCTGGAGAACACATTGCATAAAAATGAACTCTTATAAAGGGCTATTTGAAAACCATATAATTACCATAATTGAAAATAACTAGGTTGTCTTATGGTACAGGTTTAAGATTATACATATTTAAATTGTATTAAATATGTGGATACTATTGCCCATTGCATACCTTTAAATGCATAAAGCTGAAGAAATCAATAATGATACTTTAGGAAAAGAGTGGATCCAAAAGCATTACTCTGGAGAGCTCCAGATTTTGACTTTATACAGTAAATGTACAGAGAACTACCCTAACTTTCAATTAATAAAACAAACAAGCAGAAAAACCCCAAAATAATATACTTTGACACAGAACTAAGTATTATTTCTTAAAGTTAAGTCTCAAGATACCCATAACTGGGTTAAAACAACTAAAAGACCAGACTTGCTCTGGGGCTATTTCCCAAGTTATCAGAAGCTTACAAAACAGGCACAGATGTCTCATCTAGGTTGTACTGTGAGGATATCAGAGAGCTGGCATGAATCTCTTCTGTGGAAAAAAACCATAACTAGACCATTTATATTCTGGCCAATGTTCTACAGAATATAAAATGAAGCATTCTGCCTTGTAGTTACATCCTGGTTCATCGTGTTTGGAAGCCAGCAAATCTTGTACTGAATGCAGTATGACTCTGCAAATACTGGAAAAAGAATTAACCCAATTCTTTTTCATATTGGCAAATTCTCCAGTGGGCTTTTGTTTAAATATCAAAATCACCAATAAAAAGTTTCCAAATTAATACTTATGATATAGAAATTTTGATTCCATTATGAGATACCTCAAAGTTGTATGACATTTTTGTATTCTTTCATTCATACCCCAGATTCTTGACATAAATAACAGAATACACATGATGTCACAGAAATTAGAAAGAGATACAAAAATGTTAAAGACAATAAGTGCCAAATTGCTAGGATGGAAAGGTCATTGCACAAGAGAAGTCAGAGAAAATTTCTTGTAGGCAGTAGAGATTGATCTATCTTGAATTAACTTTTAGGAACTGGAAATGGACATAGTATTTTCTGGAAAATAGAATAAACAAGTAAGACTATTGTTGCTGCTGTTGTTGTGTATGTCTTTCATTCTTAAAGAGGACCATAACATCAGGAAGATGATGCCATGACCTGTAAGTGAATTGGATTTAAGTGAGGCAGGGCTGTGCAAAGTCACCAGCCTCACTTTCTCCTCCAGAGACATCTGGGTCCAGTGGCAAGACATACATCAGAAATACTGGAGATGACCCCCACCAGTAAGTCTATAGGTAGGTGATAATTAAGGGAAAAGAAATGGGAGTGAAATTACAAAAGGTAGAGAGAAGCCAGATTGAGGAGGTTTTTAATGCCAGGCAAAGAAATCTTGATTTCTGTTGAAGACGGGAAATACCAGAATATTCTTAGTCATATGATGATGACGTTGAAGGAACTTCTTCCTAATCAATGAATCTATTGCCAATAATTTATTAAGCACTTGGAATGTGCCAAAGGCTGTGCTAGGAAGAAAAAAAAGATGAAAAAAAAGTTGAACCTAAAAAGAAGGCTTACTAGAGATGTATGAGGGACAATGGAAGTCAGAACCTCTAGGCCAGTGGTTCTCAACCTGTGGTTATGTTCAATTTGTAACAATGAAAATACATCCTGCATATCAGATATTTACATTACAATTCATAACAGTAACAAAATTACAGTTATGAAGTAGTAATGAAAATAATTGTATGGTTGGGGGTCACCAAAACATGAGGAACTGTATTAAAAGGTTGCAGCATTAGAAAGGTTGAGAACCACTGCTCTAGGCACTATCATAATGCAAAGTATTAGAGAGTAATGAAGCCAGAGTTTACTAATCACTTGCTCTTGATTTGTATATTGCTTTCTGTTTTCTATTACATTTTAGCTTCTAAGATGCAACTTAAGAACTTCTAACAATGCCCAACAATAATTACAATATAAGCATGTGGGTTCTATGGGCATTTTACTCATTGTTGTCCTGGGTCACAAACTGATATGGTCACATAAAATTACAATAATGGTAACACAAACAATGTTAACACAAATAATGATAATGGTAACTCTACCACACTAGATGACTGACTCTGGCTAAGTCCTCTTAGCTCTCCTAAGCCTATTCTATAGAATGTATATGATACTGGAGAGGCTTCCTGACTCACAGGCAGGTTGTAAAGCTCAAATTCAATATGTGTAAAGTCTTGACAACCATAGCACACTCTTTAAACAAACAAAAAGTTTCAAAGATTAACATATTTTTGTAGTTAGTAAATCATGTTAGTTATCTCCAAATACAAACTGGTCATGTGATAGTGAAGATACAGTAACTGGACTTCACATATTCTTGTCCTTAGTGGTTGAAGGAGACGCTAAATGAAGAAGTTTGTCTACGTAGCAGTGATGAAATGCATTCAGAGAACAGTGATGAATCTTAACCCCCTAAAGTCAGTTATTCCTAAGAACATAAGAATCAAACTCCAAATCAGATTAAAATGTAAGTGGAAAATGTTTAACAAAATAAAATTTTAAAATATAATACAACATGGAAAATGCTAATTTGTGGTTTTCTAAGTCAATGATTGGCCCTCAGAGATCTGTTTGTGAGTTTGCCGCCATTACCCCAGAGAGAACATTAACTAGAGAGATGGACAGTTCTGTTCTTCTAGCTCCCTCTCTTTCTCCCTCCCCACACACAAATACCAACATGTTAGTGTCGGTTTTAGAAAATAGAAGGTATACAATCTTTTATTTACTATGTTATTCAATGGTAATTACAAATATGTAATTATATGGCAGAGTGATATCACTATAATTCCCCAGACAGATAAGATGCATGACAAGCTTTTTAAAAAAGAGGAAAAGGTCATAGAAGAAGTTTGTACCTAAGTCAGAATTGGATTTTCTATTTGTCCCTTCAAGTCTAGTCACCTAACTATGCAATAGATTATAAGGTCCAAGAATAATATTATCTCTATGGGTCTAAGTCAGTCTTGGAGGTAGAAAAGAAAGTGCATTCTGATGTTTTTGGAGAGATTTTGAAGCCCTTTTCTGATTTTTCCATGTCTGTTCATAGTCTTATTTTGTCTTCTAGTATGAAAATTTTACCCAAACCTTGAAGATGCTCAAGTAATTCTAGAAGCAGTTAGGGATCTACAAAAAAGGCTGATCCTAAGGTACATCAAGGGCATTCTTTGAGGCTGTGACCTATAAGAGGGGCTTTTCTCTGAATTTTATTTGAAAGTCAAGCACTTTTATTCATTTTACTGCTTCTGTGTTACTATAAAAATGTGGAAACACTAGGCAGATCTGGCTTTGTCGTTAAACACAAATTGAAAGATGTTCCAAAACTTGTTTTTATTTCTTTTGGCAGTCTCTTGATAGTTCTCCTTTTTTGTCCATATGCTTACCTAGTCTACAGCATTAATATCAATATTTTCAGAGGTAACTGAGATGACTACCTCTCTTTATTCATGAATGTTTAATAGTGAAATTATTCTAACAAAAGCTTTCTGCAAATAAAGGTATTTTTTCACTTTATCAATATTTTTCATTAGTTCCTTCCCCTTGATTCATCTACCAAGTATTGACTGTTGTTTTCTTAATAATATACAAGGCAAGAAATTCACATTCCATTCTCTTTTCACTCACAACAATTTATTCTAGCTTCAAGGTTAGCATGACTTTGTTTTTCATATTTTTCCAGTCCATTCATCACTTGACAGGAAAATTATTCCCATGGAAATCAAGAGCAAGTTCTTAACATTTGTATTCTTTTCTGAGCAAGAATCCTACAAGTACTGTGTAGTGTTTCCAAAAATAGAAAATAACTATAGCTCTATCATTTTGGTCTTATTTTCTGAAATATACAAAGACAAATCCTTATGAATGGTAATTTTTTTGTTTTTAATTTTATGCACAATATGCTATGTTACTTTTGCTGATAATTACTAATGACTAAGTGCCCCTGGCAGATAATAGGAGCTATTGGAATTGTAATCTCTAGCTGAGATGTGCACAAGAAAGGGAAACCCTCTTAATGATGTTGACAATGATCAAGGGAATCAACTGACAGAATTCCTGCAGGATCAAGACAAATTTATCTAGAAATTACTAAAGGCACCGGAAGAAGGTAATAACAGAAGATGTGAAGGAAAAGTCAGAGTGTAGATCAAAATGGAGAAGGATGAACTTAAGTCACTTCCTCAACCAATGGAGATGGAGCTAGAGGTATAAAGGGATAGTGGACAGGCTATGCACCATTTGGGACTGTCCCTTCTCTAATTTACTGAAAGTTTTCTTACAGAGAACTGCCCATGTAGACACCAGAAAATAATTCTGTTAAAGCCATGTTTCTGGCATTCTTTAATTCTGCACATGCTTTGTGTTCAGAACCAAGGCTGCAGTGAAGTTGTGCTATGTAACATGGACAGTCACTGCCAGAAACACCTCAGATGCATTATGTGTATGATTTCAAATTTATTTTTGGTGGTTGTGCATTCAGAAACTTTTTACTGTTGCAAACTTTTTCATGACCCTGTATGGGGTCATGACCCACAGTTTGAGAAATTTTGATTATACATATCTTTCCAGTATTCTGGGACATTTTAGTTTACATCTTCTTGTAGTTAGGACCGACTAAACGTAGCTTTAGGGGTCAGTTAAAGATCCCAAGAGGACGATTCTTATAAGACTATACATAATGCATAATCGTCCCCATTCAACTTCTATGCCAACCTTACTAACCTGACATCTACCTATCCACCTATATTCTCATTAGAATATCTAAGTCAGAGAAGATACAGAAAGCATAAATATAGACTGAAGAATCGAGTTTCCAGCTAGGGAGCAGGCAAAATAATATGCAGCTATATCATATACAAAAGGCAGTTAGAAGGCAGAGTAGGTAGAATGTCAAGCTTGCAGTCAGGGAGACTCATTTTACTGAGTTCAATTCTGGCCTCAGACACTTACTAGCTGTGTGTGCCTGGGCAAGTCACAATTTTTTTTCTTGGTTCCTCCACTGTAAAATGAGCTGGAGAAGGAGATGGCAAACCACTCTATTATCTTTGCCAAGAAAACCCCAACATGTTTTTATTTTTGTTTACCCACGAAGAGTGGGACATGACTGAAAAATGGTTCGAGAACATCTTTTCACATAAAAAGGTAATAATCACATGGGTCACTAAATTATTTCATGCATGGCAATAACGCACCAACCAGCTGGTTATCATTCTTCCTTCAATTCTGTTGTTGCTGAGTCATTTCAGTTTGACTCCATACTTTATTCTCTGTACCACCTAGCTGTCCCCCTTCCCTCTCCAAAAAGGAAAGTTAAATGTTTTTCACATTTTTCACTTTTCTTTAAATATTTTGACCAACCCAGTTCATTTAGAAATACTGTTTCAACAGAATTTATCTCATTTTCTTAAAGAAAAAGCAGTAGGTGCATTTTCACCTAGATAACATGTAACAAAATAGAAGGCAGGTACTTTTGCAAAAGATCACTGAACTACTTATTAAAAAAGGATCTAAATTCTAATCCCAGCTGTCTCAGAAACTAACCTTATGACTTTAATGGAATTTTTCAACCTCAATAGATCTATATTTTCTGGAGTATAAAATGGATGATCTCCAAAATCCCTTCTAGCTCTCAATGACTCTTAAGTATTTATTAAGTGACCACAGGGTGCCTATCACTTTATTAACTACTTGACCCAGATTCTTTGCTAGCATATTAAAGTCAAGTTAATAAAACATAAGCTTAAAGAAAGCATAACATTTAAACCAATTGAAATAGCACTTTGATTGGCTTCATTGCTCTGAAACAGAATGACCTTTAGGCAGGTGCATTCTGGTTATTTTCCACACTTTGAGTTTCTTCTCTGTCTCTTCTAACAGCTTTATCAGCCCTCTGACTGATGATGGAGTTAGAGTCAAGCTACACAGTGTTCTTAACAATCAGAATGATATGAAGATCAAGACAATTCCTTAAATTTCAGCAAAGGGAAATCAGTTTCATGAATAGGTCCAATACTACATTTCTTGCAATTTACATAATAAGAAGACTAAAGATGGAACAGTGGCCAGCCTTCATCTACCAACTCAGCTACTTACATCATTTAATCTGGCCCATGCAGGAAAAGAAATCTACATCCAGGAAGACATTCTTCTCAAGAATACATACCACTTTTAAAAAGACTTTAAAACTTCTTTTCAATTTGATAAAGAATTTAGATGCAGTAGATGTAATTCACCATGGTTTATTTTGCATACTTCTCAGATTCTTTTCAGCAGTTTTTAAGTATATCATGATCATTAGAAAAAAATGCATTACTTTAAAATTGGTTTTGCTCCAAGGAATTAAAAATTATAATACAAAGAACAGAGTAAAACTTTAAGTAGTCCTTTATTCCTTTCATTAGTAGCAACAATCATGCTTTATGACATGATTAAACATATCTAAAATAATACTGATGCAGAAACCACAAAAATTAGATTTGACTTATATCCTGTTAAAATCAACTGAGTTCAAAATATTTGAGATATTTGAAGTTACTGAAAAAATTATATGAAGTGAAAATGCTCAAAACTTTTTCAACTCTTCTGTCAGTGTGGGGCATTTACGTACAGAATTGTGTCAGAATGGAAAGGGGGAAGCATTTATTAAACATTTAGTATATGCTAGGCACTATGCCAAGTGCTTTACAAATATCTAATTTGAGCCTTACAATAACCCTGTGAGGCCTTCCATAGAAGGCAGGCTGGAATGTGGTGCGACAGCAGCTAGTAGAATGGGAGAGCAGATCTGGACAGAAGAGAGTAAGACAGGGACCTACCTAACATATTTTTGAGACACAGGAGACTCTCCTTTCTGAGACAAGAATGCCTTTTCTCTCAGGGAAGGAGAAGATACCCTTTGGGATAATTTCCTCATTAGGAGGTGCTGGAAGTTTAAAAAAAACTTTGACTAGAAAAAGGAGGAAAAAAAAGAAACAAGTTTTCTGATTAGCTTTGTCACAACTCCATTTGCAAGTAGAGAGTTCCTTTTCTGTCTCTATTTTTCCATCTATAAACTCACTTCCCTCCTCTTTCCTTGCTATCATTGACTTCCCTTCACCCCCATTAATTTCTACTTAATTGTTATATATCTTGTATATACTTATTTTATTTAAATGTTATCTGCTGCATACATATATAAGCTCCTTAAGGACCAACTTTTTAAACTCCAGTATTTTTTGTCTCCATAGTGCCTATCAGTGGTAAATGCTTAATAAATACTTCTTGATTGGTTGAGTGTCCTTTTGTTTCATCTTTCTCATAAAGTTAAAAAAATTACATTTTGAAGGATTCAGTTGATGAGCAGATTACATCAATTTGCTAGCACTCTGAATGAGGACACAAGTTACATTAGGACAAAATGTTGATTAATTTTAGCATTATGGATAATGTATAGAAATAAATGTCACGTTTCACCTCAATCATCTTTTAGATGGTGAAAAATATATTCTGGATCTTAGATTTTGAGACTAGCATTGTAGCTATTTATTAGAAACCAAAAATAACTCAAGGAAAAACACCTATCCTAAAAGAGAGATGTGATTCATAAATATTTTAAAGAATATGTTCTTGACAAAAGGATCAGCAGCAATATGAGAACAAAAAGAACTCCAAGAAAATTCCAAAGGAAAAAAAAAAGCAACACCAACAAAAACAAATGTGGTACAGACATTTAAAAATGGCTATTTTAAGAAATAAATGGGAATATGGGAAATTCAATCAGTAAAGCAAAGAATATCATTGAATTGCCAGTTTCATAAATGATCTGTATCAGTTATCAGAAAATTATTCAAATAAAGAGTTGCATAGTGAAACAGAGGGAGAGAGAATAGGAGAGAGGCTGAAAACCCTAAATACAGTCTGACTTGCTGGATTAGAAAGCTGTGACCCTTAAAAGTCTAGCAAAGAATATAAAACAAGGAAATTTTGTGGTGCTAAGAAAGGGAGGCATGAAGAAAAGCATCATGCAAATGTGAAAGATAATAATAAGATAGAGAAATAGGGGACTGGAGCTTTGAAATAAAAACAGGCCAAGAGGAAAGAGAAATGTGCAGGTTTCAAATATTACTTCACTATTTTGTCCTGTTACCACAAAAAAGCAACAACTGAGAACATATTTTATCAGATGCAAAACCAGAGAGAAGACTCAGTTATTTCTCTAGGAACAATTAAAATTTACCCTTCTTGAGGAAGGAAAAAACGCCCTTTGAGATAATTTTCCTAATGGAAGGAACTAGAAGTTTGAAACAATGACTAGGAAAAAAGAGAAAGGTGAATTAATTGATTTTTATGATCAGCTTTATCACTACTCCATTTGGAAGGAGGGAACTTCTCTGTCTCTATTTTTTCTAGGGATACACTAAAGGTTCCAGACAATCTGCCCCCTTTTTCAATGAGAATGGAACAGTCAATCTTGATTCATGATTCATCTGTGTGCTACTAGATAATGTTGCTCTATTATTTTTGTAAGTCTCCAGTTCTTTTTCTTTCAGAAATAATGGCACCTCAGGACCAAGCCATGTGGTCACAGGACCTGGTGACTGCTCCTTTCTACCCTGTGAAGACATGAAAATGACTCTCTCTGACTGAAACTGTTTGCAGAACCTGGTCCTGTTTGTGGCTCGTCCATGAGATTTACAAACCTGCTAACATTCTCAAAGACCGTAGGGTTGCTATCCACCATTCTGCCCAAGCTGGCACATGTTTTCCAGAATAATTACGTCACTAGTTTAAGATAAAAGTGAAAAGGAACAAAAATTAAAGTTTATCGCATCAATAAAACTAAAACAAAAATGACAAGATCTAAGTAAAGGACAAATTCTAAATGGAACTTGCTTCTCTTCTTGAGGGCATAACTCCTTAGGTGCCCTTCTGACAGCTTCTGGCAACTTTAGGCATGTGGGTTGTACAGTACATAGAGTGCCGGATGTGGAATCAAGAAGACTGGAATTCAATCTGGCCTCAGATACTTTTGAGCTGTGTGACCTTAGACAAGTCATTTAAGCTCTGCCTTGGTTTCCTCAACTATAAAATGGGGATAATAATATGACCCATCTCCCAAGATTATTATAAGGATAAAACTAGATATCTGTAAACCAATTAGTACAGTGTATGACACATAGTAAATACTATATAAATGCTTGCTATTATTCTTAGATATCAAATCAATCAATAAGCATTTATGATATGATTACTGTGTGTCAGTCACTGTGATAAGACCTGTGGGCATAATGATGAAAGCAAAACAGGTCCTCCCTTTGAGGAGCTTACATTCTACTGGGGAAGATAATGTATACAAATATTATATTCTTTATAAGAGTATTTGTAAGAGAAATTTGAAATGCAAGGGATTGTGGAACTGCACCGTGTAAACTAAAAGCAAATAAACAAATAAATTTAAAAAAGAATATCTGTAAGAGATACATGAGTAGAATAGGAAGGGAAGACTCTAGTAGCTTGGGGGCTGGGGAGGAGAGGACCTTCTGTAGCACGTGGTGTCTTGATGGAAATCAAAGAATGTAAGGAATGGAGATGAGAAGTGAAAGCATTGCAAGAAAAGCGGATGGACAGCAGAAAGTCACAGAGCTGAGAAATGGAGAGTTGTGTGTGAGGAAGAGCAAGGAGGTTAATATTGCTGGCCCTAATGAATGTGGAAGGAAATACTGTGTAAATAGACAAAAGTCAAGGCAGACATAGTGTGAACATATTTCAGAGTCAAAGAAAGAGGTTTTTAGTTGATGCTCTATTTTAATAAGGAATCATTGGAAATTACTGAGTAGGGGTCAGATGTAAACTTGAGGAAAATCAGTTAGATGGCACAATTGATTGAGTCTGGACCTGGAGTCAGGAAGACATGAGGTCAAATTCCAACCCCAGACAATGTACAAATCTGTCTGCTTCCCTTTCACCTGTAAAATAAGGAAAAATAGCACAGGGCTATCGGGAGAATAAAATAAGACATATTTATAAAGAATTTTGTAACCCTTAATCATTATATAAATACTAGCTGTTGCTATTTTTGTAATTACTATTAAGGATAGTAATTATCCTATCACAACTAGGATATCATTGCAATAGTCCAAGGGAGAGGTGATTAAGACTGGAACAGGAGTCATGAGAAGAAGAAAGTATATCAAGAGATGTGGGGAAAGAAACAAGAAGATTTGGCAACTGGATCTAGAAGTTTTTCAATTATTTTAGACATACCAAGCCTATTGGATTTTTATCGTAACAGTCATCTTCACTAATTGTAAACTATATTCCAGTAATTGGTGAATCAGCTGATTTTTTTAATGTAAAGCTTACAAGGAATGCCAATGGAAATAGCTGTACATTTCGCAGCTGTACAGTTTATCTTATATATTAATGGGCTGGAGACTTTCAAATTTGTCTGGAATTTGAGATCATACTTATGCAATCCTCCTGACCTCCAAATTCCCAAAAGCTAGATCTGCCATCATAACTCATTGTCCCATTTCTTTATCTATCAGTGCATGACTAGAAAAAATTTAATGATCATGTTTACATCTGCTTTGCCTGAGGAAATCTTGGGCTGTGTCATTTTAGAAGTGAAATATTTCTGGACTCAGGTGTGCCAGGGAATATTATGTTGAAGATAAACCAGAAAGAAATATAGTTCTCACAATTAAGAATAGATTCTAAAACTGCCAACCATCAAAGACAATTCTCTTTTCTGAGAAGAGGAAAGGGCTGGCATATATCAAGTACTTTTTGCCAGCACAGTCTGCTTATTTACAGGAGGCAAAGATATCTTCCCCACCCTTATTTTGGAGACTCTTTATTCCTCTGCTGTCCCAGAGCACAAGATGGAAAGAGATTAACACTCTCACAAAATGTGGATTATGTTCAGTTATACTTTTTTTTGTCTAAATGTAAAGCTACAATTAGGACAATGTCTCACCTATTCCATCCTCACTCCAACCCCTATGTTTTTAATCCTGCTGCATTGTTCTGTGCATTTAAGTAATAAAGAAATCTGTGCAAGTTCAATTGAGTCCAACATGCATGATCAAGTGCCTTTATTATATTGTGTTGGAGATACAAGGACAAAAATGAAGTAACAGCTTCCATTGAGAAATTCACATTCTACTGGGGAGTATAGCATACATGAACAGAGAAATATTGGTAGTGGTGTGTGAATTAGATGGAAAAAGCAACGATAAAGATATTTTATTTTGTATCACAATGGTCATGCGTATGTGTATTTCTACTTAAACCAGGCTGGTCTTGATCAAATGAAACTAGACTGAGATGCTTTCTTGAACTTTACTTAGTTCTCTGGCATATATGTGCTAGATTTTATGTTATGCACATGTATTTCATTGCTCTCTTTTGCTAAAGTTTTTAATTCTGTGGTTTTAAAGAATGGATATCATTCTAAGGAAACACACATGATAAAAGTAAAACTGGGGAACTAATGTGAAAATGTTTCTTTAAGATTATGAGTGTGTAGGCAAGAATTTCTCCACTGAAATCTTACTATGAAGCCCTGTTTGACAGTAGTGGTTTTCCTATGTCTAGGAAGTTATACCACTAGAATACAGTATGTGACAGGTCTTGATATTGTAGAGGCTCAGAAAGTTTACTCCCACTGTTACTAAATCTTAGGAAATGATAGTAACCTTGGACTTAAGCATACATTTAGAGGCCTACAGAACCATATTTGGTAAACCAGTACTAGTATGCATGGGTATAATCTGAATTGTATATGTGTGTATGTGAATATATAAAAATAAATGAGCATACCTGCATATTAATTTATTGGTATCTGCCAACCATGTCTATCAAGAGAATTTTTGTTCTATAAATTCTGGACTGTCAAGGTCAAGAATTAATTTGGAATCAAAGCATCATTCCATTATCATCTCTTGATGAATACTCTGGTCAAGGTAGTCATTGTGAATGGGTAATTGGCCAAGTGCAAAATATCCAGCCATGGTTCTGTCAGCAAACATTTGATTGACTAACCTGTCAAGTAGATCTACTGGGTGTTCCATCTCACTGGCATATCTCTAAATGCAGCTCCTGTTTCTCCTGATAAAGGCATCTTCCTCCAATTATAACAGCATGAGAGAGCCAGTTCAGCTGGAAAGCTGAGCTGGCCAGACCAGGTGTAAAACAGAACCTGACCATTACACGGTTGGTTTGGCATAAAGAGAATCACCATCTCTCTGGATATTGTATTCTGGGACATGATCTACATGTGAAGTTGCATTTTAAATCAGTCATCATTAGTTCAACCCCAAATCTCACCTTCTAGGGCTTCTACATATCTCCCATATAATGAGATCCCTTGGAGAAGTCACTATGGAACTGAATTATAAGGGATTAGATCAAGGTAAGGATGAGGCTTAATTGGAATGCCATGGATGAATCTGATATTATTTTCTTGATACTTAAAGGAAGAATCCACGTGAGTGGGGCATTAGTAACACTGAGTAACATGATCATTTGGTTACATTACTATATTTAAGCATCCCAACAAATTCATGCAATTGTATATGCTCCATAACTCTATCTAGAATTCTGTTTCTGTGAGACTTTTTGAACCTGAAATATCAAAACTTCAAAATTAATCACTAAAATTCTAAAATAGGGAAGGATAAAAAAGGATGAGGGTAACTAGTCCAGGAAATTAATTTCAATCCGGTTTCAGTTCAGCAAATATTTATTGAGCATCTACTATGAGCAGAGCCATATATACTCTAAAAGATAGAATGATGAATAAGAGAGTCCCTATCCTTAAGGAGTCAATATTCTAGTAGGAAAGAATCTAAACATGTCCACAAATGTCTATAATTCAAAAGAGAATGTGTAAGTGCTGAAGAGAGGTAAAAAGTTTGAAGAGGATCAATTTAAAGGTAACCTATAAGAGTTAGTTTTCTGCATGTGAAGGAAAGAGAACAATCTTGACCAATCCCTATCAATGGAGGAAAAGGACAGGACCAATTTTATGTTCTAGGATTCTGAGTCTCCATCTCCCTTATACTGGCATGATTGGTGATTATTAGAGGTGCTCACTAATGTACCTTTAACTGGTGGAGCTGTGAATTGGCCAAATAATTCTGGAAAGGAATGTTGGAATTACACATCCCAAATTACTAAATTATGCAAGTTCTTTGACCCAGCAACAATACTACTGGCTACAAGGAAGTTAAAGACAGAAGGAAAGGACAAATGTATACAAAAATATTCATAAAAGTACCTTTTTATTATAGAAAAGAACTGAAAGGGGCATAGCCAAGATGGTGGAGTAAAAGCAGGAACTTATTTGAGCTCCTCCTTAATTACTTCAAATTCCTGTAAAAAATAACTCTAAACAAATTTTAGAGCTATAGAATCCACAAAATGACAGAACAAAATATGTCTCCAACTGAGGACAGCCTAGCTAACTGACAGGAAGAATCTATCACACCAGGCTGGAAGCAGAGTGCAGTCCACATGGGCCAGAATAGCCATGGATCTTCTGGAGCAGACCTCAGGGGATCACATCACTGGCAGCTGTGGTGGTTTCCAGACTTCTCAATCCATAAACACCAAAAAGAAAGTTATATGTCAGTGGGGAAACTGTTACAACTGAGTGAGAGAAGAGCGAGGTCCAGTCCCTGCCCCTGGGTAGCAGAGGTAGCAGCGGCTGCATTTGCTGCAGCAGCAGCTAATTCCTGAGCTCCAGGCCCACAGATGTTGGGGAGACCAAGCAACTGACCAGAGGGTAATTGCAGGAATCTCTTTGCTGGCACTGAGGCAGGATTTTGCCCTGCTTGGATCTGGGTAAGAGTCTTGGGTGGTGGTCCTGTGATGAGGGGGATAAGGTTGTGAAGGCTGTGAAAAGGCAGTCCTCCTCACAGCTCTGAGTACGTGCGTAGAAGCTCTGACAACAGTTGTACAAAGCCCCAGAAATTTGGGACATAACTCTCTTCACTCTGGAAGCAGAGTTTTTAGTGGCAAAGAGCTCAAAAATCAAGTATTTGACTTGCAAAATAAACAAAAGAAGAAGAGAAATCAGACATAGAACCATAAGAAGACAACAAAGTTAAAACTCCTACATCAAAAGCCTCCAATGAATTGTTCACAAGTCATGAAGGAGCTCAAAAAGATTTTGAAAATCAAGTAAGATAAGTAGAGGAAAAAATTGGGAAGAGATATGAGTGTTGAGAGGATTCTGGGAAGACAGCAGAATAATCAGAAAATTCCAAGCTCTCAAGATCTTCCCCCACAAAATAGTTAAAATAGTACCTTAAGGTGAACGAAGTACAGGTGGAGATAAATAAGAATAGGGTATAACTGGGGTCTTCCCAGGACAATTTGAGAAGATCAGAAGAAAAATTCCAGGACAAGGTTAGGTCCCTGTGAAGAGGAAAACACCTTCAGGCTAGGTTCTGCTTTAACAGCAAGCAGCTAGCCTCATAAACAACAAGCACCAAGCCCTGGAGTTAATTGGTTTGAGAGGTTGCCTCAGCCCTAGCCACCAGAACTTTTACCCCAGGAAACTGAGGGAAGTTGGGTGTCTGAGACTGTGAAGATTGAGGGAACCTCTGCCGACCAGGAACACCAGGCCCAGCTGTGGTGTGAAGAGCAAAGAGTGCGAGAAGAAACCAGCACTTGCCCGGTGAATGCAAAAGCAGTGGGGCAGAAAGGACCTGGATGTTGGCACTAAGAGTAGGTTGGAGGTTTAGCTTTGGTTTCAGGGTAGAGGGAAGAACTGAGGGGGCAAGGGGCACCATTTTCTCTACCCCCAGGGCTAGAGGTGACTACAAATAATTAGGATATTAATACAAAAATTCACAGGCAAAGGAGAAAGAATCCAACTATAGAAACATTATGGGAACAGAGACAACCAGGGTTCATTGTCAGATGAAGAAATTGAACTAAAGAAATCCTCAAAGAGTAATGTCAAATGGTCACCTGCCCAAAAAGAATTTATAGAAGACCTTTAAAACAGACTTTAAAAATCAAATGGCAGAGCTAGAGGAAAAACTAAAAAAGAAGATATGAACACTCCAAGAAAAACAAGAAGGGTATGAAAGCAAAGTCAACCAACTAGAAAAGGAGATCCAGAAACTTAAGGAAGAAAATAATACCCTGAAAATTAGAATTGGGCAAAGTGAAGCCAGAGAAATTATGAGAGACCAGGAAATTATCAAAGAAAATAATGAATAATGAAAAAATGGAAGAGAAAGTGAAACATCTTATAAGAAAAACAACAGCTCTGGAGAATAGATCAAGAAAAGACAATATGAAAATAATTAGATTAACTGAAAGTTGTGATAAAAATATAATCTTGATAAAATATAACAAGAAATAATTAAGGTTGCCCTGAAGTACTAGAACAAGGGAGGGGGGAGTAGAAATAGAAAAAAATCCATTAACCACCACTTAGAAGAAATCCTATGAGGAAAACTCATAGAAACATTATAGTCAAATTCCACAATCCCCAGGTCAAAGAAAAACTATTTAAAAAGCATCATGATTAAAACAGTTTTAAATATGATGGTGCCACAATTAGAATTGCACAATACCTAGCAGCAGACACATTAAAGGACTGCAGGTCTTGGAACACAACATATCACAGAGCAAAAGAAGTAGGACCCCAGCCAAAAATATCATACCTTGCAAATTTAAGTATTATCTTGAACAACAACAACAACAAATGCACATTCAACAAATTCTCAGACTTTTAAGACTTTGTTAAAAAAAAACACCTGAACTTAACAGATGATTTGACATATAAGAAATGATATAAATATAAGGTACATGACAATGATTGATTATAGGAGATCCACAATGACAGACTGTTCACTTTTTATAGATGTAAAATATAAAATTTATCTCTTTCAAATTAAAAATTTGATAGATCATAAGAAAGATTGGTTAAAACCTGGGCATCATATGAATTTAAAAAGTAAAACCATTTAGGAATGGGTAAAAGGAGCAACTATTTTACAAATGAGATGCAAGAGGAAGAATTGATACATAGGAATTAAATGGGGGCTGTTCTGCTAACCTGCTTTCATCAGGAAGGGGTATAAGAGGAAACAATACTAATATATTTAGAAGAGTATAGAAGTCTTCTAAATTCAGAAGAAATAAAATGGTAGGGGGATGGGGGAGAGGATAAGGCAGGGATCTTTACAGGGAAGGGTGGGAGAATAGGTAAATAGGGGTATAGAAGAGTGTTTAGATTTATGGGAATGGGAGGATAGGGGAGGGATCCTTGGAGGGGGGGAGGAAAGCAATTGGAAGGCAAGGTGGCAGGTAAAAATAAGGTAAAGGAGGCAGGAGGGATAGAAAACAAAAGGCATGCAAATACATAAAAACAAAGATCAAGAGTAGAGAAGGTTTGGGAATGTAAATGTCTATATATGTATGTATATGTGTATGCATATATTTATAGCTATAGCAAAACATATCAAAACTTTATTGTGGCCTTCTGGGGGGGTTGGGTGGAGGGAAAATGAGCAAAGTAAAAAAGTACACAGCAGAGAATAAAAGAAAACTCATGGGGAAGCAAAGAAAACATGGATAATTCTCAGCACAAGTATTATTTATATAGGCTTTCTTGGAATGAGAGTTTATGGTTACATATTTTGAATCCCCTCACATTCTGCCATGTACATGACATGCTTTTATGTCTTTCTTACTTTGTATTTAAGTTCCAGTTTTTAAATTTGTGATGTTTTTTTTTCTTTTTTTTAAATTCTCTATTTGTGTTCTGGCATTTGAGTCTAAAATAAAATTTTGGGAAAAAAAGAAATAAATGCTGCAAGGAAGCAAAAGCAAAATGGGTACCAATCAATTGGGTAATGCCTGCACAAACTATGGCATACAAATGTAATGCTATATTTCTGAACTTAAGAACTGACAAAAAGAATAGATTCAGAGAAATCTAGAAATACTCGTATACATTGATGTAGAGAGAAGGGAAAAGAAATAGAAGCATATGTACAATGATGACAATATTGTAAAGGGAAGCAATTTTGAAAGACTTAAGATCTCTGACTTCAAAAGACAAATGATAATGCATGCTGTCCAGTTCTTGGCAGAGGGGTGATAAGCTAGAATTACAAAATGAGACATGCATTTTCAGACACAACCACTGTGGGAACAGTGAATTTGTCTACTTGCTTTTTATCTCTATCTCTATCTCCATACTGATTACAAGAAAGAACCTTTTGGGGAGGGTTAGGACAGCTGTAGGGAGAAGGTAGCAGCTAATATAATGTTATAAAAAAAATTAAAGAGCGTATCCATGAAACTTGTAAAAAATACACAAAATAAAGGATAAAGAGACACAGGCAGGAATTTTGCTACTATCATGTTAAACATAATGTATATTTTAAAACTTTAACAGAACTTCATGGTGAATCAGTCGGTCTTCCTTTTCTGTTTTCTTTCTAATTCAAAATGTTAATTTTTAATGTCTTTCAAGTTCACAATAAAAAAGAGGAATTATTAATGGTTTACTCTCATATTTGAATGGAAATTTAACCATCTGTTTATTTAATGCCAAGTCCATCAATAAAAAAACAAAAACAAAATCCCATCTGACCCAAAGGATTAAATTGAGAAGATTTTTCACAAGAAAAACCAATGCAACCAAGGTTAGAAGGAAAGCAGAAAATTGGAGAAAAAATTACTGCAAATTTTTCTTACAAACGTCTAATTTCCCAACTATATAGAAAATGAGTAAAATCTATAAGAATTCAAGTCATTTTGCAATTGAGAAATGGTCAAAATATATGAATAGGAAGTTTTCAGGTGGAGAAAAAAGAATATTTATAGTCATAAAAACGCTTTAAGTCAATACTGAACCTCCATATCTATAAGATTGGCCAACATGACTTAAAAGAAAAATGACAAATGTTGGAAGGCATGTGGAAAAATTGGAACACTAATACACTGTTGGTGAATTGATTGTGAATTGATTGAATCATTACAGAAAACACTTTGGAATTATACCCAAAAGTGCATACATACCCTTTAACTCATTAATACTGTTACTAGTTCTATATCCCAAAGAGATTTTTTTAAATAAAAATACTATAGGCATAAAAATTGTTTATAACATCTCTTTCTGTGGTGGCAAAGAAATGGAAATTGAGGGGATGACTACCAACTGGAGAAGGGCTGAACAAATTATGGAATATGATTGTGATAAAATAATATTATGCTATAAGAAATGATAAGCAGGATACTTTCAAAAAACCTGAACTTATATGAATTGATGCGAAATGAAGTAGGCAGAACCGGGAGAAAATTGTACACAGTAACAGGAATATCATGAAAAATGATCAACTGTGAATATCTCAACTACTCTGACCAAGACAATAATCCAAGTCTATTCCAAAGGTCTTATGATGAAAAATGTTATACAACTCCAGGAAAAGAACTGATGATATCTAAATGCATATTGAAACATACTTTTTTTTTTACTGTATTTTTCTTATTTCTTTTTTGTCTTTGTTTCGCAGTATGACTAACATGAAAATATGTTTTGTACGACTCTAAATATATAACCTGATATATAATTTGATATAAATTACTTGCCTTCTTAAAGAGGGGGACAGAGAAGAGGAATAGAGGGAAAAAGTTGAAATACGAAATTTAAAAATAAGCATGTAAAATTGTTTTTACATATAATTGGAAAATATTTAAAAAGAAAAAAAAACATTAGAATTGGTTCAAATGTAACTCTTTAGTTCTAATTCAACCTTATATAACTATTATTTAACCTTAAGAGGTAGCCTGGTGTTTAGATGGAACATGGAATTGAGTGAAAAAAAAGAGATGTTTAAATTCTGTCAGAATGACAAGCTCTGTGATTGTGGCAGATGGGTGACATGATTGACATGGCAGCTATGTGGTACAATGGATAGCATGCCAAGCCTGAAGTCAGGAAAACTCTTCTTCTTAAGTTCAAATCTGACCTCAGATTTGTGACCCTGGGCAAGTCACTTAACCCTGTTTGCCCCAGTTTCCTCATCTGGAAAATGAAACAGAGAAGGAAATGACAAACTACTACAGTATCTTTGCCAGATGGAGTCCCTAGATGGAGTCAGAAAGTAACAGACATGACTGAAAATGACTAAATGACAACAATAATATTGTGGACAAATAATTGAATTTTTCTCATTCTCATTTTCTTCATCTGTAAAATGGATATAATAGCATCTATCTTAAAAGGTTGTTGTGAGGCTCAAGTGAGATAATATTTGTAAACCTTAAAGTCCCATATGATGCATATGTTAGCATTTACTGTTATTATTTGATGCCATTGTTAAGTATGACCCAAAAAGCAATGGGGAAATACATGGTGGACAAAAATTGTTTGTTTTTTTTTACCTATTTCCAACAATTTCCATACAAGAAATGATATATGGTCTTTTTGAGAAATTGCCTGATCAGATATGTTGAGTGGTAAGAGTGGGGAATAACTGATCATTTGAATGTTGCCTTAGTTCCCTTAAAATATATGAGGTCCTAGAGAAAGGTCTTCAACATATTGGGTGCATCCTTTATGAAAGTGGTATGGGAAAATAGGAAAAAAAAATAAACAGCATGTGTGAGTTATGCTCTTCACTGATGGGGTCAATGAGGTCACAAATAAGTTGAAGTATATGAGTATGTTTTTTTCTGAATGTCATCTCATTTTATGAGTGTACAGTTATAGAAATTTACAAATCAATAAATGCTTATTGAGTATCTCTATGCTTAGCACTGCGTTAGGCACAATATATGGCCTATGGCTTATAGATGACAATTACTAATTAAAAATTTTCAAGTGTGAAAATGGAAGAATATTTATATTTAATTATACTTAAAGTTGAAAATGACTAGCATTTTCAATTCAAACAAATGAAATAGCTTGTTACTGCCAAAATTTCATATTTCATAAATTTTTATTAGCTAGAAGTCAAGTATACTTCTTCAAAAGGATTTATGTTTCCTCAAGGCTGCCTCTGCAAATGTTGGATTATTTGAAAGTGACAGCTAGTAACAACATACTGAAGAATTCACCAAAACAAATGCATTCCATATTTTAACCCACTTCAAAGTCACTGTGTAAATACACACACACACACATACTCTTAGATTTTTTTTCTAAAATTTATCTCTCCATGCATATCAATGTATTTATAAAAACATACTTCACATACCATTTGTACTGATTTCTAGATTATTTATTTTGAGTTGTTTAAATGCTGTAGTGTTAGGCCTCTTCTTTACAAAACTGGTTAATATATATTCTAAGATTAATGTGACAGTTTATCTTCTCTTTTAGTTCTAATTTGACTCTAGTAATTTTTAGTTAAGAAGAAAAATTAAACTGAAAAAAAATGGTTTCAATTTTCAATCCAGTAAGAATTTATTAAATCCTTACCATGTTTAAGGAATTGTGATAGATATACAAAAACAAAAATTTTAAAAATTTCTAAGTCCTAAAAGATCTTATATCCTACTAGATTGCCTTTTGATAAAAATGTCAAATAAGTGATTTTTGGTGATAAAAGTTCATATAGCACAGTCTTTCAAAATTGTAATCATTCAATTAAAATTAAATCACTCGCTTTATGCAAGGTATCATACTAGGTAATAAAAGGCTACAATGATGAATAAGGCAGGGCCTCTTCTCTTAAAGAACTTTTAGTCCAATAGGAAAAATGTTAACCTGTGTACAATTATCACACAACAGAGCGTAAAGGGCATAAGACAGGTACAAAACAAGCAGTGGGTCACGATGAAAGAGAAAGGAATCACTTTCAACTGGTTAAATAAGGTCACTTCGAGTAGGAAGTGGTTTCTGTATTGTATTTTGAAAGCCAAATAGGATTTTAATTAGAAAAGATATAAGAATACCAACAGAGGAGGTCATTCTAGGAATTTCAAATTGTAGGAAAGCCATGGATCATTGAGTAAATGAATTGAGGATAGAAAATGGAGTTGGAGTCAAATTGCTAGAGTCTAGAAGAAGGCCAAATTAAGGAATTTAGATTTTAAGTGTAGAGTCATTAATATTTTATTTTGCTTTTTTTTAAGCAGAATATGATGCAATCAGAACTTCATGATACAAATATTAATTTGGTCATCGTGTGTAATGTAGAGTACAGGGAAATAGACTAATAATGCTGAGTTGAGTTAATAGGATGTGAAAATAATCCAGGTGACAAAGAAGGAAGACCAGAACAAATATGGTTGGAATGGGAAATGAGTGCCACTGAAGGGGTAGAATTAAAACAACTTGAAGATTAATTGGGTTGTGAAGTTGATTTACACTGAGGGATGAATGAAGGAAGATTGAGATTTTTAGAATAAGTGATTGAGATAAATGTACTTCTATTAACAGAAATAGGTGGATTAGTAGTTTAAATTTGAGATGCCAGCAGGATGGATCTGTGGTGAGATAGAAAATTGACGATATGCATCTGAAAGTAGAAGAAGAAGCATACATATAAAAAAAAATCTACGGAGAGATTGTGGCTAAAAATGTAGGAATAAATGAGATTTCTAGAGTGACAGGATAAAACTTTGGGGAACAATTCTATGTAGTGAGAAGTAGGAGAAAGTAGTCACAGAAACAGAAAAAGAGTGGAAAGAAAATTAGGAGAAGAACCAGGAGAGAATCATGCCTTAGAAACCACAAAAGGCAAGAATGTGTGTGTGTGCAAAGAAGAGGATGGTTATCATTGTCAAATACGAGACAAAATTCAAAGAGGTCAAAAATGCATAGAAATGGCAAATTGATTTGGCAGTTAGGAGGTCATGTGTGACTTGAGAACAGAGTTGTAACAGAACAAGAGGAAAAGAGGCTGCAAGAAGGTAAGGAAAAGGAAGTGACCATATATTCTTTTTTCTAGAATTCTGGCAGTTCAAGACATGAGAGGACACAACTGGATTCCTAATCGTTCCTAATCATTTGACATTTTTAAATGCCCCTTACGTGCAATGTACTCTGCCGGGTTCACAAAGATTAGTAACATCAGGGCCCTGCCCTTAAGGTATTTATAATTTTGGGGGGAGTATAGATTGTCAGGTACATAATAATCAGAATACAAATTAGATTAGGTTAAAGGAGTGTAAAATGCTATGAAATCACATGAGAGAAAGACCATTTCAACATGGTCATATTACAAAAGACTTTCCCAGCCTGAATACAGTAAAATATCAAAGGAGACATCTTCCCCTTATGTGATTTCATAGCACTTTGTGTCCATTCTGCATTCTAGTCATGCTACATTTTAACATGGCTATGCTTTATCATGTCTGGTAGAAGGTGGTGTACTTGACGGCATGGACCATATCTTATATATTTCTCCTAGTACAAATCACAATTCACGGTACACAGATGGTGCTCACTATACCTTGGTACCATGCTATTGCATAAAACTAATCTCAATATGTAACATTGTTATTAAGGTCTTTAAAAATATGTTGAAAGCTGTAGCTGATTATGTCTAATAAATATACTTTTAAAATAGAAGCACAGGAAATATGATCCATCAAATTCAGAAAAGGCTTCTATGGAAAAAAATTAACTATGTAATTAACTGGAGCTTTTTAGTAAATTGTTTATAATCATAGGCTCAGAGGATTACAGATTTAGAGATAGAAGTCTGTACTTATTGACATGGGTATTTCTGTGGCTGAATCCTCAAGTTTCAAGCATATCCAAATGGGTTCTCTTAATTACTGGAAGATGAAATCCATCAAATAATGATTTTCCAGTATATCATTAAAGAAATCCATTCTAGTCCTCCTATTATGTGACTCCATGATATTGATGTTTCGAAGCCAATATATTATTGATGAAATTATTTCATGTATGTAAATCCTGGCAATGGGTAGGTTTAGGTAATTATTTGCTGAGTGATGTCTTTATAATGGAGATTTTTGTGGGGATGAGAAAATATGAATGGAGAGGTCTGGGCAAGAAGTAGAAAGGAATTGAGATGTTGAAAAAGTAATCTTGTTCACTTCATATTGAATGTAGAATAAATTGGGGCAGCTAAGAAAGTTAGAGACTGATTTTCCCCCCACATCCTACCTCCCAACTTATGTCTTTCTCCTCTGACTGTTTTCAAATTGTACTTCTGAATTTGATTCGTTATGTTGGAATTCGCCTTTGTCTCATTCTCTTATTAAAACTTGCAATACTTGCTTTAGGATGAGGTCATACTTTAAATAATTTCAAAGCCTGTAGCACAGTGCCTGGCATGTAGTAAGCACTTAATAAATGCTTGTTTTCTCTCTTTCTACCCCTCAAGCTTTCTTTGTATCAGCAGCAGTGGCAATTCCTTCCTACTTATTTTCCTCATAAATATGAAAATGGATACTAAACAAGGTAGAAAACAAGTGAGCACATTGGTTCCAATCTTATGTTCTCCAGCTTACTCTGTGAAAAGTCTACTCATCATTAAGAAAGTTCCTTCTCTTCTCCCTCCCCATACACACCAGCCTATCTTATATGTAGTGAGCACATAAGCTAAGAAGAATCATAAATTTACTCAAGATTAATTTCTAGCCCACTGCTAGAGGCAGTCATGGAAACCATTCCTTGAGTCATTTACATAGGCAAATGTAATTTGACTTTTCCTTTGTGAATGGGTTATAATATTTGCCTTGGGCATGTTTATTGCTAGATTTGTGAAGTGCTGTAACTTAGAAGAAAAATAACTCATTTTATATTCATGGTTAACATAAGTGGAAATGAAAATCATACACAGGAAAAGAAATGTTTCCAAATTCATATGTATAGGGAGAGGGGGTATGCACTAAGCAATGCTAATTTAACTTGTGCATAATAAATCTCATAAAGATTTAAAAGTTTCATCAGCTTAAGAACAAGCCTTCCCCAAGCCCTCTAAATCCAGCTATCCACAGAAGAATTAGCCTTAAAATATGATCATATTAATTTTAACTCATATTTGTTTAGTACATTAAGTTATACGAAGTACTTTTCTCATAACAACCCTATTCATAGATAATACAAGTGATGTCTTGATTTTAGAAATGAAGGAACTGAGGATTAGAGAGGCTAATTGATTTGCCCTGTATTATATAGCAGTGATATATCTCAGCCAAGATGGCAACCCAGGTTTCTCCTGGATCAAAACCCAGTAATCTTTTCATAATATCAGGTAAGTTCCATTACGTCTTTTCTTTAAGATTCACAAATAGACACTGAAACCTGGAGTTATGCAAACTCTTGCAATAACTGAATGTGAGAAACTTTCTGGATCAAGGCCGACCCTACATCAAACTGGTTTAGGTGATTGACTTCATTGTAGAAAATGAAAGTACTGTGGGGACTCTGAAGTGGGGGACACAAATTGTGCATCCAAATAGGCTACTCGGGAAGGATAATTACCAGTCCCAGAATCTACTCAATCTCAGATTTAACTCTGAATCAGAGAAATATAACAAGAGTAAAGAGGAACTCTGAAGGCAATCTAGTCAATTTACTATCTAATGCATAAACTGTAGGATCCCAGATAAAACACAGTAGGATGTGAGAGGCTAAGGGTTAGAAAAAAAGAATAAAAAAAACTGGGCAAGAGGAGAGTGGAGATTTGAATAAATATGAAGTGAGTGGATAGGATCAAGCTACGGAGAGAAAACTAGCCATATGGTCATAAATAAAGCAGAATATCAGAACTAAGAAACCAAAGGACTAGATGGAAGCAGAGAAGGCTAGGTCTCTGTAAGGCACATTGTTGAATGTTAAGATGTGCCACGCCAGTCAGCAGCCTCATTTTGACAGGAGGACATGGAGACTGTTCAACCTGGTGATATAAAGGCAGCGCAATATGGGAAATGCAGAGTTCTGGTAGCATACCCTTTGAAAACTATGCAATCATTAAGCCCCTGTATCATCATCATCATCATCATCATCATCATCATCATCATCTTCATATCACTAACATTTACATTGTACTTTAAGATTTACAAAGCATTCTGCATATGTTGCAGTTAATTCACATAATAGCTATGCATGGTAGATGCTGTTATCATGCCCATTTTAAAGAGGAGGAAACTGCAGTTAAGATGGGTTAAATGATTTCTAAGGATCTTAGAATGTGAGATTTGAACTCAGTAGTTCTGATTCCAGGTCCAATGCTATACTAGTAGACAGTACTTCCTAGCATTGAATGGGAATCTACCTTCTCACAACTTTTACTGGTGGTCCTAGTTCTACCCTCTAGGTTGACTAATGTGTTAATAGCACATAAATTTGGGACCAGGCTAAGACCCTCTCTACTGTACTCATTACTCTCCCCTATCTCTAGTGAATGATCCAGGGATTAATGTATTGTAGACCATCTCCAGCTATTGGGAAGCAGTTCATTTATAATTGTTATCCTGAATTCCCCTGATAAGGTTTAGAGAAATCCCTAAATATAAAGGAGAATATAAAGTTCCAGGAACAGAGCTATTACATCAGGTGGCTGTTCTGCTTTTGACTCTAAGGAAAGCCTATTTCCTTCTAATATTAGAAGTCCTTTGTCTTGGGCAAAGGGATTAAGCTATTCAAACCAATTCAGAAAATATTTATTAAGCAGATATTACGGGCAAAGTTTGTCCTAGACACTAAATATACAAAGACAAAAATGAAATAGTTATTATCCTCAAGGAGATTGCATTCTATTACTATCTAAGCTGCAACTTTCCGAAGAATTTGACCTAATTTTGGTCCCTAAGGGAAACCAAGGCTCCCCAATGGATGTTAATTGCAATGGACCTTCAGAGCAGTAAAAGACAAAAACAAAACAAAACAAAACAAACGAGCAAGCAAACAAAAAACCCAGAGTACCTTATGCCCTGAGCATGCTGGGCTATTGTCTCTCTTGAATAGCTCCTACTTTTTTTTTTCCACATGGAAGCCTTTGCTTACAATGTTTCCTAGACTCAAATGTCCTTTTCCCTTCCTCCATTTTTACCTGTCAAAAACCAAGCCATCCCTCAAGGGCCAAATTAGATTCAGTTGTATTTAGTTTTATTGCATTGAGATGGTTTAAAAATGAACAATTAATACTTCTCAATTTGGGTCCTTTTATTTTTGTAAAAAATAATTTGTATCTATTCATTTGAGTGTATTAGGCTTACATGCTAAGAATCAGTATGGTATAATTCATAGAAATTCTAGATAGTCAAGCAGGAGACCTTGGTATGAGCCTTAGCTCCCTTCCTTGTTAATTATATGGTCTTGGGCAAATCATTTAACTATCCTTAACTAAAGTTTACTCATTTGCAAAGAAGAGATAGTATTTATTCTACCTACCTTATAAGGTTATTATGGTTCTATGAAAATATGAATTGTAAATATTATTATAAAAATATCTCCTCCATGAAATCTTCCCTGATTACTCGAGACAGAAATCATTTCTAAGTTCTATCAGGTCCTAAAATGTTGTGAATCTATGAATGTATGAAAACTTAAGGTCTATAAAATAATGATTTCATATGAGTTCTATCTGAAAAATTATGTTAAACCTTTTGATAAAATAGTAATCACCCTCAGTTTTTATTCCTTTCTTCTGAAACCTTTCTTCTGCTTAAAATAAGCTTTGAAAAGAGAATCTATGATGAGATTTTTAAATTAAAGTTTTGACATCAGGATATTTATAAAAATTAACACAACTCTCCTTAACAAGGTCATACAGCAGGGATTTTAATGAATTTCACTGAAAAAAATATGTGAAATCTTTTATAAAAAGTGATTTTCTTGTTTTCTTTATTTAAAAATGCTCAGAATGAGCTTCTAAAAGAGACACCACAATGAAATTTTGAAATCAAGGTTTTTATATCATGATATTTATCAAAATTATAAAAATATAATAAATATATATTACTATTCATAGTAACACATCTATATAGAGTCATAACATTTATAAAATCTTTTCCTCTCAACAATCCTGGGTAGTGGTAGGCTAAATATGCTTCTGTCAGGATACTAAATCTCAGAGAGTTTAAGTGGCTTAATAATTGTCATACACTTGGTCATGGGATAATGGGATTGGAACCTTAGAGCTGAAATGTTTTCTTGTCCAACCACATCTTACAGATGAGGAAACTATGACCCTGACAGGTGGTGATTTACTTAAGGTAGCAAAAGTAATAAGTGACTGAGCCAAGATTGTTTTCAATCAGGTTTTCTAATGTAATATTCATAACTAGGATTCAAATCCAAGTCTTTTGGAGACCATTCTGGTGCCCTTTGTACCATACCAAGATGCATCACATGGTAAAATATTACTTTTCCTCAAAGAGAAATGAAATTGTTTTTTTTTCAGAATTCTAATTTTCACATGAAATTAAAGCTGTGAACTCTAAGCCATTGCAAACAGTGTAAGATAGTATTATATCCACCAAAGAACAAAAGTGAATATTTAAAAAATAATTACTTGCTTTGAGTTTGGGTGGAAAATCAGAAGTAAATAGTATTTTGTTACATCCTGATGAAGGTTATTTACATGAAGGAATAGAGATTATTTTTCAACTAAGGAATTAAATTAGAAGAAGGTATTTGCATTTCCACATTAGTCTTTCCTGAATATGCATAGGTGGTTAAATGGTGTCTGGCACCTTCACAGAACTTGCTCAAGTAAGCTTTCTATCACTAAATAAATTGCATCCATTTTAATTAGAGATATGCAGTGAAAACTACCAGGACAGGACAAGCAGAGGTGCTCAGAGGTATTCAAGATTCCATGGTAACCTAGGCAATGACGAAGTAATTGATTCATACGGCCCCTTCTGTCTCATATTGATTCCATGCCAACAAGCCATGAAAACTGTCCATCATTTAACAGGTCTATTTATAGCACAAGCCCAGCTGTGACAACGAAATGGCAATACAACATTCATAGGTTATTCCGCAGACGGTTTTGTAGAACTAAATATATGCCTTCTTTCTCTTGCTCAGGCAGCAGTTGATTATCAAAAATGTTCACATAATAATGTATTAGAGGCTATGAATAATTTACAGAAAAATAAGTATTTAAGATTCCATTTCAAATTATCTGATGAGAAAAAAACGTGTGAACTTAATTTTATAACCACCACATCACTGAGCATCTTAATTCTTAATTTTACAATGTTTCTGGTGGCTATTGTTCCAGTTTATTGGTCAATTTGTTATAACACTGAATATATATATATATATATGTATTTATTTATTATCCCACATATACATATATGTATATGTATATATGTATATGTGGGATAATAAATGAATGCCACCATAGGTATAAAATAGTCTAAATGCTGAAACATATTTTCATGTAGCAATCATTTGTTGTATCTGCTGTTGTCTATTTTTTAAAGAGAATGTCTAAAGCCATATCAGGAAGAAGGGAAATATAAGTGTATTTATCCTTGCAGAGGACCTAGGCTTAAATTCTGCTTTTGATCTAATTACCTGTATGATTTCGACAAATGACTTTTCTTTCTGAGCCTCGGCTTCCTATTTTGTTAAATGAAGGAACTGGACTAAACAGCCTCTAAGGTCACTTCTAGGTCTAAATTTAGTGTCCAAAGATTCTATGATCTGTGATTTCATCAATATGAGTATCTCCACCAATAAATCTGCATCACAATCCATTCGTGTCTGTCAGTCTTCCTACTTCCTATCAATATCCTCCTAAATGTTTATCCCAGGGGTCTCCTCAATGTTCTGGAAGCCTTCCTTTGTATTATATTGTCCATTAGTTATCCCTCTATCTGATTATGCCACCCACTAATCTTGATCTGTTTTTAAATTTCCCTTGCATTGCATTGCTTTGTCAACATCTTTACACCTGTATACTTATATAGATGAAGGATATAAACATGTCCTTTATATACCTCTTCTCCTGAATGATCCTATGTTTGTAATGTGTTGTAGTTCTGCTTATGGTCATTAGTGTTTTACTAGTCCGTTTCGGTCATCCTCAAATCTTATTCTTTGAATCTGCACTTTTGTATGCTTATGGATCGTGACCATACAACATTACTGGTCAAATATTGGCCTTAAAAATAATGGGTCTTTGTTCCAGGAAAAAGCTTGCAATAATAACCAAACAACCTTTGCATAGTGGATTTTAATCAGTCCACTGAAATGTAGTTACCCATGCCCTTGGATTTTAATTTGACAGATGAATTATCAGTCATATTCCAGCTAGAAAAGTTAACTGGCAACTTACCATTTATTGAGAGACTGGTCCCATATTGGCCTTGGAGTTTTCAAATGGAGCCAGGAGGCTAGATGTCAACTTTAAAGTAGCTTAAATAACAAGGCCAAAGGTAAATATCCCCAATAGAAATTTCATATATTTAAAGTTTGTTTATGAATCTGCCCTTAGGTGAGCCTTAATCGATTTGTGATTCAAGAGGCATTCTTGCAGATAATTGGCAAATTATGAGGTAATTAATTGTTTTAGTGAAAGTTTAGCCTACCAGAACTGCTTCTCAGATATTTGGACCTAGCCCAAGGTCAGTAAATAGAGTAAATGCAGACTTTCTAGTCTTCCCATGAATGTTCCATTCATTTGTAGTCACAAGATTAAAGAACTTCAAGAAAAAAAATGAATTCCAGAGCATATCTTAGAATCCAAAGCTTTGGGCTCCTAGGGGGTCTATTACAGTTAGAGATTGTGTCTTCTAATATTTTCTTGCTGTGTTGAGAGTCAAGTCACTTAATTCCTTCAGGTCTCAGTCTCCTCATCTGTAAAATGACTGTGAGAATCAAAAGAGAGAATACACAAAAAGCAGTTTGGGTTAGCTTGGAGCTCTAAGATCAGAAACCTAAGCATTCTGATCTAAATACCTCCAAATACAAAAGCATAGAAAGGACTATCTTGAGAAAGAGGGAAGGGACTATGGAAACCAGGGGAGCAGGTTCCACAGTACTGAAGTGTCCCCAAAGTTATAGTCTTCTTCCAAGCTTTCAAAGCTTAAAAGGGCACTAAGACTTTTGGGACACCCTGTACATGCAGATTTCATGTTGAATAGAAACTCTCTCTGTTCCTAAGGGACCTTGGCCCCTAATTGAGGGTAAGGCTGCTTAGATTCAGATTTTCATGAGAAAAAAATCACCAGCTATATACACACACCCATTAAACTTCCAGCTTCCTATTCCCCTTCCCTAAATTCTTTTTTTTTTCTTTCTCAGGAGCCATAAACTTCTATGCACCTAGGTCCTCAACCTCGTCAGGCCTCTTCACTTTCTCCTCACCCCTTCCCTCTTCCTGCCCCACATCAGTTGCCATGTTCTGCCAGTTCTGTATAGCATCTTTCATATACATCCCCTTCTCTCTTGTCACATAGCAAACACTCTCATTCAACCGCTCCTCACTTCTTACCTAGATGACTGAAACAGCTTGCAAGTAGGTCTTCAGTCTCTGCCCTCTATAATCTGTATTTCATACAGCTGCCATATTCTAAAAGCACTGGTCTGATCATGTCACTCCCTTGCTTCAGGATTTTCAGTGGCTCCCTGCTACCTTTAGGATGAAATACAACTTTATTTGACATTGAAAACTCTTTACAATCTGGCTCTAAGCTGACTTTCCAGATTAATTTCATGTTATTTTCCACAAGTATTAGACATTGCAAACAATTAGCTTTAGTTTGTTGTTCCCTGGAAGTGATACTCCATGTCTTGACCAGGTTGTCCATGACTGGAATGTTCTCCTCTCTGCCTCCTTGCTACCTCGACCAATCCCTAGTTCCCCAGCTATCTTTGAAACACAGCTTAGATAATATCTCCTGTCTTTCCTGAATATCCTGTTTGTTATAGAAGGATAGAAGGCTACCTTTCTCAAAAATGCATTCATTCTCTCTCTTTGTCTCTCCGTCTCTCTATTTCTCTGTCTCTGTCTCTCTGTCTGTCTCTGTCTCTGTCTCTCTCTCTCCTCCCTCCCATACATATGCATACACACATATATTGTATAAACATACATATACTTGTATACATATAAATATAGTTACATATATTTTTCCTTTGAATCTTTAGTGCCTTGGTCAGAGTTAGAGTTTTGTACATAATAAAGGCTTAACAAATGACTGTTGGATTGAATTGAGTCATAATGTAACCCCCCTTTCTCTTTTATTATCTTTGGGGAAAACGAACAATAGTTGACTGTAACCTGGAGGAAAAAGAAATTATGAGAAGTCTTAAGTGTGAGGGCCAAAGCAGAGGTCAGGATCAGAGAATGATGCCTTCAAATTCCTAGACCTTATTTTTAACAGTGAGTCCTGGTAGATACCAAGCATCCCAAAAGTCCTCCTGCAGTTTTAAACTTTATCAGTGTAAAACTACATGAAGACTTTTGGACCACCTGTAAAAAGTTAGCACAACCAATTAGCTTACAGCGTATTTTTACAATTACTTATCCTTTCCACTTTTTCAGTAATTTTTTGAAGAAGTTAATTGGGAATATAGAATCTTTTCAAATCCTGGGCAAATTAAGACAGTCTTTCATATTGTGAACGCACACACACACACACACACACACACACACACACACACACACACACACACCCCTACCTTTCCAAAAACATCTTTTTTCAAAAGATAGGTATTTCATCTACAAATATAAGGTGATAGGACAAAGAACTTGAAATGCAAGGTAATATATTTCATATTAAAATCAAAATAAAAAAGGAATATTGATTCAGATGCTATTGTTGTCATTGGTTCATACATGCTTTCTTGGGAAAGAGTTGCTCAAGAGCATTTATAAATGATGGCCAGAAAAAAGGCAAGAAAGGACGGAAAAAAAGGTGTTTATCATATTTAAGAACTCTGAGAGGCCTGTCCTATCTACTGATGTTAGCCTCAGGGAACAATAAGAAAACTGTAATATTATGTAGAAATTGGAGTAAACTTCAAAGCCAGCATAACTGGTTGACTTGTGATGCTTCACTGACTCTTTATGGAGAAAACTTGGTGCTTGAGGGTATTCCAAGGGGAAAGAATTTTTATTTCCTCTTAAATTCATGTTTCCCAGAAACCCCTGGGCTTCCTGGAATTTTTATTAAGAATAGAGATATCATAGTAATAATTGTCAAGCACCATAGCCTCGGTGAATATTCTCTCAGTATAATAACCCTTTGTACCTTTGAAGGCTATTAATTCATTTTCAGATCTATTCTCTAAGCAAAATACATGACATTCCTATAACCATTCCTTCTATGGTCTAGGCCTTAATCCTCTAAACTACTTTCAAGCACATCATGTGTCTTTTAAAGCATTCAATCTTGAACTATTCAATTGCATGAAGACTAATGGCTGTAAAGTTCAGCTGAGGGACATCACAAATCTACATTTTCTAAAATATCATGGACTATCTATTTAAGAAACATCTTACAATTTGAAGAATGTGTTGTCTTTGAATACAGAATCAACTATCAATTCTTTATGGCAATTTCAGAAAAGGTGGGACAGATTACTTGAATCATTGAATCCACCAAAAAAAAAATAAACTACTCATCTTAAGTAATAGCTCCTATTTCCTCCCCCTCATCCCCCCCACGCCTAGGATCTTTCCTTTGGAGAATTATTAATTTACAAGAAGCATGATGACTTATTGTGGAAGGAGCTCTAGACATGAAGTTCAAAAACCTGAGTTGGAATCCTGGCTCCGATGCTTCCCTGCAGTGGTCATGGGCAAGTTCCATCATCTCTGCCCCTCAGTTTCTTCATCTATAAAATGGATTTAAATATAATACTTCCATGGTTGACTTCATAAGCTTGTTGCAAGGAGAGCATTTTATAAGATTTTAAGACATAATTACAAGGCCTTTAAAGATTTATATCTATATCTGTCTAAAGGAATTTGAAGAGGCTTACTGTATTCATAAGACTTATGATTTCAATAATATCAAAAAATGCTGGTTTAGAAAATTACTCTTTGATGCAGACTGATCGGAATTATAGTCATAGCATTGCCTGAGGCTCTGAAATGTGAAGTGACTTGCTCACAGTCAGGAAACCAGATTATGTCAGAAGTAGATCAGAGACTTTGAACTTAAAAAGACCTCAGAGGTCATCACATCCAGTCCCTTTATTTTCCAGCTGAGGAAACTGAGCTACATCAAGATTAAGCTACATCAAGACCTGCATAGGGCCCTACAACTAATAAGTAGTTGATGTTGTGCTGTGTACATAGAAATGTTCTTTTGTTGTTCCTTTTGTATTTAAGTACAAAATGGATATTTCTACCAAATCTTTCTGATTCCAATTTCAGTCTTCCATTCACCATATCATACTATCTGTCCCTATGACAAAAAGTTTGATTAAAAAAAACTATTCGAATGTATTTATGAATTTTCTAGTTTCTCATATAAATATATATAATTGTTTCTTGTTAATATATACTGAAATGTTTTTTTAATGTCTGAAGTTCATAATAAAAATGATCAAGAAAAGTAAAAGCAGAATTGGAAACACTGACTAAGAACACAGAGATAGATTTTCTACCGCAGTTACCAGCAACTATCCAGTTTGATCAATTTGATTGAGCTTCACCTCCCCATTTTTTTTTCCATCTGAGATAGAGATACTAAATAAGTTCAATTAACCATGGAATTTCTGAAGCATGAAGCATAGCAGTCCTGTAAAAATAGTGCAAAAATCAGGTATGAACTGATTGAGATTCAACATTAGGATTGAAATGGACCTTAGAGATCATCAGCTAGTCTTCTACTCTCATTTTACAAAAAAGTACATTGAGGCTCAGAGAGGGGGAGGTAATGGAGTAGTCTCATAGGTAGTTAGTTGCAGAGCCAGTATAGAATCCAAATGCAGAGTTCCACTCTTTCCAGTGAACTCTACTCCTGCTTCCATATTTCATGCTGTCGCAAAACTCAAAGCAGGGGGGCTGCTATGTGGCACAGTGAATAGAGCACTAGCTGTGGAGTCAGGAGGACCTGAATTCAAATCCGGCCTCAGATACTTAACATTTACTAGCTGTATGACCTTAGGCAAGTCACTCAATCCCTAATTGCCCTCCGTTCTACTCTGCAAAACCAAAAAAAAAAAATCTCATGAAGCAAAACAAAGATTTTTATATGGTTGATTTATTTTTAGTTTTCAACATTCACTTCCATAAGGTTTTGAGCTTTTAATTTTCTTGTCCTCTCTCCCCTTCCCAAGAAGGCACGCAATCTGACGGAATCTCTACTTATACATGCATATTAAACATATTTTCACATTAGTCAGGATGTAAAGAAGAATTAGAACTAATGAGAAGAACCATGAGAAAGAAGAAACAGAACAAAACAACAAAAGAAGAGGGGAGCAAATAGTAAGCTTCTATCCGCAGTCAGACTTCAAAGTTCTTTCCCTGCATGTGGAGAGCATTTTCCATCACGAGTCTTTTGGAGTTGTCTTAGATGCTTGCATTGCTAAGAGTCAAGTCTATCAAAGTTGGTCGTGGCACAACGTGGCTGTTACTCTGTACAGTGCTCTGGTTCTGTTCATTTCACTCAACATCAGTTCATATCTCTCCAGGTTTTTCTGAAGTCCACCTGCCCATTGTTTCTTGCAGCATAATAATATTCTATTACATTCATATACCAAAACTTTTTCAGCCATTCCCCAACTGAAAGGCATCTCTTCAATTTTCAGTTCTTTGCCACCCCAAAAGAGCTGCTATATGTATTTTTGTATATATATGTACTTTCTCATTTTGTTTTCCATCTCTTTTTGAATACATACCTAGAAATGTTATTGCTAGGGCTCATGGTTTTATACCCTTTGGGAATAGTTCTAAATTGTTCTATGAAATGACTGAATCAGTTCACAACCTGAACCAACAGTGCATTAATATCACATTTTCCCCTCATCCCTTCTAACATTTGTCATTTTTCTTTTCTGTCCTACTAGTCAATCCAATAGGTGAAAGATAGTACCTCAGAACTGTTTTAATTTGTATGTCTCCAAGGGATAGTGATTTACAGGTTGTTTTTTTTCCATATAGCTATAGATAGTTTTGCTTACTTCATCTGAAAACTGTTTACTTCTTTTGATCATTTATCAATTGGGGAATGGCTCTTATTTTTATAAATTTGACTCAGTTCTCTATTTGAGAAAAGAGGCCCTTATCAGAAAAACTTCCACCCTTTCCCCCCATTTATTCTATTCTCTCTCTCCTTTCACTCTGTTCATCCTCAAAACTATTTTTCTTCTGATTATTGCCTTCCCCAGTCAGCACTCCCTTCTATCACCCCATCCCCTTCTCTTATCCATTTTACCTACTTTCCTTTAGGGTAAGGTAGATTTCTATACCCAACTGAGTCTGTATATTATTTCCTCTTTGAGTTAATTCTGATGACAGTAAGGTTCACTTACTCACTCACACCCCCACCCCATCCAGCAGTTTTCCATCTTCTTCTCCACTGTAAAAGTTTTTTTCTTGACTCTCCCTTTCCCTTTCTCCCAGTGCGTTCCTTTCTCACCCATTAATTTTATTTTTAAGATATTATCCCTTCATATTCAACTCACACCTGCATACTCCACTGTCACTGAGGTGTGATAGACCTTTCCTGTCTACCTTTAAAGTTGTCTTTGGCTGGAAAATCATTTCACCCCATCCTTTTGTGGATTCTGCTGCATTAGGAATTGTTTTATGGAATTATTTAAAGGTGTTCTGAATGGTTTGGGGGCAAGTTTAGGAGAGTCACTGCCTTTTCTCTGCCTTCTTCCATAAATGGTTCTTGAATGAATTAACTCATGACTTAACAAATGATTGGTTTTAAATTGTTGTGCAAAAACTTGATGTTCTTCATTTTTAATTCAGAATACTGGTTGATGGCAGTTCTAATGGCATTGGGAAAATAGACCAGAAGCACAGGAAGGAAAAAAGAAGGAAAGGATACTGTAGAGTAGTATCCCAGATTAAACTGAAATCATACAGGGCATGGTGAAAAAGCCATAACCTACCACAATTAGTTGTATCCCATATTCTCATTTACTTTCCCCTTAACCAATAAAACACTTCCCCATCTTTGCTCACACCATTCCCTACACAGGGAATATTCTATTTAAGCCTTATAACTCAATTCCCCTACCCTTAATTTCACCGGAGAAATCTTTCCCATCCTTCAAGGCCTAACTTAAATGTTTCTTCTTCCATTAACTTTCCCTGATTTCCTGAGCTAGAAGTACTTTCCCCCTCTCATTTGATATTACGATGCTTTATAATTCTCCTATGCACTAATTATGAGACAGATGGGTGACATAGTGGGTAGAATCCTAGACCTGGAATTAGGAAAAGCTGATTCAAAACCAACCTTGGACATTTACTAGCTGTGTGACCCTGGGCAAGTTACTTAAACCCTGTCAGATTCAGTTTCTTTAACTGCAAAAAATGGAGATGAGAACAGCATTTATCTCATGGAATTATTGTTTAGATCAAAATGAGATAATATAAATCTCTATAAAGTACTTAGCAAAGTGCCTAATATATAGAAGACATTTAATAAATGCAGGTTCCCTTGTACTTCCTCCCAATATAATACTTTGTAATATATTTATTTTATAAACTATCCTATCACGTGGGGTTCAATGTCAGTCCCAGGAGGTCGAGGACTGCAAAGAAAATAACAGAGTGCAAAGAGTAGGCAATGAATACATGTTTGTTGAATGAATGGCTACTAATAGAAATTAAGGAAAGAAAATGCACCTCCCCCACGGTTTTATTGGACCACCCATTTCAATCATGCAAAATTATACAAATTATTTAAATACTTATAAGTGGTCTGACCTGCCTGTGAGTTGTGATCACATTTTCAGCTATACATTAGTTATATTATGAAAGCATTGGAATTAACAAGATATTTATTTTGATGTACAAGGTCCCTAAAAAAGATAGGGTAGATTCAAGTCTCATTTTTTATCTTTATATTTGCAAAGTGTTTTGCAGTAATTTATGAGTTATTCCTGGCACTGGGATGGGGTAATTTTGCACTTTTCTGAAGCTAGTCTCCTTCCATATATTATATGGTATTTATTGTCATAGGAAATCTCTGGCCCCATTGTTTTCATGGGCATATTTAAGTGAGTAATGGAAATTTATATAAAGTTATAACACATAAAGGGAATTCTTTTTTTCTGAGAGGACTACATCAAAAAGGAAAATAAAGATTACAAATGGTATTCCTAGAAGAAAAGTAAAAAAACACACAGTTCTTATTATTTCCTGAAATCTTAAAACCTTGTTATTTTTGTACAAAGAGAATTTATGTGGTAGATCCTGATTTTTTTTTCTTTAACCAATAATTCATCTCCCTTGCAACTCTCCCTAAGGTATTAAAAAAATAAAAAGTTTATAGACTAAATTACATTCTTCCAAGGTACAGGGATACTAAGATACATCAGGAAGGCTTTTTTTCTTTTTAATCTGCTGCATATGTCCACAGGCAACTTTTCAAGTTTCTTTCCATTACAATCAGATGGCTAGTGTTTTCTAACTATGTTTCAGTATGCTGAATGAAACAATGGTAGCAGGAACACAATAAAATTATCCAAAGAATGGCCTTCCTATTATCTACCATTACTTAAAGCAGTCCCCAAATTCACTCTCATCATTTCCAATGTTCTGAAATGACATCACCAGGGGAGAATGCTTCGCTTTTATCAAGCCAGGAAGGTGATGACATTGATAACATGCTATATATAATGGGATCTAATTAAAGTTAGAATAAAAAGAGAATTCTTAGTAGATACATGATTTTTATCTTTGAGTAACTTAAGCAATGTCATATAGGGAGGAATTAGAATTCCTGCACCTGGCCCCAGTGGGTAGGAGTTTGGGGCTGGCAGATTGTATCTCAATACAAGGGAGAAATTGCTAACAATTAGAGCTCCTCATAATGAAAGAGTGTAGATCATAAGGTAATAAGTACCCCGTGCCTAGAATTTAGTGAATGATTAAATGAAAACACACTTATTAAATGCTTACTGTGTACAAAATGCTATACAAATCAATAGGGATGCAAAAAGAGAGATTCCCTACTCTCAAGGTGCTCACTCTCTACTGGGGAAGACAAAACAAATTGTTCAGTGAGTCAAAAGACAAATGACCCTTTCTTATAAAAGACTATAGAGTAAAAGCTGTGAAATAGAGTTAGGGCACTAGGCATCTGGTTGCTGGGTTTAGCTGACATTTAAGGTCTTCTCTAATTCTAAAATTCTATAACTTTAACGACACCTTTTGTCCCTAAATTCCTTCTCTTCCCATTGAGGTGATAGCTATTTATCTAGCTGCATAAACTGACTTTATCAATTCTTAGAAGCATAACTTGAAAAGCAGTCTTCCTATTCTCCAGTGCATCCAAGTGCCAACTTGTATGAATCAGAGATAAGAAAGAAGTAAAGATCTCCCTACTTGCTGCCCAGTATGAGTTATAGCTTATTTACTTTTAGGTGACATTGAGTGACCTAGGTAGTCTTCCGTTAATCTTTATTTCTCTGGATCAGGCTTGCCAGCAAAGAGGTGAAGGTCAAGGGGAAAGCTGCAGAGTAGTGATGATGTTCAAGTATGCTAAAGGAGCACTTTTTCTTTACGTGTTACTAGAAAAACTCTGGCTTCTTTCACACTCAGGGTTTTGATGAAGACATGCAATGGGAGTTATTTAAAGAATCTCTAGCTACTCAATGGACCCACTCCTGGCTGGAACAGTTTAAAATCCTGAAGACCCCTTGAAGACTGGGTAAACTCCACAGAACTCCTATTATCCACTCTTTCTGGGAGTATTTAAAAGTAAGTTTTCTAGTGCTATTTCAATTCTCATTTTTCCCAACAATCTCTAAGGAACCACCCTTTCTTAAGGGTTAGGCTAGACAGAAATAGCTTTTTCCTAAGGTGGTTATGATCTACACCTTATCATCTGGACAAGTTTTGTGTTGCTGGGGATTTCCTTAGAAAAAGAATCTGGTTTCAGAGAAGTGCTGTTCTGTTTGCCTACATTTTCTCTGGCACAGTGCTTTCCACTGTCTCCCTGGCTAGAACTCATTTACAATATGAACAAGTTGGATTTATATGATACTATGAAATTTGTAAAGCTATCCAAACCTTGTCCAATTTGAGTTTTGAAAAAAAAAGCCTAGAGTTGGTAATAGAAATAAGAGTAGGTCCCTTTTACAGATAAATTCAAGGAGTTAATCTGTCCAAGGTTTTGAACCCCAGGTTCCTGACCCTAAGTTCATCACTCTACCTGTGATACCAGGCTTGTAAAATGTATATATTGGGTACTCCCTGGGGAAGGATTCACTATTATGAAGGTAATATTGAGCTCAATGTGTTTCATCCTATATCTTTGAGAGAAAGAATATATTCTAGGCAGTAGCACACTTTCCAAATTGAACGACGTCCCTTTTTTAATTAATAAGGTAAGATTTTCCTAGCCTTCAATGGTAACATGCAGAGCAAAACCTTAAAAATTGACTTTCCTACCCATTCCCTTTACTTCTTTATTCTCTTTTAGATGTGCAACCAACAAAGAAAGGAGGAGTTCTTCAGGTATAAAAGGAGTAAGATTGAAAAGTGCCTTGTTGGAGACATAGACCAATAACACACCATGAAAAAACTTCAATAAATGTTTCTTTTGGAGAATACAGAAAGGAAGGAAAGGGAAACAGGACAATAACACAACTTTGACAAATCTGTGGTGGACTGTTTGATGGAAATCAGATAATTTGTAATGGTATTTTGCTTTTCTACATTACTAATCTAGAAGTGAGTGTTTGCAGAAAATGTCACCACTTTGGAGAAGAAAAAATTAGAACCAATGATCACTTTGACATTTGAAATCACTGCATTTTCTTATTGGCTTAGAAATTGGCTCCATTTCTAAGCAATGTGTGATACTGAACTAGATTTCAGGTGTGCTTAGCTTAATTAATATATTAGCTATTTTTTGTTATTTCCAACAATATTCTTGGTTACTATTCTGAGACTGTCTGTACTTTCTCTTTTTCATGTTAGAAGATTTAGCCATCAAATGAAATGTCAGCGGAGCACAGGATCATATGGTCAGAGCAGTAAAGGATCTCAGAGGTCATTTTGCCTGGAGGCATCTTTCACACTGCCCATGTGCACTCCCCAGTGTTGCCAGAATCAGATTAAAATGCAATTGGGAAATATTTAGCAAAAACACAAATACTACAAAACAGATAATATTAAAGTATGGTTTTAAAGTTGATATGTGCCATAGGCATTCTTATGCATGGTTTAGTGGTGCCTTTTCCAAGCAGTAAATGTTTAAGATATATTACTCCTTTTTTCAGCAGTATCCTAGGTATAATAATACTCTACCAACAGAACAAGAATGTATGAAGATCCAAGTAAGATAGTAATGTTAAAAATAGACATTTATATGGTTCTTTATAACTTTATCTTAAACATCCCCAGGACATAGGTGGTAGAGAGGTTACAGAAGAGTAAGTTAAGGATCAGAGAGGAAGCTTGATGTAGCTGAAAGAACACTGGATTTGGAGTCAGAAGAAACCTAAGTTCAAATCCCATCTCTGATATTTAATAGGTTTTTGATGATGGACAAGGGACTTAACCATTTTTAAAACTCAGTTTCTCTATTTACAGAATGGTGGTGATAATAATACTTGCACTGTACCTCAAAGGGCTGTTATGAGGAATGTGTTTTTATGACTTAAAGAGCCAAAGTGATGTCATTAAGTTACTCATTTTATCAGGTGACTTACTCTAGGTAAACACTATGGTGAAGTGGTAGAGCTGGGACTCAAATACACCTTCCCTAACTACAATGCCTTCTTTTGTAGTTAGTCCCTTTATATTTATTCTGTGAATGATTAAATATGCACTTGTCTCCTCTCACGGAATCTAAGTTCCTTACAAATGGAGATTGTTTATCCATTGCATTGGCATCACTAATATAAGTTGATTCCTCCATTCCAGAGCACCAATGATAAAGCATGATGTTCAACTCCTTCTTGACAAGTGATAGACTTATGAGGTGACCGAGATATTTTGGATATGACCGATGTGGGAACTTACTTGGCAACACTGCACACATTGTGCTTTACAAGGGTTTTGTTCTTGTTTTTTTTCTCAATGAAGTAATTTTTTTATTAAAAATCAACTGAGGGGCAGGTAGGTGGTGCAGTAAACAGAGCACCTACCCTAGAGTCAGGAGGACCTGAGTTCAAATGCAGGCTCAAAAACTTAACACTTACTAGCTGTGTGACCTTGGGCACATCACTTAACCCTAATTACCCTGCCTCCCCCCCCCATAAAGAAAAAAAACATGAATGTATCAAAGACAGTACAAGATCTAAAGTTTATATGTTTCCCATTATCTAGTAGAATACAGAGCATGCATTAAAAATAGCAACTGATAATCATTAATATTTGCATTGTACTTTTAACAATTACAAAGTACTTAACCTTCATCATATCATTTTATCCACATAAGAAACCAGTGATTTTATTATTCCTTTTTAGAGGAATAACACACATCTATGATGGTTCCCTTTTTACAAATGAAGAAATTGAGGTCCAGAAAATTTAAGAGATTCACTGTAGTCACATAGCCCGAGGTAGCAAACTCAAAAAGAAATGGAAGCCATCATACATAAGCATTCTGAGAGCAACATGTGGACTTAATTTTTTAATGTAATGTTAATATGTGGTTTTATTGCATTTTAATTTATTTTGTTAAATATCTCCCAATTATATTTTAATCTGGATTAGCAACACTTGGGGGTATTGCAGACCTGATGTAGCCTGTAATTCCCATGTGTGACATCCCTGACGTATCCATAAAGTGTTTGAAGCCATATTTTCCTGACTCCAAGTCCAGTGCTCTGTCCACTATGCCACCCGCACAACCTCTTGTAAGCAGCAGATGTTTAATAATATGTTAGTGAATAGAAGTAAGTCTAGGATTACTGAATAGAAGTGATTTTTCTCTTCCCCTCTAGTTCTTAACCATAGACAATATGGTGTTGAAGTGGAATGGGATAGGGATGGGAGGAGAGGGTAGGTAAGAAGAATTACTTGATTTGGAATGAGAGTGAAATAAATAAATGCTAGTATTTGCCATGCATATACACAAAGGATATAAAATAAAATTTTTAAAAGCCACTAAATATTCATGGATGACAAAATTTAGCATCGTAAATTTGTTAAATGTTTATTAGTTAATTCAATTCACAATATTTCGGTAAGACAATATAATTATTTATTCTTTCTCTGATGCCTACCAGCTGTGTGACTATGGGCAAGTCACTTAAACTGTCAATTTATTCCTCTAGCACCTGTCTAAGACTATAAATTGCAGAGAAGGTGCCAAGTTGAATTATTAGAGTTCTCATTTGGGAGTTTCTTATACCAATGATACAAATTCATTTATTGACCACTGTGGGAATCTCTCAGACAGTTATTTGCCAAATATTCTTCATATTCCCTTGACAAGCTTCCTGTACACCCTGAGGGTACATATATCCAAAGTTGGGAACTTCCTAGACTAGAAAATTTCTAAAATCCCTTTTAGTACTAAAGCCTATTCTGCCATGCACATGGTCAACCCAGGCAGAACTAAAAAAAAAAAAAAGATGGTGAGTTAGAACTTCAGAAAAGAAATGTTACATGTTCTGAGAGGATCTCATACTTAGGCTATATTAGAATACAATGCTATATAGACTCTATTATATTCTTTAAGTTAAAGTCTTCTCTCTTATTTAACTTTACCTTAAAGTGGTAGAATACTATTCTATTTGAAAATGGGGGAAAAAAGAGCAGGGGGGAAAACTGAGTTTTATAGAACCACACACCAGCTGTGCAAGCTATCCACTTTAGAACTACACAAAGTATGACTCAAATGCAGAAACTTTAATGTACAATGAATATGCAGTGCCATAAAGCAAATGGTAATTTTTGCCTTGATTATATGAGCTAACTATTAAGAAAATTATAATTAAATGTGTATTTCTTACAGTTCTAGCAAGCATTTATAATCAACCTCAATACCATTAACTTCAATTATCATTAAGATTTGGTTTTAAATTGTAGTAAGTCAATATGCTAGCAATGGCATTTTTTGGTAAATGTTAACAGGACTTTCTTATTTCTCTGGGTAGCTTTGTAAAAGTATGAAAAATAATAGAAGAATCTGAGGAAGAACTGTTGTGACTCTCAATGTTCGGTGCATTCCATGTGTTACACAATGTTTCTCTAACATTTTAAAGCTGGGAATGATTAGTGAGCTCTAACCCCATAGCTTTAGTAGACTGAATGGTATTTAGACCACCTTAAAATAACAATCTCAAAATAAAGGCTGATAAACACAGTGCTCTGGAAGTACCATTATTAACTTACTCTATTTGCATAAATTTGAACAAAGATTGATGACTTTAAATGACTGTCACTAATTAAGAGAGTGAAATAAACAAAAGACTAATAAAACATTATGTACAAAGATAGGCATATTAGCATATTCTATCCTATATCTCTGTGGCAATGTCAGAAAGATAAATTTCCTGATTACACCTGAAGCAATAATGTAACTAATGTAATAAATCATATCAAGGGACCTAAGGGGCTTCTCTTTATACACATTGATTTTTGTATTAGCCCTGCCACTGAAATCTAAATGCAAAATGGGACCAAATTTGTTGAGATAATGCATTGCTCAAAGGCAATCTTCTGAATTGAAATCCTGGACACTCTTTCCTGAAAGGACCTAATCAGCTTGGGGACATTTGAGTTTAGCCGGGCAGATTCATTAAAGGTGACTGTCAGATGATTATTGGACAAAGCCCTTTCAAATGTCCACTAGAGAGATGCTTATCTTTAGTGGCAGCATATCACAAGATCTAGAGTCAAGTCTCGAGAAACCTAAAGCTCGAGTGTGACTCCCCCCCCTTACATAAGATTGGGAAGATATTTTTTCCAATTAATTTAGCACTTAGACTTATCTCTATGAAGGGCTAAAAAGTTAACATGTTTTGAGAGAACTGAAAAGGGAGGCGTTGGGCGTGGGGCACAGCTGAAGACAGTGTCCAGTAGGGTCTTGACATATCTAGGTACAAAGAGTCCAAGGTAGACAAGTGAAGGACATTACACATGGGAAATGCACAAAGAAAACATCCTTTTGAAGAACAAGCAAGTCTACTGTGGGATCCAACCAATGTGTCTAAAGTGAACTATATTGGTTCATTTTGGTGTATGGTGCTCAAGTGTTAAGAGTTCATTCTTCTGGCACCCTTCTAGTATCCAAGATTTTTGGACTCAATTTAAAAAAGTAACCAGTCTGTCTTATTTTGTCAACACATTAGAATTATTCCATGATATTTTGCTTTAGCATGTGGTCTCATGCTGATCTCTAGTTGTATTTGTTTAGTACACAGCCTCTGAAGATCAACGTTAGTTAGGCTTTACTCCCTTTCCTCCTGTTCATTTCTCTAATGTGTGCTTTAGCAAACTCTAAGATTGCTCCTTTAGCCTGAAATAAGTGGAGAACTGGCAATCAATCTGGATATTTTCTGCTATAGTACCACATAGCATGATAGCTGAGGGAGGAAGTCAGAAGAATGATTTCCTTTATTTGACTATACAAAAAGCCCAGAAGAATTTTTTTCCCCTCAAAAGGTCATGCCATTAATAGAACTTCCTGCACTTCCTCCATCTCCCAATCACTAGGAAATAATGAAATGGCCCCATTCCTCCTTTTACACACCCAAGTATACCTCAGTGATTTCTGACTTTCTTCAAGGTTATAATTGTTGTAGAATCTGAGAGAACAAAGAAAATATTACCCAGAAAACCAGATTCAAAAGATTCCTTCTGCCAAAACACTCAAAACCTAAACCTTTTGTGAGTCCTTTAAATAATTAGATATTTTAATGCTACTAAGTCTTGTTCTAGATCTAAGGTCCATGGAAAGATTTTGGAAATATCTGCTTGCTACAGGGATGTTTCTATAGAGAAAAGGAAGACATTTCCTCCACTTTTCACAGGCTACTTTGTTGTTGTTCTTGTTGTTCGAAAAAGATTGGACTGTCCAAATCATAATCTCAAAGTCCTTCAGAGTTATGTGAAAAATATAATAATTGTTCATTAAATATTTTGCTAATTGTGGTTAACAGATTACTATTAAATAGGGTTAAATTCATAATGCTATACTGTTGTAATTGATCTAATGTAAATGTATAGTTTATAACACTGCAATTCATATAATTCATTTATCATTCACATATTTTCCTGATATCTAAATGATTACAAAGTTTTGTAATCATAATGAGGTTGATTTTTAAAATATATGGTTATATTGGAGTGATCAGGGAAGCTAAACTAAACTTTAACTTTTGTGGGTGAGTTCTGGGTTGGAAGCCCTCAACTAATGCAGCTTAGCAACTCTGCCCTTGACTTACTATTTATTCTTAGGGCCCTGAGACGATAAGTGACTTTTCTACCACTAGTATATGTTAGATGCACTGCTTGAATCCAGGTCTTCCTAACTCCTAGGCTGGGTCTCTTTTCACTTGTCTCTCTATCATTCATCTTAAGTGATTTATTTGATACCATTTTCTTAGAGTCCAAACTACTAATTATAATGTTTCTGCAGAGGAAACAAAGGCAATACACTTTGTATGTTTCTGCTTTATGATAGGATTTTCAGGAATCCTACTGTGGTAAAAAAAAAAAAGAAGGGACTGTCTATATATATAGGCTATATCAAACAGTAAATTTGTCCTTTCTAACCTTAAGCATTTCCCCTTGCAGACTTGTGGTGCTTTTATTGTGTTTGGATGGGACTGCTGGCTACTAAAGCTATTATGATTTGGTCCAGCATAAGAAACTCAAGTAGACTCAAGTATTCTTTGCCCATATCTTTCAGTATTTCATATAAATGCTAGACTATTTTAATGTCAGGCTTACTGTTATCATGAAATCAAGATGCTTCCAAGCTCTAAATTTAGGAAACAGTATAATATAGAGAGAGCCTTTGTAATCTTTAATGAGGTTTATTATGTTAGCTTACATCAGTTTTTCCAAAACCAAACCAGATTGTTAGCTTATAAAATATCTATGTCTACCTTGGAAACTTTTCCTTTCAGAGCCTTAGATGTGGCTCTCAGAGTCTCAGGGGGTAGAGATCCAGGGACAAGGATTGGAGAGTGGAAAGATACCAGGGATAGGGAAAAAGAAAGAATCTGGGATTGTAGAAGAATAAATTAGGGAGAAGGAGTAGTTAGGTTTTAAGTTTACATATTTTTTTCTTTAAATTAAAATGTTTTGAAAGTAAAAGTTTTCTGCATTGGTAAAAAATTTTTCCTAGTGATATCTATTGGTCCCTGTGCTGGGGGTTAGGAAACCTTGATTTATATGCCTCTAGCTATTTCTCAAAATAGAAGCATGAGTTCAGAATAATTAAGTACCTCTTAATTATCCTGATAGTCAAGAAAAACCCTTCATGATAAAGGATAATGGACAATTCCACAATCTATTAATTTGAACATAGCACATAAATAAACATTTGCATTCCATAAAAAGAAGGAGCCATTGCTTCAGTGGGATATTGAAGAAGACGGACTAATCAAGACAAATCCCTTAAGCCTTGGCTTCAAAGTTATAACTAGGGTACACCAAATAAGCCTTTATCCCAGTGCAATAAAATTTAGAAGTAAAAGATAGCCTGCAGACTTTTTTTTAGAAGAAAGAAACAGCTAAATTTAGCACCATTTTCCAGAAAAGGAAGAGGCAAATGTCCTAAACTAGTCATTTCATTGTAATGAGGAATTCCCAAGTGAGGAAATCTGTTTAACCAATAGAGGGTGCACCATCTTTACAACTTGGAAATGTGGAAAATCAGATATTAGGTTATTTTTCTAGAGTCACTGTTGTTATGTATCAGAAGTGGGATTTGAATCCAGGTTTCCTGACTTTGAAAAAAATTCCCCATCCACTAACCCCTGCTCTCTCTTCAATTACCAAGAATAATCAGATAAAACAGGAATTGACCTAATGGTCATTTTCTCCCCCCAAGCTGTACCCAAGCTGAGCTCCTCTTTAGCCTGGCTCTATTTGCCAGAGATAGCCTGTTTAATAGCAGGATCTGCATCTCTGTACCATGTGCAAATAGTCTAAGGTGTCTTCTTCCAGGAGATCTTATGTTCTAAATTCTGAGGTTTTTCTCTAAGGGTAACTTTTTCACCACCCCTAACACCTGTGCTGTATCCATTTTCTGACATCCAGGTTAGAGGCCATGATACCTTACTGAGATTATTTCTGCTTCGTAGGACAGGGAAACATGTTTATGGGATAGAGCAAGTAATTTCAGGTGAATTCTTGTTTTCTCAGGAATGTGGCACCACTGCGAATCAGGTTTTTGACCTGGGGTCAGGATGACTTAAGGTAAAATCTGGGTTGAGAAACTTCTTAGTTGTGTGACCCTGGGCAAGTCACTTAGACTCCATCTGCCTCAGTTTTTTCAAATGTAAAACTGGGACAATAACAGCTTGAACCTCCCAGGGTTTTTGTAAGAATCCAATGAGATAATATAGGTAAAGTGCTTAGAAATGTGCCTGGTACATAGTGAGTACTTAATAGATCCTTCCTTCTTTCATTGCTCCTTTTCCTTTCCTTCCTTTCCTTCCTATCCTTCCTTCCTTTCCTTCCTATCCTTCCTTCCTTCCTTCCTTCCTTTCCTTCCTTTCCTTCCTTCCTTCCTTCCTTCCTTCCTTCCTTCCTTCCTTC
>CM053601.1:124236327-124278231 GCA_028646575.1 Pseudocheirus occidentalis | reverse complement strand
TCTCTCTCTCTCTCTCTCTCTCTCTCTCTCTCTCTCTCTCTCTCTCTCTCTCTCTCTTTCTCTCTCATCATCATCATCATCATCTCCAGACACAGTAGCTGTGTGCCCCTAGGTAAGTCACTTAACTCTGTTTGCGTCAGTTTACTCATCTGTAAAATGAGTTGTAGAAGGAAAGGGCAAACCATTCCAGTATCTCTGCTAAGAAAAGCCCACATGGGGTCACCAAGGGTAGGACATGACTGAAGCAAATGAACAACAACCATCCATCTTCTATCTATTTCAGCAGCAAAGCTAGTGAGTTATGGAGTACAGGTCCAAGAGGAAGGGGACTGATCTTCAGCAAGTCTTAAAGTGTCTTTACCTTTATAAGAAATCTAAACCACAGGATGGCACTGTAAGTCTAGAAGGGGACTGTTCATGATCCTGTTCAAGAGAGCAGTTCTATGAAAATGCCACTGCACTGGCAAATAGTAACCCCAAATCCAATTTTCTTTGCTGGGGAAGGGGATGACCTGAAGGACTGTTAAGTGCTCTTTTTGTTCCTATTGCCTATCTAATCAATCAACAAGCATTTATTAAGGATCTACTATATGCGAGGCACTGTGGCAAGTGTTTTTTATAAATATTATCTCATTTATTTTTCACAGCTCTGTGAGGCAGGTGCTATCATTAGTCCCACTTTACAGCTGGGTAAACTGAGGCAAACAGATGTTAAAAGATTTCCACAGGTCACACAAATCTTCACACAGAACTCAGATCTTCCTGACTCCAGGCCTAGCCCTCTATCCAAATCTGCCTAGTTTCGTGAGGATACAAATACAATGAATTCAACAATCTAATCTCAATAACCTTGTATTATATGGGAGACACCACTTATCTACATGTGGATAAATAAATACAGAACAGCTATAAATAGGATAAATGAAAAATAAACACAAGATAGTTAAGTAAAGGCTAGGAGGGAAGAAGGGCACTAGCCTTTGGGAGGATCAGGAAAATGAGGTTTGAATTGTGTCCTCAAGTGGTAGGTTCCATGAGGCAGAGTGAAGAAAGTACATTCCACGTATGAGAGTTTACTAGTACAAATACAGAGCATGTAGTATCGCATATGAAGAGAAAATAGAAGGCTGGTTTGGCTGGTTTATAGAGTCGGGGGAAAGGAGAAATACATAAAAAGCCTTGAAAGATAGGTTGGGGCCAGCTTGTAAAGGGCTTTTAAAATCCATCCAGAGTAGTTTATATTATGTGGCAGGGGTAGTAGAGAGACAATGATGTTTACTGAATACAAAAATGACATGGTCAGATCTGCACTTATAGAAAATCGTTTTTCCTAACTGTATAAAGAATGGAGCAGGGTTGTGAGAGGGGCGAGGCACGGAGACCAAACATGAGGCTGCAGGAGCTGTCTGGACAAGAGGGGATAAGAACCAGAAATAAGGTGGTGGATATATGCACAGAATGGGGATTGAATACAAGACATATTGAATAATTCCTGGGTACTTATAATACCTTTGCAGCATCTTCTGCATTTTCTGTGAGGTAAAATAAAGCCTATTCCATACATGATATCCATGTAATTCAAGTGCTTATGCCATAACTTAGGACCTCATTTAGAAAGAAATCTATATATGAGTTGTATTATGAATAAACTAAGAGATTTTGCAGGAGCAATTCTAAATTCTTGGCTTGCGGTCTAGACTCAAGCATTGGACCAGTCTATATGAACAAAGAATCTTTGGGGTAGGGAGTTCTTGGTCATGGATTACATTAAAAAGAAATTTAATAATACCAATAACTAAAAAAAACAGAAATTCAAAATTAAATTCAAGAACCATTGCTGAAGAGACTAGTGTGGAAAAAAAATTTCTAGAATTCAGTATCATTTACTGTAAATGCACTACAATGCTGGTCATTGACACATGCAGACAAATACTGTCATATGTGGGCTAAGGTCTATTTGGAATATAACACTGGATCACTAAAGCCAAAATTATATGCACATGATTGAGACAATCTTTCTGATAACCTCCAAAAATGGAGGTATGAATCAATACCCTCATAGCAAAACCCACTGAAGTAAATATCAGAAATTATCCATTGTCAGTTAAGAACACACCATCATTTACAGTAAATATAAGGCAATGTGGATAAATGATATAAGCAAAAAACTCTGCCAATACAGGATAAATGCCTGTGTGAAGTATAACAGTGACAAGCCAAAGCCCAAAATTGCCTACCTATGCAATATAATGAAGACAGTCTTCTTTCAGGTTACCTCCAAGAATAGATGTTTCAATCAATACTCTAAGCAAAACCCGCTTCAGTAAATATCAGAATCTATCAATTGTCAGCTAATTGGGAGATTGTTTTTCTAAGTGAACAGCTATAAAGTCCTGACTATTCAAATAACTGTAATCATTTTATTTGTCCTATTCTCCAGGGGAATTTTAAACAAAGCCTGCAGTGATTGCTTCCCTATTTCAGATCTGCCTAGTAATTTTCCGGTGTATTAAAACACATTCAGTGTTGACACTAGAAGTAAGAAAAAAAATGTATGCCTGCCTGATGAAGCTGCTCATTTTCAGTCAACATAATTACTCTGTATTAACACATCTGCTATTTAAACAGTATAAGACTTTCTATTTATTCTGCTAATAATTGACTTGACAGAATCATATATCTCCATTTAACATGAATAAATGTCTGAAGAATATTTAAATAGCAAAACTTCACATCAAACACAGTATAATCCTCTAGGTGGGATATGGTACTTTACAAGGCAGCAGTACTTCCCTAATGGTATGATACAGTGCACAGGTTGGGAACCTGTGGCCTCAGGGCCACACGCGGCCTTCTGAGTGTGGCCTTTTGACTGAGTATTGACAGAACAAATCCTTTTATTAAAGGGCATTTGTTTTATGAAGTTTGGATTCAGTCAAAGGGCTGTACTTAAGGACCTAGACCTAGTGGTATCAAGGTCATAGGTTGCCCACCCTAGAGAGTTCTTAATTTGTAATGAGAGGGGGATGGAGCCAAGATGGCAGCAAGGAAGCAACAAGGTTCTGCAGCTCCCACACAGCCACCTCAAATATCCATAAAATATGACTCTAAACAAATTTTAGGGCTCCAAAACTCACAAAAATACAGAAAATCCATCTCCCGCTGAAGGCAGATTGGCAAGAAGGGAGACCCATCCTGCCCTACCGGAAAGTCAGAGGGGGAGGGAGAGGATGTGTGAGGGAGCAGATTTGGGGAGGGGTTATATAGTGGGATCGCTCTTTTGGAGTGTTGGTGGGGGCATGGGGAGAAAATTTGTAACTCAAGATCTTGTGGAAATGAATGATGCAAACAAATTTTAATTTATTAATTAAAAAAAAATTTGTAATGAGAGTGCCTGAGTTTCAACCCCAGATTTGTCAACTGAGAAACCTTGAGCAAATGACTTTGTTTTCTAAACCTCAGTTTCCTTATTTGTAAACTGAGGAGATTTGATTATTCAGCTTCCAGGGGCCTTTCCAAATTCAAATCTGTGATCCTGATACTAGCGGTAGTTATATAACAACTCTTGAATTCCAAAGCAAAACATTACTACGGCCTAGCTCCCTAGAATTCTAAACAGCACATGGAAAAATACCAATCTCTCAGTAAGACAGACAATCTTTTCTTCGGTGTTTAAGAACTATTTGTAATTATGTGCAACGGCCAATCAATACTAAATGTTGTCTAAAATGATCTTCTTTGACTGCTCCTAGAATCACACTGCTTGCTTTCTCCTAAGCCTCCAGGTCACTCAGATACCTTCTCTGATTCTGTGACATTTACTCTGTACCAAATTTAAATGTCTTTCAAGGGCCATCCATCAGCCCTTGCTTGGAAAATGCACCCTTTGTTCCACTGAGATACATTTTCTGTAGTGTAGTTCATTTTACAGGCTCCTACATAAGCTAAGAATGCCTCTCGCTACTCAACAGAAATGTTGAACTATCATAAATTGGAATGAACATCAAGGGCTGGATAGTGAGAAATCACTACCAATAAGTGACCACTTGGTACTGGGCTCTTGGGATGCACAGACCAAAGCAGAATTGTTCTAGTGCTCAATGCAGTCTGATGGGGAAAGAAAACATAAACATGCACATGTACTTGTGTATGTTTGTATATACATTTATAGGTATTATTTGTATATCTGTGCAGTGTATATATAGAATTATACACACATATATATCTACACCATATATATATGTGCATATGTATATATACTCATGTATTCAAGGCAGATTCAAGGTAACCTGAGGAGAAAGGGGACCCCCTAGTCATTGGTGGTAGGGGAAGGAGGGATAGAGAGGAAAAGTCTTAGGGAAAAAGTGGTGGCTTAAGCTGAATCTTGAAGGAAATTATGAATACGTTCCAGGGAGATGGAATGTCATATATGAGTAACAGCAAGAATGCCAGCTTCATTAAACTAGAGTACTTGAAGAGAATAAATATGTAATAAGGCTGGAAGGACAAGATAGGGCCACACTGTGAAAAGCTTTATTAGAACAGGGGTAGGGTTTAGCAGTTTTCATGGTGGGCATTCAAACAGTTTCAAAAGGTTAGAAAAGAATGAGGATTTCTCCAGTTTTGATACAATTGGATGAGAATGGAAGTGCATTCCTGAAACATCTCATTTGAGAAACATAGGTGAGAGATAATCAGAACTGGGTGGCTAGGTGGTGCAGTAAATACAGCAGCAGGCCTGGAGTCGGGAGGACCCAAGTTCAAATTTGACCTCAGACACTTGACATACTTACAAGCTGCATGACTTTCAGCAGGTCACTTAACCCCAATTGCCCTCCAAAAAGCAATAAGAAAAGAAAAACGGGAAAAAAAGAACTGGAACAAAGACATCAAGTTCAACTCTTTTACTCCAAAGAAATGTAAACTTTAGGTCATACCTTTTAGACACTAGACATCAAGAGACTGTTTTCCTCTGTATTTTGCTCTTTCTTTCTGATGGTCCCTCACTTTTTCATATCACATTAGAACTGAAGGGAAATTGGAGGTCATCAAGTACAGTCTTTGACTAACTAATTTAGCCATGTGACACTTTAGAACTTGAAATATCTTGACAAAGTCCATATATGTTGATGTGGAGAGTATGCAATAGGCTTGAGACCGTAGGAAGTCTGGTAAAATACACAGAATCTCAGAGGTGGAGACACAGAGGTTACCTTGTGTAATCCTTATCCCAATCACAATCCCCTATACAAAGTACCAGAGTAGTGGTCATTCAAGTTTTCCTTGCAGGCTTATAGTTAAAGGGAAACTATGGCCTTCTAAGTGATGCTATTTCATTTTTGGATGTGGATTGAGTATCAGACCTGGAATCTGGAAGACTCATCTTCCTGAATTCAAATCCAACCTTGGATACTTATTAGCTGTGTGACCCTGAACAAGTCACTTAACTGTACGTGCCTCAATTTCCTTATCTATAAAAAAAACCACTGTAGTATCTTTGCCAAGAAAACCACAAAGGGGGTCATGAAGAGACAAACACAACTGAAATAACTCAGCAACAACAATTAGTAAGATGCTTTTCCTTGTGTAAAACCTAAAGATACCTTTTTGCCACTTCTACCTCTTGCTTCCAGTTTTCCCCTCAGAAACCCAAAGGAACAAGTCAAATCTTTATTTCATAGATAAACCTAGTAACACCTGAAGACAGTTACCATGACCCCTTTCCTGCCTAAGTCTTCTCACCACTCTGAACAAGTCTATCTCCTTCAACTCAGATTCATGTGGTATGAACTTGGGGCACTTCACTATGCAGGTTGCCCTCTTTTGAACATGCCCCAGCTTATCAATATCCTTTTCTTAAACATGAGATGCCCAAAATTGAATGAAAAATTTGAAATACGGTCTAACTAGGGCAGTCCCATGAGACTTACCCTTCCCAATCTTGGTCCTTAGTTCCTTTTAATGCATTTTGATAATGCATTAACTATTCTGGTTATGATACTACACAGCTCACATATATTGGGTCTGAAAGATCTTTTTTTTTCCAAATGAAATGCAAACAAGACCCAGCACACTGTGCCTCTCATTCTTCCTGTCATTTTGTATTTGTGAAGTGGTGTGTTATTTTACAATGAGGTGTAAGATGCAAATTGATTAAATTTCATCATAACAGATTCAGCATAATGTTAAAAGGTGTTGAAATCTTTATTCTTCTAACTTTTTCATCTGCTACCTTTACTTTCTAGTTTTGTACAGGTTTCAAATTTGATATGCCTGTTATGTATGCCTTTATTCAATTCATTTAAAAAAAAGCATCAAGACAGTTCTGGAAAAGAAGTCTCAGTGTTAGGCCTGGAATGTGGGGATTGTGGCAGCCCAAAATTTTGATTGACAAACTCATGAGTCTATTTCAAGAGTAGAAACACTGGGTGATATATTTAATTAGTTCTGTCAATTCCACTGTCTCTTTTCTTCTCCCCTTACTATGCACAATGTTTGGGACATCATGCGGATTCAATATAAAGCCCCTGGAGCAGAGGCAGGGAACTTGGGGCCTGGAGGCCACCTGTGGCCTTCTAGGTGCTCAAGTGCTATCTTTTGACTGAGTCTAAGTTTTACAGAACAATCCTTTTATTAAGGGGATTTGCTCTGTGAAGTTTGAATTCAATCAAAGAGCCATACTTGAGGACCTAGAGGGTCACACATAGCTTCAAGGTAAAATAATGCTACAAATCATGTCTTGATTTATCACTTTTTTGATCATCTCTACTGAAGAAAATGATAGACAAAATGATAATGGTGCTGATTCCTTACCTTTTCCCTAGAGTTTCTCTTCCAATTCAATTTTGCTTTTATCACTCTTGTTTAATCCTTGGGGAAAGCCTTGTAGAACAAAATTAATGAAGTCTAAACTATTTTTATAATGGATATATTCTGAAATCTAACAAATTTTGTACAAATTTACTTGAATATATTAGAGGGAAAATGTTGCTGGCCTCAAAATGTTCTCAGATACAGGATGGGTACAAAAGAAATTTAAAGGTTTACTTTAAAGTCAGATGAATTGTGTTTGAATTCTTTTTGATATTCTGGCCATCAGTAAAGCTTTAGTTAAGTCATTGAACCTTTCTAGACCTCAATGTACTCATCTCTAAAATGGAGTAAGTAGCCTAGATCAGTAGTGGGGAACCTGCAGCCCCTTAATGAAAGGATTTATTCTGTGAAGTTTGGATTCAATGGACCTAGAGGGCCACATGTGATTCCCCACCCCTGGCCTAGATAATCCATCAATTCCCTTTCAGTTCCACATTTGTGAAATCACTAATTACAAGATAATTAAGACCAGGGTTATGTAGGACACAGATGAGAAAATTCTAATCTAATCAAAGTTCTTTATTTATCAATTACTGAATCTGGAAACCTTTGATTTGAAAGAAAAAAAAAGAAACTTGTTGACCATCATAAGGCAAATTAGCTCAATCCATTTCTTCCAAGTCTTAGAATAATTGTCTTCTTTTCACTATGACAAAGTAACTCTGTAACATCAGGTAGCAATTGGAGGCTGGCTATGCTAACAAAATATGAACGGTGGAGACAAGCAAAGAAATTTTAAGATAAATATGTAAAAGAAAAAAATAGCCTTTGCCATTAAGGCAGGACTATAGAACAAAGATTGTAACTCCAGCCCTCCTTTTCCAGTGTTGTTATGTGCCCCGCTTTGGGGTAAAGAACTTTAAGTGAATTTATATAACCTGGCACTAAGTGCCAAGGCCATGGAAAGAGCTGCAATGAATTTATTTGTTTTAACTGGAGTATCCTAGACATCTTGAATTAGGATTTCATTGTTAATTTTTCAGTATGAGCATTTATTCTTTGGAATCATTAGTAAACGCTACAAATCATGTCTTGATTTATCACTTTTTTGATCATCTCTACTGAAGAAAATGATAGACAAAATGATAATGGTGCTGATTAAATTTAAATGTTAAGAGTACATTTTAGAGGGCTACTTTAAAAAATTGTTTATTTAATTAAATACGTCTCAAGTAGGTGTAGAAACCATTTACACACATTTTTAAAATTTTGAGTTCTAAATTGTCTCCCTCTCTCCCAACAATCCTCCCTCTTTGACAAGGCAAACAATTTGTTTTATACATCTGAATGCATGCAAAACATATTTCTGTATTAGCCAGTTGCAAAAGAAAACCACAAACAAAAAAAACAAAAATAAAATTAAAAGAGTATGCGTCATTCTGAATTTAGAGTTAAGTTCTCTCTGGAGACAGATAGCCTGTTTCATCATTGGTCCTTTGGAATTCTCTTGGATCATTGTCTTGATCAGAATAGCTAAGTTTTTCACAGCTGATTATCCTTACAATACTGCTGTTCTTGTCTATGCTGTTCTGGTTCTCATCACTTCACTTTGCATCAGTTCATATGAATCTTCCAGGTTTTTCTGAAACCAATCCTACTCATCATTTCTTCTAGAACAAGAGAATTACATAACAGTCATATAACACAACTCATTCAGGCATTCCCTAATTGGTGGGTATCCCCTCAATTTTCAATTCTTTGCCACCACAAACATAGCTGCTATAAATATTTTTGTGCAAATAGGTCCTTTACACACTTAAAAAAATCCTGTTGGGATTCATACCCAGTAGTGATAATTCTGGGTCAAAGAATATGCATAGTTTTATAGCCCTTTGGACATAGTTCCAAATCGTTCTCCAGAATGATTAAAGTAGTTCACAACTCCACCAACAGTGCATTAGTGTGTCAATTTTTCCATATTTCTACCAGCATTTGTCATTTTCCCTTTCTGTAATGTTAGCCAATCTGATAGCTACAGGGTGGTATCTCAGAGTTGTTATAAATTTCATTTGTAGTGATTTAGAGCATTTTTTCATGTGAATATTGATAGTTTCGTTTTCTTCTGAAAGTTCCTTGTTCGTATCCTTTGATCCTTTATCAACTGGGAAATGACTCCTTGTTTTCCCATACATTTTTTCAGTTCCCTATATATTTTAGAAATAAAGCCTTTATCAATAAAACTTGCTAAAAAGCTCCCCCCCCCAGGTTCCTGTTTTCCATGTAATTTTCACTGCATTAATTTTGTTTATGAAAAAGTTTAATTAACTTTGTTAATCCAAATTATCTATTTTACTTCCTGAGATCCTATCTATCTCTTGTTTGGTCATAAACTCTTCCCTTATGCATAGATTTGATAGGCAACTTGATCCTTGCTCCCTTAATTTACTTATGATATCCCTTTGTGTGTAAATCACTTATTCATTTTGATCTTATCTTGGTATATGGTGTGAGATGGTGGTCTATGTCTAGTTCCTGCCAAACTGTTTTCTAATATTAGCAAAAAGATCACAGCAACTTATCCTGAGAACAATATACTACAACCTGGTTGGATTTATTCCAGGAATGCAGGGCTGGTTCAATATTAGGAAAACTATCAGCATAATGGATCATATTAACAATGAAACTAATAGAAACCATATAATTATCTCAATGGATGCAGAAAAAGCTTTCCACGAAATTTAATTCCTATTCCTACTAAAAAAACACTAGTGAGAATAGGGATAAATGGAGTCTGCCTTAAAATGATAAGTAGCATCTACCAAAAACCATCAGCAAGTATTACATATAATGGGGAGAAGCTAGAAGCATTTCCAATAGGTTTAGGAATGAAACAAAAATGTCCATTATCACCACTGTTATTCAATATGGTACTAGAAATGTTAGCTTTAGCAAAGAGGGGAAAAAAAGAAATTGAAGGAATTAGAATAGGCAAAGAAGAAACAAAACTATCACTCTTTGGAGATGATGATATCCTTAGAGCATCCTAAAGAATCAAGTAAAAAAAAAATTACTCGAAATAATAAATGATTTTTAGCAAAGTAGCAGAATATAAAATAAACCCCAAAACCCTCAACATTTCTATATATTACTAACAAAGTGCATCAGCAAGAGAAAGAGAAATTCCATTTGAAATTACTGTAGATATTATAAAATAATTGTGAGTCTATTAGCCAAAACAAGCCCAGAAACTTATATAAACACAATTACAAAACACTTTTCACATGAATAAAGTCAGATCTAAATAAATGGGAAAATATCAGTTGCCTGTGGGTAGGACAAACAAATATAATAAAAATGACAATTCTACCTAAATTAATTCACTTACCCTTTGCCATACCAATCAAAATATTTAAAAAATTTTATTTTTCTATTTTTTGAAGTACATTATTACTCTTTCATAGCACATCAAGTGATATACATACATCTTTTTTTCTGCTTTTTTGGAAGGGGGAGAGGAGGGCAATTGGGGTTAAGTGACTTGCCCAAGGTCACATGGCTAGTACATATTAACTGTCTGATGCTAGATTTGAACTCAGGTCCTCCTGACTCCAGGGCTGGTACTCTATTCACTGAGCCACCTAGCCATCCCTACATACATTTTTTTAAAGTTGATGTCAGTCACTCTTGTTCTTTAGTAATGAGTGTAAGCCTTAATGAGATTTTTCCAGAAATGCTTTGCAATATCTCACACATTGCTCATATACAGTCTCAAAGTCAGAATCATTTCCATAATAGGGAGCTATAATAATAACTTGTTTCTGTGGATCATAGCTTGCAAGAAGTTCAATTTTAGCTTTGCAGTTTTTAATTAATTAACTTTTCTATTCAAATCTCTCAAACTGCTTTCATCATACATAGTATATTATCAAAGGTCAGGAAATCTTCTTTGGTAATCAGCCTGGCATATATGATTAATGGTAATGCCATGTTTCTTCAAGCAAGTCTGCCCTCAATAATCAGGGGAGTTTCCTATTTCATATGTAGATATTGCTGCACTGTCTATCCTCCACAAGACATGTGAACAGCACAGACCTCATTCCCTCTGCAGTCATTTTTAATTTCCTACTGCAGTTAAAAATATTTTATAGAGCTAGAAAAAATAATAACAAAAGGTTCAGAATATCAAGGGAATTGCTAAGTAAGGTAGCCTTGCCAGATCATATCTTAAATTGTATCATAAAGCAGCAATCATTAAAACTACTTGGTATGGGCTAAGAAATAGAGTGGTCAATCCGTGGAATAGATTAGGTACAGAAGACACAGCAGTCAATGACTATAGTATTCTACTGTTCGATAAACCCAAAGATTCCAGCTTCTGGGATAAGAACTCACTCTCTAACAAAAACTGCTGGGAAAACTGGAAAATAGTGTAGTAGAAACTGGGTATAGACCAGTATCTTACACCGTATACCAAAATAATTTCAAATGGATACTGGATTTAGATATAAAGACTGATAGTATAAGCAAATGGGAGAGCAGATTTATGGAGAAGAGAAGAATTTATGACCAAACAAGAGATAGAGAACAGTACAAAATGCAAAAATACTTTCGATTGCAATGAATCAAAAAGATTTTGTGCAAAGCCAATGTACTCAAGATTAGGAGAGAAGCAGAAAACTTGGAAAGAATTCTTATAACCAGTGCCTCTGATAAAGGTCTCATTTCTAAAATATATAAAGAACTGCGTAAATTATAAGAATACAAACCATTCCCCAACTGATAAATGGTCAAATGATATGAACAGGCAGTTTTCAGATAAAGATATCTATAGTCATATGAAAAAAATGCTCTGAATCACTATTCATTAGAGAAATGCAAATCAAAACAACTCTTACACATCATATCACACTTGTCAGATTGGCAAACACAACAAAACAGGAAAATGATAAATACTGGAGAGATGTGGGAAAATTGGAACATTAATGCCTTGCTGGCAGAGTTGTGAACTGATCCAACCATTTTAGAAAGCAATTTGTAACTATGTCCAAAGGGTTATAAAAATGTGCATACTTTTTGACCCAGCAACACCACTTCTAGGGCTCTATCCCAAAGAGATAATAAAAACGAGAAAAGAACCCACACATACAAAAATATTTACAGGAACTTTTTTATGCTGGCAAAGAATTGGAAATTGACAGCACGGCTACCAATCAGGGAGTGGCTGGACAAGTTGTAGTATATGAATGTAATGAATACTATTGTGCTCTAAGAAATGATGAGCAGGTGGATTTCATAAAATATATGAACTGATGCTGAGTGAGGGGAGCAGAACCAGGAGAACACTGCGCACACTTACAACCACATTGTGCAACAACTAACTTTGATAGAACTTCTCAGTGATGCAAGGTTCTAAAACAACTTCAAAAGGCTCATGATGAAAAATGCTATACTCATTGAGAGAAAGAATTACAGTCTGAATGCAGATTGAAACACACTATTTGCTCTTTTTTTTGTTTTGTCTTGTTTTGTTTCTTCTTTCTCATAGTTCATTCCACTGGTTATAATTCTTCTTTAACATGACTAATATGAAAATATGTTTAATGTGCATGTATATGTAGAACCTATGTCAGATTTCATGCCATCCTGAAAAGGTGAGAAGGGATGGAGGACAAGAAAATTTGGAACTCAAAAGTTTGTGGAACTGAATGTTGTAAACTCAAAATAAAACAAACAAATATTTACCAGCACACTCTTAGTTCTAATCCAACTGGGAGTGAAGGTTAAAAATCTTCCTACTAGGATGATGTGGGGAAAGATCAGTAAAAAAACAATTCTTAATATTTTACTGAATTCTAGTAAGTTTTATCTAAAAAGAACTGAAATATTCTGATTAGTCAAAGTAATGGTGGCCTAGGATGGTCTCACAAGACTGTTTATACTACCACTAAGGAAAACAGAACAAAACAAAAACTTTCAACATGAGATTAAAAGCCCGACTATGTATTTTAAATAGAAAGACAGACAGAAGTCACGGTATAGATATAGAGTCAAATAGAAGCTACAGAGGTGAAGCAGAACAACAATAAGGCATAATCTCTTCTGAGTATATAATGCTATGAAAGGTACTGCAGGCCACCTCTAATTGTCTGAAACAGGTTCCTTTGTCCACTATATCTGGGAAAGATTATATTCTTTGGAGGAGGGAGCAAAAATGATTTTACTTCTTGACTTTCTCTTGTAATTTACTTTGCTATTGTGTCCTAATTAAATGGCTTATAGTTTGATTTGTTTTTTTTTATTGCCGTGACTATTGGTAGAGAAGGCAATGGGTGAAGTATTGAGCCATATTTACATAAATATGATTACCTCAAACACTCCACACTAAAATATTGAGTCAAGTGAAACTCTTGTTACATATAATTTAAGGAAAACAAAAATCTACTTAAAAATTGCTCTTTGGCACTGATACACAAAGAGATAAGATAAGATAACTACTTTACATACTTTATTTTTTTTGCTAGCCTTTTTATGAGTTGTCCTCCCTAAATCTTAGATTGAGTGGTTTTCATGTCTTTTTCCTAGCAAATTCATAATAACCCCAGAATATGCTAAAGACTTCTTTGGGAACTATTAACAGTGTTTGACAATACACTTCACGGGGGACCCATTTTAATCTAATTCCCAGTGTATCATTATAACTTTGGGGCATAATGTTTCTAACTACTAGGAAAACCTTATCACTTTTGTGGACAAGTTAATGAGCAAATTAACCAATGAGGGTAAGTAGATAATCCTTCTCAATTTCCCAGCAGTCAGCTTCATATGGTATAGATTTTTACAAGGCAATCATATTGTAAACCCAACTAAGCAATAGCTTTCTAGCTAATGTTAGTGCAAATAAGTATATGTATTCAAAGCTAGGCAATTAAGGCTGAAGTTACTGTTTCAAAAATGTGTACTTATTCTGTGTTTTCTAGAGATCATATAATTATAAAATCATAGAGTCATAGTAAATGGGATTATCTAGTTATAGCATCAAAATCTAGGAGCTGTAAGAGACCTGAGAAGCAGCCTAGTCGGTTTCTCTTATTTTACAGATGAGGAAACTGAGGCCAGTATGATTAAATGGCTTGCTTACAATCCAATTATGTGTTATGAGCTAGAAGTATAGCTAGATTTCAAACCCAGGTTCAATTTTTCCAAGTCCAGCCCTTTCCTCATTTCACCATGATATTTCTATTCCTCTAAAGAGTTCTATTTGATTTAAATTTTTATTCTCATGTTTTGAACTATACTCATCATATTCACTGATGACCTTATTTTTTCCATTGATAAAACTGAAATCCATCCATATACCTTCTGCTACTGTGAGATTCTTGTCTATGACTTTCCATAAATCCTTCATAGAGGATCTATCCATATCAACAGAAACCTACCTTAAGTCTTTTCAAAATTCCATGCAAGTCAACACCCCACCAAGCTTATGCAAATGTTAGCCTCTGAATTTGCTCACCGACACATGCACCTTATCTTATGGTCATAAACATCTTTGATTATATAATTTAAGATATGTCTCATAAAAAAAGGTTATAGCAAATACCTCATCTATGTAGCAATGAAAGTGTGGATGGAGCATCAGACATGGAACCAGGAAGCCCTGAATTCAAATCTGACTTTATTTAAATAAGTATTGGCTGTGTGACCTTGGGTGAGTCATTTATCTACTGTCTCAGTTTCCAACTCTGTAAAATGGGCTTGACAAAATGACATCCACCACCCAGGGTTATTTTGGGGATAAAAATAAGATTTGCAAAGTGGTTTGCAAATGTTTTTATGCTATATAAATGCTAGAAATTTTGTTGTTTTGTATTTGTTTCTATACAAGTTACAATTGATAACCAATAGCTGCAATAATCTTAAATTTATCATATTTTCTTGACAGTTTGGACACCTGGAATTTTGATTTAGCTAATATCATGGTACTTATATTCCAAGACTCTCAGCCATACAGCCTCACTATTGGATAATGATAGCTAGTATTTAGAGAGTGCTTGAAGCTTTGGAAAGGAATTTATACATCATCTCATTTTATACTCAAAACAACCCTAAGAGGAAGGTGCTATTGCTACCCTCATTTTACAGCGAAGAAAAGTAAGGTACAGAGTAGTTAGTTGACTCACCCAGGGTCACACAGCTAGCATGTATATAATGCTAAATCTGAAGTAGTCTTTCTGACCATAGCACTCAAGCCAATTTGTCACCTGATTGTAAGAATGCTAGTCAAATATGGTATAGTGTGGAAGAGAGGAATAGATGGTGGCTAAGGTCCTTTGTGAGTCTCAAGTTGCATTTTTATTTTATTTCCTTACTTCTGCTCTCCATTTCCTCACTCCATGGACACATACATGTTTACATGCTCACAATGGAATTAGTTATTTTACCACTGTATAAGATACACTATTTTGTCTAATTCTAAATTAACTTCTTTTAATCATGAAAATAATTCCATATTAGTCATTCTGTACAAAAAGACTTGAATAAATAAAAAGAAAGTGAAAAGAGCATATTTCAGTCTGTGTTCAGACAAAATCAATTCTTTCTCTGGAGGTGGATACTATGCTTCATCATTAGTCCTTTGGGATTGTCTTGAATCTTTGTATTGCTGAGAATTGCTTAGCCATTCACAATGCTTCACCATACATTATTGCTGTTGTTGCATTCAACATTCTCCTGGTTCTGCTTACTTCACTTTGCATCAGTTCATGTAAATCTTTCCAGGTTTTTCTGAAATCATCTTATGTGTCATTTCTTATTGTACAATAATATTTCATCACAATCATATACCACAGTTTGCTGAATCATTCCCCAACTGAAGGGCATCCCTTTGATTTCCAATTCTTCACCAGCATAAACAGTTGCTATGTGTATTTTTGCACAAACAGTTCCTTCTACCTGGTTTTTTTTTGGTCTTTGGGATATAGTCCTAGCTTTAGTATTGCTGGATCAAAGTGTATGCACAGTGGAATATAGTACAAAATTCCTCTCAATAGCGTCTCAGTTTTCCCACAACACCCCAACATTTATCATTTTCTTTTTTTGTCATATCAGTTATAAATTAATTTTGGGGAGCTTTTTTGGAGGGAGAAAGACAGGGGAGTTGGGATTAAGTGACTTGCCCAAGGTCACACAACTAGTGAGTGTTAAGAGTCTGAGGCCGGATTTGAACTTGGGTCCTCCTGACTCCTGGATTGGTGCACTATTCACTATATCCCTTAGCTGACCTTCTATATGTTAATATTTAAAAGAAAAAATATATATGATATGTATCATATATAATATCAAATATATATAATATATACATGTATGTATATATTTATCATAATAAATCATAATTTATCGTGATATGTAATAAATATATATTTATATTATACACACACACACACACATATATATACACACACACATACATCCATACATACACACACAGTATCTGTACTTTGTAAAGGAACAAATGACAAGCAAGAATTTCCTCATTCACTGGGTTCTCTGTGCTTGTTTTTTAGTACAGGAGACTGAGTCATGTCCAATTGAATTAAAAGTTTTCCAGAAGTGAGTGACCCAACTTTACTCAGAGTGACTCAAATTTATCTATTGTCTGCTTTCACACATAAGAGGTATATGAAAGTGGGCAGAGAATAAAGGGATATTGTCTAGAGTTGCTTCCTGCTAAATAAAACAGAGCTTTTTATTTTTGACAATTTCTATAATTATTTGATACAATACTCTATTGGGTCAAAAATTGCTTATTTTTTCTTTTCTTCCATAAAGATTTTTTTTAATTTAACACTCAGAATGATTTGAAGAGAGTAATTTTCTGTTTCAACTGCTTTAGGCTGTCTCACCTTCCTTGTGTCCTCAAGCCTTCTCCTTTGATGCAAGTTCAAGATGAATCATCCTGTCTATCCAGGGACTCTTTGTTGTTTCCTTACATATTTTCCCCTTATTTCCTGAAAAATGTCCTACCTTTGGTGCCCAACTTCATTGCTTAACTCTTCATTAAATTTCATAGATCATCTTTTCTTCCTTCTTTTGAAAAAGAATCTTTTCATTTGGTGGAGGCTGATCTTTTCCTTGGCTACCGTCTTTCTTTCCAAATGAATGGATTTGATCCCTGCCTAAGGATCATTTGTCATCTGTTGCTGGCTGCTCTTCCATTCAGCCCAAGCTGCTCCACACAGTTCTGGGCTGTGTTCCCTGCTATCTTTTAATTCCTTATTGGCAGCTTGCTGGCACCAGATTCTTTCCACCTTGCCAGGTTGAATGTCTCTTAGCATGCAAGCTACATTTTCCTTATATTTTTTCCTAATAGGAATGAAAGCCTTGTTACCAAGAGACCCTTTCAAAATATTTCCAGACATCCTGCATTACTGTATCCTCATCCCCTATTTTTTTGTTGTTTTCTTTCCCTGATTCCCCTCCCTTAAAAACTAAAAGTTAGGAATCAATCAAAAAGTGCAACAATCAGTTCACTGGAACGAGATTCTGATATTTGGAAGAGTTCAGGGGAAAGCAAACTGACCTATGGACTAACTGCATCCTGGTGCAATCATGCAAATAACACTTCTACTTTGTCTGGCTTCTAGCCTGCTTGCCTGGGCTTTGGCCCTTTTCCCAGCCCAAGGACAGATGGATAGCATGTCTGTGGAACCTGTAGGGGTTGTGGCTAAGATATCCAGGGGGGAAGAATAATAGAAAAGGCAGTGTCCACAGAAACTGAAGGCACAAGGGAATAAAAAGGGCATGTATGCTCCCAGGACTACAAGAAAAAATGGTGGTATTTTCTCATATGTGGCAGCCTATGTGAATAGGAATGGCAGGCACTAATCAAGGTCTACTCTTCACATGAGCTCCTCTGACATGAGCAGGGAACTGTGGAGAAATCATCTACATTTAGATACCATTTTACATACGTTAGGTCTTTTGATTCCTGAAACAATTCTATGAGGTAATGAGTTTTCCTGTGTCCATTTTTAACAAAAGAGGAAAGAGCCCATTTAGTGGTTCTATATTGAAGGAAGGATCTTTCTAAATTTTGCTTTGCTTTTGTACCAGCTTCTGAAGACTCAACTGATGAGACACTGGGATGAACTGACCATGAAAGAAAAAGGGATAGTTTCCTGTTCTTCCCCTCAAACATTTCTACCACCTTGACAGACAGACTTCCTGCAGAAGTCATACAGGTATTTGAAATGCTATACTCTATAGCACTGTAATGCCAAGAAGAAGCAACTTCCAAGTCTGGATTATGAGCATAGCAAATTCCACTTATTCAGTGACAGAATAAGGCAAAACATTCACAGAAAATCAAAATACAGCATTCACCATGTGTAACTCAATAATTTAGTAAATCCTCAATTCAGTCACAAAGTACTAAGGTCCAAGTACTCTATCCCTGGGCAGTACATTCATTTAGTTAATCACAAAGTCTTCTCTCTATTCAAGTGGAGATTAGGTTCCAGTCATAAAGTACATTCATTTGGTCAGTCACAAAGTACAAAAGTGAAAAGTTTTCTACCCCAGGATCACAACTGAATTACAATACCATCTATTGCCACCAAGTACCCTCTCAAGAGGCAGTAGAAGGCCATTCACCCAGCTAGGTTACAATATCATCACAGTCTTCAATACCCAAGGAGAGGTCTTTTCTTCATCTTTATCCAAGGCAAGTTCTCAGCAGTTTCTGTTCCTGAGAAGACACAGTTTAACAAAGACACAATACCAAACATACACATTTCCATTTCCTCATCAATTCACTCTGCCTGTGAAATAAACCTAGACCCCAAAACAAGGTCTGAGGAGACAACACTAATCATCACTACGGTCCCAGGACCCCTGAAAACATCAGCAAGACCCTCCTCCAGGATTTCTGTAAACATACAACAAGAAAATACCCTTTCAAGGCTTCTGAATCCACAGCAAGGTCCCAGGACTTCCGCAACAACAGCAACATCCTCCATCAGCAAACGAATCTGACAAAGTAACATCAAAACAGATAGAACACATACTGGCACCACAGTCATGCTTCTTCCCAGTTCAGTCCTCAGTTCTCATTTCTCTCTCTCTAGCAGTAACGGCAACCTGCACATGCTACCTCCCGGAAGTTCTGGTCTCTCTCTGCTTGGGCTTTCTCTCTCTATCCACAGCACCAGCCACTCCCAGTTCAGCACCCTTTCTTCATGTCAACAAGCCCATCCCACAAGTGGGATTCACAAGCTCTGGGATTTAAACACTTAACCCCAAAACCAAGCCAATACAAGGGGATCTTTAAATTCCATTACTATTACAAGCATAGAGGAGGTGAGCCATCCAGGACTTTCATGCATCCCCATATCCATATTTTAGATGGCTTTGGAACCACCTACTGTGTGATTCCTGATGGATTCCTCATCCCATTCCCACCTCCACATCACCCCCCAAGTTGTGCTCAACATATCTGTGAACAGAGCATCATGTAGGAGAATGTCAGAAGGCAGAGAAGTAAAGGAAAGGAAGTTATAAAGACCCCATGTTAGAGAGAGAGAGAGAGAGAGAGAGAGAGAGAGAGAGAGAGAGTGTATGTGTGTGTGTGTGTGTGAGTGTGTGTGTGTGTGTGTGTTGGGAGGAGTTACATGAAGGGAGACATTCTTTACATACTTGGACCATCTCTATGGCTAGGGAAGCCCCTTACTATGCTACTATCAGAGAATCCAGCAGATGTGAGCAGCCACGTGAGTCAAGTCCTTTTCATCCAAGCTAATGAGTAACAGCTACTTCTCTTATCTATAGAATCCAGTTTCCTTAGAGGCATTAGAGCATACCTTGAGAATTCTAACTGACTGGGCCAGGTGTGATGGATGATGCCCGTAATTCCTGCTGCTGGGGAAGCTAAGGCCGGTGGATTGCTTAAGTCCCCACTGCTGACTTGTTGTAGGGCCAGAGTCAATCAGGTGTCTGTACTGAGTCTGGCACCAGTATGGTGATGAGGGGTCCACCAGGCTACCTAACGAACAGCTTAAATGACTCATTACAGCCTGGGCAATAAACTTGGTCTCAATAAAGAATTTAAAAATTAATTCTAGGGGCAGCTAGATGGTGCACTGAATAGAGCAGCAGCTCCGGAGTCAGGAGTGCCTGTGTTCAAATTTGGCCTCAGACACTTGACACATTTACTAGCTGTGTGACCTTGGGCAAGTCATTGAACCCCAGTTGCCTTGCTTTACCCCCTCCAAAAAAATGAATTCTAACATGCTGCCAAGAGAATTAGATAGGAAATCCTCTAAACTTACTCATACCCTATGCCCTCATTACTCAGGAAGTTGCTCTAAGCACCTGAATTGTATGTTCATTTCACTATCAGAAATACTAAAAATGAATTTTTGCCATGGTGGGAATGGGAAGAACTGAAATGGCTGACACTTCTGATACACATGTGCATACCTTTTAACTACTTTTTTTTTGGTAATCCAATTAAATTATTTACTGAGATACTAATGCTTTGCTGGATAGACTTTTGACTGAACATCATGAAGAGATAATGGACATTGCTAATGGGTGGAAGAATATTCTGAGTGAATTTTTTTGATGGATAAATACCTCTAACCTACATTAGAAGTAGATAAACCTAGTGCCCAGGACAGTGCCAGTGCAGCAGATGAGTGATCACTGACTGTCAAAGGGTCCTGATCAGTCAAGCAGTAGACTGGTCCAACACCTCGATATATCCTAGTGGTCCACAAAATAGTAAAATCTAGATTTACTCAGAAACTGTCTAATAGTCTCAACTAACCACAGGATTTTAGAGGTAGAAGAAACTAGGATTTTGAATTGTAGATTTTAAAATAAGGAAATAAATACTTAGACAAATGTGTAACTTGATCAGGGTCACATGGTAAATGATGAAAAAAAGGATTTAAACCCACATTCTTTGATTCTAAATCTTGTGCCCAACCTGTCTTATCAAAGAGCTTTTAGAAGGGTTTTATACACTTTATTTTTTTAAGATAAAGAAAAATGACAAGAAAATGAGCTGATAGCTTTCATAGCACTTGTACTTTTTCTTTGCCTTATTATTATAATTTTGTGCTTTAATTATTCATGTCTGTTATCTTCTGATAGCTATCCAGTACCTAGTACCTGGCATATGATAGGCATTTTATAATTGATTGTTGAATGAAGGGATGATACAACACTTAAGACCAGAGACCATGTTTTTAATCCAACTCAATTCACATTTCTTAAGTATCCAGTATGTGCTACACAGAACAAACAAAACAGCTCCCACCCTCAATGACCTTACATTCAAGTGGGAGAAATATACCATATATACAGTCAAGTAAATATACAGATTGTTTATATGCTATAAAGTATGGGGCAGGGAGAGATAGGAAGGGCCTGTTATATGAGATGGCACCTGCTTTAGGCCTTAGCTAGGTATTCTAAGAAGCAAAGTTAATGAGCGAGTAAATTGTAGACATGATGGGGAGCCAGCTCAAAAGGAGGGGAGTAAAAGAATGTGGTTTATATCATCTTCATCATACTATCTGCCATTGGAGGAATCCCGAAGCAGTATAAACTTGTGACTAAATTTCAGTTGTTACTAATCAATATCTAGACACTAGTATTTTCCTAGGCCTAAAGAGAATTTTGACTTTGTGAATTTGTTCTAAAATCATTAGTCTCCCGGGATTTAATCTCAAATTCAGTTTTAACTCTGATTTCCTTTAGTATTTGGGAGCAACTTTGCAACAACAACAGAAACACCTGTTTATAACTTATTAATATGTGTTCAGAATGTTTCCAATTTAGTTCTCCAAGCCTTTTACTTTCCCTGTATCTATCTTATACACAGAGAGAAATCTTTTCAAATCCTTACAAGTGAACTATGTCAGAAGAAACATTTATATCTACATATATAAATGTCTACAGTATGATGATTGTCATTTTTTTTCCTAAATGAGAGATTTAGCCCTCTTCAAAGCAATAGTTTCCTCTTGTTCTTTGAAGCTGGGATGTATGTAAAATTTATTTGCATCAATTTAAGATTACCTCTTAACTCCCCTGATTTTCAGATCTTTCTAAACCTGATTATTCAAAAGGATATGTCCTTTCTTCTTTCCCTATCTAAATATTCAATGGAAATACATTTAATAAAATAAACTCTATAACAAACAAAAATTTGCAGGTATTTTAACAAGTATTAAATTATTTTTTTAAATAAAGTATCATTCTAAATTATTTAGCAAGTCAAGGTGAAGCCAAAAATGTCACTGCAGTGTCCTGAATGCTAGGCTCTTGGAATCATAAACAGATAATGCCCTCTTTGCTGGTTGAGTTTGTGCTTATCCAGTAATGCTACTTCTCTGATTAAGCTCCTTTTTGCCACGAGTGATACTATCTAGGAGAACAAAAAAAACCCAAAATCATCTGCAGGAACTTTTTATTAACTCTTGCCTCTCCTTCTAATAGTAATGATTTTTGAAGATTGGATGGAATTTGTTTTTCTTCCGATGAGTGTAGTAAATAGAGTTTACCCTCTAGATAACTCCTTTGCTGCCCTCTAAAGCCCTGATGACAGAATACCATCAGTGCTGTGCAGAAATGAATAGATTTAGTAAGAATAAAGAGAATGGAGTAGATTACAGGAATATTCAGTTATAACTTCTGTTCCTCGTTATTTGTCCTCAGGTGTAGATTGGGTCAGATTATGAACCCTGAAATAGAACAATTATGCACGGCTGTCATCTAGTTATGTTACCAAATGATATCAGTACTATAAAGGGGCACCCTGACATTTGTATATGAGTAACTTCAGCTATTTATGCTGATAATTAAACTCAGTTTTTAAAATGTCAGTTTCCCCATATTATGCATATAGATGCATCATCATAATCCATAGAAATCCATAGAAATGTAAATAATGGCAACATAATAAAAAGGCAAAAACTAAATTAAATAATATTAGAGAAGCTAGTAGAACGTGCATTAAATGATGTAGCATGTAAAAAATATATGATATTGCCTTTGATACTACAAAGGACTTTATTGATCACCTAGATCCAACCTGTTGTTTTGCAGATGAGAGAAATGAGGGCCAGAGTGGAGTGGTTAGCTACCGGAGGTCACAGAGGGGGTACTTATGGCACAGCTGGGATTTGACTCCAAAGTTAATGATTCATTACACATGAAGTTATAGTTCAGGAAGCCATGTGATATCCTTTTCTCATCAGATTGTATCATTTTCTTTCTTCCTTCCTTCCTTCCTTCCTTTCTTTCTTTCTTTCTTTCTTTCTTTCTTTCTTTCTTTCTTTCTTTCTGGAGGGCAGTCGGGGTTAAGTGACTTGCCCAAGGTCACACGGCTAGTTTTTGTGTCAAGTGCCTGAGGCCGCATTTGAACTCAGGTCCTCCTGACTCCAGGGCCGGTGCTCTACTCACTGCACCACCTAGTCACCCCTAGATTGTATCATTTTCTAAACTCATTTGAATAATATAACAGAATGGAATGAAATGTGGGCACCATCTTTAGTGTGAGACCCTTAGTGCCACCCGACAGTACTTTTGTGATGTTAAGTTGTGAAAGGCAAGGGCAAAGAGCAGTGTTTGAATGGAGTGTTCAGAAGGGATGAGTATAATAATGACAGGCCACTAGGGGGCGCCATAGTGCACAGAGCGCTGGGCCTGGTGTCAGGAAGACTCATCTTCCTGAGTTCAAATCTCACTTCAGATACTTCCTAGCGGTGTGACCCTGGGCAAGTCACTTAACCTTGTTTGCCTCAGTGTCCTCACCTGTAAAATGAGCTGGAGAAGGAAATGGCAAACTACTCCAGTATCCTTGCCAAGAAAAGCCCAAACTGAATCACAGAGTTGAACACAACCTAAATGACCGAAGGATGACAAAAACATTAGCAAAGTTTATTACAGCTTATAAAGTGTTTTTGTTTTTCCCCACAATGCTACCAATTAGGCATGTCCCCTATTGCTGTCCCAGTCTCCCAAGATTGACAAAGAAACAGAGGCAGAGACTTTTGTTTGACTTTCATCACAGAATTGCAGCAAGGGCATCTTGCTGCTAGTCAAGGAGACTTTTCATTTGAAACCTGGATCTGGTTCTAATTTCCTATAGAATAAAAGATGAGTCATTTAACCTCTCTCTGGTCTTCTGTTTATACCTCTGTAAAATTGTGGGGTTTGGACTATATAAGCTCTAAGACTTTTTTTTCAGTTCAAACGCACTACAAATTATCACTTGCAAGTAGCTGAGCTGGGATTAGTCTTCTGTTCTTCTGATTCAATATCCGGGTCATTCCCAAATTTAAAGCCTGTTACCTACACTAGTATCCAGGGAAGGAAAGGAGCCCTGAAATCACAAAAAGAAAAAGAAATGTGTATGCACATGCACACATACACACACATGCATGTGTGTTTGTGTATCTACATATGTGTGTATCTGCACACACGCATCTATAGGAAAAAGAGAAAATATAGCCATTCCTTTATTTCTCAAAAAGTGTTGCCTAATTAACCTAAATGTATTGTGACCATGAGGAAAAGAAGAGAAATAAGGAAAAAGGTCAATAGTATTGAATATGGATGCTGGAATACAAAAGAACCAAAGTTTACATGTTGAAGAGCCACAGGAAGGCCATTGCAAAGGGAGTTCACTGGTAATAATCCCTTCTTCTTCTTCTTTTTTTTTTGCTTTTTGGAGTGCACTTGGGGTTAAGTGACTTGCCCAAAGTCACACGGCTAGTAAATGTGTCAAGTGTCTAAGGCCAGATTTGAACTCAGGTCCTCCTGACTCCAGGACTGGTGCTCTATTCACTGCACCACCTAGCCACCCCTAATAATCCCTTATTTTAATTATAGCTTTGACTCATGTATTAAGAAAAGTCATGCCCCGCATGGCTAGATCATATAACCTGTAGGAAATGAGAAGCAATGTCATCTTTGGAGGAAGCCTGAACATCTCGCCACCTCACATGTGAGTGCATATGTTATTTGGGGCAAATACTCAATCTTTGTCACCATCATTTCCTACTTTTCAATAATAGCAACATCATTTATAAAATGTTTTGAGGTTTACAATCATTGAGTGGTCTGCATTTCCTTCTCCAGTGGATTAAGACCAACAAAGGTTGAGTGCCTGGCCCAGGGTCGCCCGTCTAGAAAGTATGTGATGCCATATTTAAACTCAGGTCTTTCTGACTCCAGCTTCAGAGATCTTTCCACTGAGCCACCCAGCTGTCTCCTTAATGCCCATTAGCTTCTCCTGCGCATGTCTTTTTGTTGCTGTCTCCCCATTAGACTGGGAGCTTCTCAAGAGCAGTAACTGTTTTGTCTTTCTTTACATTCCTAGAACTTAACACTTAATAAATGCTTATTGACTTGATTTTATAGGTGAGGAAACTGAGTCCGACCAAGATCAAATTACTTACCTAAGATCATACAGTCATTAAATGTCAGAGCCTGGATTTGAACCCAAGTCCTCTGATTCTACGTCTCAGGCTTTTTCTACTGTGCTATACTCAAAAGCACGCTGACTCGGATAAATCACTTAATATTTCTGAGCTTCAGTTTCCTCCTCAACAAATGGGGGGAAAAGGGGATGATAATGCCCTACTTCTCACCGTGGTTATGAGGAATGCACTTTAGAATAGAAAAATATTTATATAAATTGGAGCTATAATTAGGAAAGAAAAAAGAAAACAACCATTTATGAAGAGTCTACCATGTGCTGAGGACCAATGCTAAATGCTTTTCAAGCAATACTTCATTGGATCCTCAGAATAAGCCTGAGAGGTAAGTATATTACGATGAGAACACTGAGGCAGAAGTTAAGTGACTCGCCCAGCATCACACAGCTAATAAATATCTGAGGCTCAGTTTGAATGAAAGTGTTCCTGACTCCAGGTCATGGTCTCTATTCTATATATCATTTTTTATTATCATCATCATCATCATCATTATCATTAATATTATTTAGTGTTCTTTCTGAATTGCTACCCAGATTTCATTGTGTGTCAGGAAGCTAAAATCAGTCAATTATCTTCCACTTTTGCATGGGCTTCTGATAGGAACACTAGAATTTGCTTATGCAACTAGCAAAATATAAGTACATTTTATGTAAATTTATTATAATTAACTGTACATAAGTACAACAGCAGAAGTGTTAAAAATGTAAATTCCTCACAAAATAAGGAGTCCAAAAAACCTGCTGGACTGATTGTACTTAAAATAAATAAATAAATAAATAAACAAACAAACAAACAAACAAACAAATAAATGAATGAATGAATAAAACAAACAAATGAATGAATGAATGAATGAATAGATAGATAAATGAATGAATGAATAAATATATAAACAAATGAATGAATGAACAAACAAATGAATAAATAAATAAATATATATATATAACTTTACTTGTCTAGAGAAAATTTATCACATCCTCTCCAGCAGCGACCCTCCCTTCCAACCTCACCATTTGGGATGTCTATATTGTCCCACTTTCCCCACTCACTCAAGCCTCGTAATTATATTTCACATCTCTCTTGCCTTCATTCCTTATAGTATGTATAACCCGTTCACTGTTGATCTTGCCTTAATAGCTGTCTGTCCTCTCCATTCTCCTTGTGTGATTAGTACAGTAGCATCTTAATTGATCTTCCCATTTCTTTCTATCATTCCAACTGATCTCATTTATTTCCCTAAATGTTGCTTCCATCATTTCATATCTCTACTTAAAAAAATCATTAAAATACTATGTTACCTATAGGATACACTTCAAATTCATTAATCACTGTAAGTAACTTAGATCTACGCTGCGTATCCAAACATATCCCAGCTCTTGGGAGAAATCTTGTTATGCACAGTTAGTTCCCTGTACAGAAATTCATTCTAGACTCTGATCTTTCTTCAAGTTTCTTTTTGCTTTCCCCCCATCCCCACTGTGCTTATTTTTGTTTTTGCTTTTGCTTTTTGGAGAGCAATTGGGGTTAAGTGACTTGCCCAAGGTTACATGGCTAGTTTTGTGTGCGTGTGTGTGTTAAGTGTCTGAGGCCAGATCTGAACTCTCCAGGGCCAGTGCTCCATTCACTGCACCACCTGGCCACCCCACATTGTGTTTATTTTTTCCACTACTATCTCAACCATCCTTAATTCTTTTTCAAAATTGTTTTTTAATAACCGTGGCTCACATTAATATCTCCTTTTTTTGAATTCCTATAGCATTGTGTTCCTATATAATACATCGAGCTACTTGATCAGATACTGTCTATTTTTTTCCAATTATTTTTCAATCATGTCTGAGTCTTTGGGACCCCATTTGGGGTTTTCTTAGAAAGACACTGGAATGGTTTGTCATTTCTTTTTCCAGCTCATTTTACAGATAAGGAAACAGAGGCAACCAGAGTTAAATGACTTACAAGGGTCACACTGTCTCAGGAAGGTGAGTCTTCCTGATGCCAGGTTAGCAGTCTATCCACTGCTCCACCTATCTGCACACTGTCTTCTATCATTGTCAGATGGTGTGTGTGTGTGTGTGTGTGTGTGTGTGTGTGTGTGTGTGTCTGTGTGCGTGTGTAGTATCCCTAACAAAATTTTAATCTCATCCAGGTCAGAAACTTTCTCTATAACCATCACAAAGCCAGAAAGATACTATGACTGTTGTTCTATCATCAAGACTTGTTGAACTAAAAGTTGTTTAGTTCTCTTGAATTTCACATAAAGAGATCTTTCTATTATTTCTTGTCTCTTCCAGGTCCCTTTGACTTGCCTTTTCCAGCTCAGAGCAGCCACTATTGTATACTGCATATAGTGTTGGGCTTTGAATAAGATGATCTAAGTCACAAGTAACTAAAACAATTAACTACGTGACCCTGGATAAGTCACTCTCCCAGAACCTCAGTTTGCTTTTACTATGAAATGCAAACAATACTTGTATTGACAGCTTTATAGTCTGTGGACATGAAAGGACCATACAAACTTATTTTTGTATGATTCGCCTAACCCTCAATGAGGAGTCAATTCCTTCCACGCATCTGGTTACACCATCACTGATACCTGGGCACTTAAAAGTTCTCCTTTCTCTCTCTTAGAAAAGGAAGCAGCGCTTTGGGAGTCAGGGCTCTGGTGAGGGTGTTCTGAAGGCTGAGGGAGAATGAAACCCAAGCTGATGAATCACCATCAGTCAGGGCTTTGCTGAAGCATGCTCTAACTCACTCTGATTGCTAAATTTTCATTGTGAGCATGTACACCTCGAAAATCAGCAAAGGTTACAAATCTAGGTTTGATTTATTCTTCTGTTGATTGTCTAGACTGATGAAACTAATGGAGAAAATCTTAATAATGAAGATGAAACTTAAAAGTGCCCCCCAGTTTTTAAGGGGCAATGTTTACTAGCACATCCCATCATTAGCTTTTCCCTCACCCTCCCCATCTCTGCCTTTTGGCTGATATTAGTCATAACAAACATAACCTAGGCCACGTTTTGTGCTTCTGATTTTTAGACCTTCCTATTTGACTTGAGCAGAATGAAATTGTTTTCTGATTGTAATTGAAGGAAGAAAAAAAATGTCAGACGTGATATGATTTCAGATCTTTTTATGTGTCCTTTGAAACTTCAGATTTCAGAAGTAGATATTGGTTTTTTCCGCCCAGAAATTCAATTTACATGATTTTATTAAGCTATAAAACTTTAGAGAACACAAATTGAAAGTTTGAATAAGACCATAAAGCACAGCAAAGTCAGTATTTGGGGAAGACATGCAGGGAACAGAGTAGAATATTGAGAATTCTCTACAAGGCTGCTGAATAACAACATGGCTTACTTAATACAGAGGGCTCAGCTCTGTGGAATAATTTTGTATCTCACAGACAAATGGTACAAGCCTGGGAAAAAACACTGCCTTTAATTATCAGCTTTGGTGAATTACAACTCTGGGAGATATTTAGATAAATCACTCCCTGGCTGCTGCAAAATGAGGGTGAGGGCAGGGAAGAGAAGTCTGTGGCATCAAGAAACCTTATCATTCAATTAGCCCAGCATTCACTTTATTTTTATACTGGTAGGATACACATAGTGATTTGTATTTCCAAAACACTATTAAATAAAAGTCTGAGGATAAAAAAAAAGTTATCATGAAAATTGAATAAGAATTATAATGGTCTAATGAAAGAAAAGTATAGTTTTATGATAGTGTTCAGTTTACACACACACATATGTATTTGTTATTGTCCTACAGTTGTGTCTGACTTTTTGAGAACCCATTTGGAGTTTTCTTGGCAAAGTTACTAGAGCGGTGTTCCATTTTCCTTCTCTAGATCATTTTACAGAGAAGGAAACTGAGGCAATCAGGGTTAAGTGAATTACCCAGAGTTACAGGGTTAACATCTGAAGCAGGGACAAGCATTCTATCCATTTCCACCTACCTGCCTGCTACACACACACATATGCACACACACACACACATACATATATATGCATATAAGCATGTGAGTATGCAGACACATGTATACACACATACATGTTTTCTATCTACATATGCATGTGTATGTGTGTACATACACACACATACTTCTTAGTTTCAATACAAACATGGCAACTCTCAATTTTAATATTTTTTTTTTGTGTGTGTGTGTGTGTGTGTTTTCTGAGAGGGGAAGGCAGGGCAGTTGGAGTTAAGTGACTTGCCCAAGGTCCCACGGCTAGTTTTGTATTAAGCGTCTGAGGCTGGATTTGAATGCAGGTTCTCCTGACTCCAGGATTGGCGCTCTATTCACTGTGCTATCTAGCTGCCCCAATTTTAATATTTCTGACTGATCTACATTCTTATTACTCTCAAACTGTGACCAAGTGTGGTGGTGCTCATCCATAGTCTGTGCTATCAGTCAGGCCAAGGTTGGTGGGTCACTTCAGCTTTGTAGCTTCAAGCGGCAGTACAGCTAGTTGATAAGATGTCTATACTAATTCTGCCACCAATACAGAAGCAAGAGAAGGGTGGGGGCACCAAGCTGCCTAAGGAGACAAGAACCTGCCCATGTCTGAAATGGAGCAGGTCAAAGCTTCATTTAACAGTGGGGGATGTGGCTGTGAGGAGCTACTCTGTTTTCAAGACAAATGAGATAAGAAAACCCTTTTACCGCCCTGTCCCTCTCCACTTTAGAAGGCTGGCATATATCCTCATTATTAACAAGCCTCCTTCGAGTCACTGTTAGGCTAGAAATCACCACTGATTTTCTATATTAGAAGCCACTTGAGATATTTAAATAGCTTCTGCATTAAAACAATCCAGCTTGCCTGTCTCCTTTCTAAGATCTTAGTATTTCTGCAATGGCATATTTTTATATGATACTGACAATTACCTGCTGTTCAAAGAAACAAATCATAGCCTCAACTAATGACTCGAATATGATTCTCAACAATAGTTAATTGACATTTCAAAACACTTTTTAAAGTTGTGGGCTAAAAGGGCTTAATTAAAACAGAGCCATCATAATGCCAAATTTAAAACAATCAGAAAGATCTTATTATAACATATTACATCTTTCACATGGGTAGGAGGGTTGAAGGGTTGCTTTTTTTTTAAAGACTCAGGAAGTTGGAAAACATTCTCTGCTAGTAGGCTTAATGCTCTGCACTTGGGCACATTAATTGAAATGCAAATTCTGCTATATTGCAGCTGTAAAGACAAAAGGGTTTGGAGAATATTACAGCTAAAGAACTAATAGCTTACTTTATAATGGAGATGGCACTCTTTGAATTGTAAAAAATGATGTTCTTCTTTCCACTCCTGAGAAGATTAAAACTCTAGGTGGTATAGAAATCTTATTGAATTTTTAATTTCCATAATCACTTCAAAATCTCCTTGAATTCTATTATGGACTTCAACTTTCTCAATACAGAAAATCACAGGATTTTAGAGCTATACGGGACCTTAGAGATGGTTAATAAAACCTCATTTAGATAAGAGTCAACTAAGACTTAGAGAAATGATTTACCCAAAGTCTCATGATTAATTGGCATTAGGATACTAACTGGAATCTTCCAGCTACAACCTAGTTGCTCCTCCTCCTTATACCCATAGCTGCAGTAAGCAATAGGGTTAAATTCCTATCTTTCACAGCACCTCCCCAGAGAATGATCTTCATCAGTAGGGGGGAAAGAGGGCACAGCCCTTTTTGTTTTCTATTTGAGGATTCACTGTCATGATTTCTAGACTCATCATCACCACCATGACCACCACCACCATCGTCATCATCATGGTCATCATCATCATCTTCATCATCATCATCGTCATCATCATCATCATCATCATCATCGTCATCATCATCACCATCATCATCAACATTGTCATCATCATCATCTTCATCATCGTCTGTCATCATCATTGTCATCATCATCGTCATCATCTTCATCATCGTCATCATCATCATCATCGTCATCATCATCGTCATCATCATCGTCATCATCATCATCATCATCATTCTCATCATCATCGTCATCATCATCATCGTCATCATCATCGTCATCATCATCATCAGCTTAGCTAGGATTTATATGGCACTTTAAGGTATGCAAAGTGCTTTACAAAAATATTATCACAGCACTGGAAAGTAGGCACTGTTATTATTACCATTTAATAGATGAGGAAACTGAGCGACAGATGTTAAGTGACTTTTTCAAAGTTACTCTGAAAGTATCTGAGGCATGGTTTGAACTCAGGTCCTTTTGACTGCAGGCTCAATTCTCTATTATACTTAAGCCACATGGCTGCTTCATAGATAGGTAGAATTGAAAGGGACCTTAGGGATGGTCAATCTAAGGGCTTCATTTTATATAGAAAGAGAATCCTTTAGAAGTTCTACAGAGGTGAAATGAGTTACTTAAAGTCACGTTGTATAGTAGAATCAGATCTGGAAATAGACAATTGGGCATGTGTCTCTTAGGTCAAACTTCTTATACAAGGTTCTTATATGAGGCCCTTACACTTCTGTTTTTGTTTTTGTTTTTATTTATTTATATTTTTGGAGGGGAGAGGGCAGGGCAACTGGGGCTAAGTGACTTGCCCAAGGTCACACAGCTAGTAAGTATTAAGTGTTTGAGGCCAGATTTGAACTCAGATCCTCCTGAATCCAGGGCTAGTGCCCTATCCACTGTGCCACCTAACCGCCTCCTTCCCTATACTTTTAAATTTATTTTGGTGCCATGAACTCCTTTTCATAATGTCTTCAAAAGCATAAAATACATAGAACAGGAATGTTCTAGTAAAGGCTTAATAAACATCTTACTTCAAGTAAACTACATTAACATTTTTCCCATCACTTTTAAAAATCTAGACAATTAATAAAACATTTAACTAAGTCCTTATATATAATTTGCTTTTTTCTGAAGTATAAATGCTTGTGCTGAAAAGTTAACAACTGCCTCCTCTCAAGGGTCAATTTTTTTCTGTACATAGCCCACCCTTGACAGAGAATCCCAAAGGAAATAATTTATATTCAAGTAAAGATACATTTTTTTCCATCCACATTCATCAACCTGCTGAAATATATCTGTAAACCTGCAGCCCTATACCATAGTGAGAAATGACTAACCTATGGTCACACTAGAATACTTAGATTTATATGTGTGTGTGCATATGTGTATACATGCATATATTTAATTACATATACATACATACATGCACAGATATATCTGTTATACTAATAATGCTGATCCTTGTCTGTTTAATATTTTACCTTATTCTTGCTAAACAAAACTTGATTTTCCAAGACCATTAGGATTCTGTCCATATCCCAAAATGTTGACTGAGGATTCCAGCTTAATGTCATATGCAAACTTAATGCATGCCTTCCTAATTCTGTTATATAAACAAGGCTTAAATATTAAATACTGGGCCCAACAGAGAACCATTCTACACCCCTCTTAGTATCATGTGCTGTTAGGCCAACAATACTCATTTTCCAGGTGTAGTAACCCTCTGACCAATTTTATCTCCCAGCTAATAAATGTGATTCTTGTCACATCTACAGTTTATTGATAAGGCTCTTAAATGAGACAGGATAGAAAAGTCCATTATAGTTAGGGCAATTTACATCTATTGCTTCTGAACATAAGGGCATTTATTCTAAAAGAGAAGGAAATTAAGAAGATCAAATAAATGTTATCTTCCCTAAGCCCTTTGTGTGTTAACTCTTGCCTTGTTCTTCTCTGTATATTAGTAAACAGAATTTATAAGTATTTCCCCCAACACCCCAACCCCTATTCTCTGATCACAGAGAGTCTTCAATTCACAGGAAAATATCTTTCCCATTTTTAAAAGACATCACCACAGACTCTGTTAGAGCCTCCAGATTCTTCATGCCTCCTATGAGTGCAATCAATGGCTGGATGTGAGGGCCTGCAGATTTGAGTTCAAGAAGCTGAATTTGTCCTCTAGCCAACTAGAATTTTTTGATGATCATATTTTCATCCTGTTTCTCTTCTTGGTTGACAAATTTCATAAAAATAGGGGTAAAGGCAAGCAAAAGAACAAAGACCTAAGTGCTGAATGCCTCCTATCTTTCAGCACAATTTGCTAATGCCTCCTATCTTTCTGCACAATTTACTATCATTTCCTCCATATTATAGACTCCATTAACTTTTTTTTTCTTTTTGTCTTACTCTTCTTTTGGATATATTTTTATCTTTGTATATTTTTATGTATCTTCCTTCACACTTCTTGAAAGTGGAATCTCATTTCCTGTTTCTGCAATACTTCTATCTTTGCTTTTCCACAACCGTTGTTTCTTTCTAGATTTCTTGCACAGGAATGGGGCCAGCTTTCAAGGACAGGGTTTGGGTCTTTCGAGTTTTCACTTAGCTTCATTATAACACTTCCTTCTTTTCTGTAGATAGAAGATCACCTTTTTGCACTTATCATTTCTTAAGTGACTAGAACTTTAAAATACTTCCTACTCCTCTCAGTGGAGCCATTTCAACAATGTGAAGAATAACTGCTTATTTCAACAAGGCTTTATGGTTTACCAAATGCTGTCACAAATTGGATCTATGTGGTAGGTAGAGCAGCATATGCATTTGGGTGATTTACTAATCTAATTATGTTTTTATTTTCCTTCAGATAAGAGGTGTCTTGACAAAGAAGCTAGAGGACTGGGTCTGGAGTTAGGGGTTCCAAATCTAGAGTCAGATTCAAATCCCACCTTTGACCTTTACTAGCTATGACCCTGGGCAAGTAGGTGAACTTCCTTTATAAAGTCAGAATGATAATATTTATAGCAGCTATTGTGTCTCACAGAGTCATTGCGAGGCCCAGATGCAATTGTGTATACAATGCTCTTTGGAAACTTTATAATATTCTATAAATTATTAGACATTATTATATTTTGTTCATTCTACTTGATAGCCTATCCTCTCATCACTGACCAAATCAAAAGAACAAATGAGCAAATCAAACAGGAAATCTTAAGAGGTACTTCACTTACAAACCTTCAGTCTCCTAGCATTATGTCCTAGGTGCTCAACCCCATGGAACAGATCACACACCGTATGTGTGCTGTTCAGGCATTTCAGTCACATCCAACTCTTCATGATTCCATTTGGAAGTATTTGGCGAACTTACTGGAATGGTTTGCCATTTATTTCTCCAGCTCATTTTCCAAATGAGGAAACTGAGGCAAACAGGGTTAAGTAACTTGCCCAGGGTCACACGATCAGAATTGAACTCAAGAAGCTGAGTCTTCCTGATTCCAGCCCCAGCATCCTATCCCCTGCATTGCCTAACTGCCCCCGGAAAATAGAGTGTCATCATTATTTTAGTCTCATTTGTGGTTTTGATAACCATGAAAATTCAATTTTGTTCAATTTTCTCATGTTCTCTGTTTTACCACAGGTTGCTACTGCATCTGCTAGAATAGCATAAAAGACACTTTGTTGGAATACAACTTTTGTTTTTGTGCTACTAAATCAAAATCCTCTTTTCTTAATATAGTTTACACATAACATATATGGTGAGATCTTGTCTTCTTAATACCTTTCAGCCAAATGAGTAATGGAAAAGATATGATCTATGGAAACTGGTAACCAAGTCTGACTGTTCACTTTTAATAACTTCACCAAAGACCAAGTCAGAAGGATCACAAATGAAACTGGAAAAGATATGCAAAGACTTTTTCGTGATAATCACTTTTTTATTATGAAGGTCATGGACCACATTTGGAGTTTACCATCACAGTTTCCTCAATAAGAAAAAGGGAATAATACTAACACCTGCCTCCCAGGGCTGAGAGTCAAATGACATACTTAATCCAATACCAGATTGATCAATTGATCAATTTATCTATCTGTCTGTCTATCTATCTATCTATCTATCTATCTATCTATCTATCATCTATCATGTATCTATCTCTCCATCCATCTATCTATCCATCCATCCATCCATCCATCCATTCATCCATCCATCTATCCATGGCAGGGAAGCATTTAATAAAAACGTGTTTCCTTCTATTCTTTCCTTATCTCATTTGATAGATAAGGCAATAGCTCATCCATTTATACTTTTAATAAGAATACAGGTTACCCTGGGTCATCCCTTCAAACCTTTTGATCAATTTTTCTGTCTGCTTGAGGACAAAATGTATCAACGAATATCTCCTTACTTTCTATCCTCACATCAGACTTTTTTCCCCCAACTCTCCCCAAAAGTAAGACATATCTGCCTAACTTCCCTTTTCAGGAGACTATCGTATGGTTGGACATCTCCTGAATTAATATTTAGCTGACTTCAGCAAATACAGGGTCAGGATTATTTTTATCCAGTTCTGCTTTTGGTAACAGTGAAAAATAACTTTCCTCAATTTTCTTATTTTCACCATGGTACCATAACATGCCACTTTATCTGCTAAATGATATTACTGTTCAGTGATTTTACCTTGAAGACCTAGAAATTTTAAACTTTTCATCTTGTCAACCTAAGAAAAACTGCAGTGTGTTATACAATTCTCTAAAATGCAAAATCAACCAATAATTCAAACCAGCAAAAACTTATTATGATGGATGCCTTGGGGAATGCAAATATACCTAAAACAGTGTCAGCTTTTGAGAATCCTACAACCTTTTGCAGTGCTGGGAGTCGGGGTGGGCATAAGACAAATGTACCCATAATTATAGTACAGTACCAAACCTAGGGTCATAAGGAAGCTTCAGTGTGCTTTAATGTTCAGAGGAAAAAGAACAACACTGGCTTTAGAGAATCTGAGAAGCTTCTTTCAGGAAATAGTGCTTGAATTAGGACTTGAAAGCACTATAACAAAATACTCCCAAATGTGTAACCAGCTGAATAAATGGCCTTGAGACATTATATCCCACACAGGATCTCTTTCTACTAGTTTTTATTTTCATCTAAGGGATTCACAATCATGAATTTCTGAAAGTTCATGTCAAGTGAATCCCAGATTCTATATTGCCAAGTTGGAGAATATATTCACTTTGACTCTATGCATTCTGAAACAGTTCTGGAATCTACTTTTCAATTGGATTATAGAATCATAGTGTAACTCTTGGGACTCATCTGTGAAGAAGAAATAAGCCTTGTTACCTCCCCTGCTAAGGAAAATACACTTTGGAGATGAAGCCTACATTTGTCTATATGGGATTACATCTCCTGAAATTAATTCTGTTAAGTCTTAGAATCTCTCTGTCCTTCCCAGGATGTGGAGAAAAGCAATCTCTCCATTTAAGATAGATTAGCCTATTAGAACCAATAAAAAAGCTTTGAACCACACCCTTGGGTTTTATCCTCAGCATGCATTTTCCTTGGCATTGAAGGTAAAGAGGATTATTTCCCCTTTGCAAAGAAGGTCCAAGTATTAAAAGAGCATAACAAATTGAGAGCCAGATGTGACTTTAGGTTATCTAGTCTAACCCCTCATTTTATAGACTAGGAAAGTTAATCCCAGGGAGGTGGAACAACTTGTCCAAGTTCAAACAGGTAACCTCAGAGGTGAGACTTGAACCCTGTGACTTCAGACCCCGTGTTCGCTCCACTGTATCCTACAGCCATCCACTCTGCATCCATTATGCTGATCTCCATGGTGCATCTCTTCCCCCACACTAGAGAACATAAGCTTCATATGGGCAAGAAATATTTTCGTTTTTGTCTTGGTGTGCCTAGGACCTCATGTAATAAGTGATACCTAATAGGTTCTTTAAAAATTTCTTGCTGAACTGAATTAAATTGAAACTAGAATAATGGGGCAGCTAGGTGGAGCAGTGAATAGAGCACTGGCCCTGGAGTCAGGAGGACCTGAGTTCAAATCCAGCCTCAGACACTTGACACATTTACTTTGCGCAAATCACTTAATCCCAATTTCCCTCCAAAAAGCAAAAAAAAAAGTGGAGTAATAACTTCACTTTTGAGAGACCATACAATTTGGTATGGTATATAATCTTAGGGGGAGCAGTGAGAAAAGAGAGACCCTTTTGCTACATAAATTTAAAGGGCTTTGCTCTATTATTGAGTTGTTTTTCACTGCTGGCAGATAAAAGATCTTGTTGTTAAAGAATATAACAGATTCATAGGGTTATATGAATGACCTATGATTTCATCAGTGTAAGGAATTTCAGTATGGGAATATCTTCTGCCTAAAGAGATAACAAACAAATACAAATCTGATAATGATAATTACATCATTTATGTAGTGCTTTAATGTTTGCAAAGCACTTTATAAATATTATCTCATCACAACAATCCTATGAGGTAGGTGTTACTCTTATCCCTATATTACAAATGAGCAAACTGAGGCAGACAGATGTTAAGTGACTTGCCTAGGTCACCCAGCCATGTCTGAGGCCAAATCTGAAGTTACCTTCCTAATTCCAGGTACAGAACTTTCTTCACTGCACCCTCTTACCAAGCTTTTATATATATAACTCTTGCATGGGACAGTTACATGGTACAGTGGATGGAGTACTGGGCTTGGAGTCAGGAAGCTTTTTTTCCTGAATTCAAATCTAGCCTCAGATACTTATTAGCTAAGTGACCTTGGAAAAGCCACTTAAGCCTGTTTGCCACAGTTTCCTCATCTTTAAAATGAGCCAAACTCCAGAACTATCAGATAAAGGAGAAAATACTACACGCAGCCAGAAAGAAAAAATTCAGGTATCTCAGAACCACAATGAGGATCACAGAGGATCTGACAGCCTCAACACTGAAAGATGGGAGAAACTGGAATATGATTTTTTGAAAGGCAAAGGAGCTCAGGCTACAACCAAGTCTATCCAGCAAGGCTGGGCATAGTCTACCACACAATGAAGTGGACATTCAGTGACATGCCAGAATTTCAGACCTTCCTGATGAAAAAACCAGAGCTCAATGGAAAATTCAACCTTCAATTACAAGACCCAAGAGAGACATAGAAAGGTAAATGAGGGAAACACACACACACACACACACACACACACACACACACACACACACATACACACACAACTTGGTTTATAACAAGAGCAAACTTTTTACATCCCTCTATGGGAAGCTGATACCAGTTAATATCGTGAACTCTATACCTACAGCAACATCTAGACAAATAGAGGGTATGGGAATAAACTATGCAAAATGATGATAAAAATCCTTATTAACCGCAATGGAAGAAGAGGAAAGAATGAAGCCGAAAAGGGTAAATTATGCTACACAAAGGGGCATAAAAACAATATAGTAGAGGGAAATAAGGGAGAGAGGTGACCATTATATGAGCTAGTTCTGGTGCAAGGAGGGAATAACAAAACCAGTTAAAGATAGGACTCCATCGTGAAGAGACATAAAATTTATCACAATAGAGGGAAAGAGGCGAGGGAGAAGAGCACTGCATGAGATCTAGTCTCATCAATCTTGGTTTGAGGAAGAAGTAACATACAACACTGAGTATAAAAAAAATCATATCTTACAGGCAGTAGGAGGGGGGGAAAGGCCAAGAAAGGGGTGGATTTAGAAGGGAGGGAAGAAGCAGTAAGGGAGAAGGGTAGGAAAAGGGAGGGGGCAGATAAGAAGGGAATACTGAGGAAGGTGGTGGTCAGAAGGAAAACTCTTAAGAAGGGGATGGGAGAAGGGGAAAAACAAAAGCACAATCAGACACATCAGCATGTGTGATGACCAGTTTTGATAAACTGGACTCTTCTCAGCAATGCACAGTCATAAGACAACTCTACAAGTCTCAGGATGGAAGGAGATATCTACATTCAGAGAAGGATCTAGAAAGAACAGAGTTTATATGGAGACTGAAGCAATCTACATGCTAGCCTTCTTTTCCATGTTTGGTTTTGTTTCCTTTTTTCCCATTGTTCACTTCATTGGTTACAACCCTTCTATACAATCAGACTAATGTCCAGTGTGAAAGTATTTGCAGATCCTATACTTGACTGCATGCTGCCATGCAGGTGAGGGGAGAGAGAGAAGAGAAAATTTGAAACTCAAGGGTCTGTGGAAGTGAATATTATAAACTAAAAGCAAATAAATCAATTTTTTTAAAAAAAGAGTTGGACATGACTGAAATGACTGAACAACAACAATAATAACAAAATGATATTTAGATAGAAAAGACCTAAGAAATTTCCTGAGGCACATGTAGGTCAAATAATGTGGCCAGGGTTAGACATTTCATAAATGTCAGAAGCAATAAAGAAACCTGAGTTTCGTAGACTGAAATCCCAGCACTCTGTGCATTATTCTGCCTCCAGACGTACTTCCAGACCAGCCCCTAGAGCCATTATTAAGGCTTCTCATCACTACCAACAACTGATGATCAGACAGGTATAGGAGCCCAAGGAGTAGAAGTAGCTCACCAGCCTTCACAGCCATCATCTGGGGAAATTATTAGGGAAAAGGGGCCAGCCATCACCAACCAGTGCAATTGTTATGCCATACACAAAATAGGCCTGCCAGCTTAGCTGAGGCAGCAGGACATGCTGAGGGAGAGAAAGGAGTCACTGTGTGCTAAACAAGTCAAACCTTCACCAACTTGCCTATGATCTTCCCTCACCCCAGGACACCGTGAATAGCAATATTCCCCCAACCCCGTCCCAGACCATTAGACCTACTATTAATCCAGACCCGACAGCCATCACTGAAGTAAGAAATCACTGTGGAAAGTGGAACCATCTTTCTTCACACTATCAACAATGGCCGATCAGATAGTCACAGGAACCCTGGGAGTGTCAGAATCCCAAACCACCAGTCCTGCTTCTAGCCATCCATTTTAACCACCAGCTAGTGAAGCAACTCCCTGGGAGAACAAAGCAGTCATCTCTATGACTGCCATTCAAGTGCCACACACAGAAAATATGAACGAGCTTACCTGAAACACTAAGGCAATCTGAGAGAGAGAAAGAAGGCAGCAGTGCCAACCAAGTCAAGCCACTCCCACCTTGACCACCATCTTACCTCAGACCCTGATGGAGCTAGTCCATAACCCTGAACCCCAGAAATTTGGGAATAGCACTGCTTTTAGCCCACTGTCTCTAATGATCACCCTGGGAAGATGTAGCCCATATTAGAATGTGAGCTCCTTGAGGCTGGTCAGGAACTGTCTCATTCTTTCTGTTTGTATCTTCAGTATTACGTATATGCTTTGGCCATGGTAAGCCCTTAACAAGTGTTTTATTCACTCATACAATACGGCATCTAGAGTAGAGTTGATATAGCCTTTTGATACAGTGAATTTCTTCTCATTGCTTAGGTAATATTAAGGACTATTTATACTGTGTCATGGAGCAATTGAAACCATTAACAGTTACCCTACAGCACATTAATTAGCAAGCAGGCGGTTCTTGCTAATAAATCTTTACAATTAGCCAAACACTTCTCATGTGTTTAGTGCTGAATACTATTTTTTTCCAGATAAACACTGTAACCTTAAATATTGTGTCAGTACAAATACAGAGTGTAGGCAGGTATATAATTAGTATACTTAATAATAATTTTTAAAAGCTAAATGTTCCAACTGTGGCATAGAAAGGACCAGGACTAACTGAGGGGTAAATCAAATCTCTGAGTAAATGCTTTTCGAGAAACTATATCTATTCCTGCAATTAAATTATTGGAAAGTTATCTCATTCTTCATTACCTATGTGGTACTTGTCTACCACTGTGGTCCTGAGAATTCTCTGTTCAAGTTATTATGTTAGTATGAAGATTCTTCATTTAAGAGAATCTGAACAAGCTGCCCTGAACACATGATGCCTGAGGGAGCTGGAAAGCTCAGCTAATTCACGACAAACTGACCTTCCAGGATTGTAGATTTAGAACTGGTAGTGACCCGAGAGACCCACAAGTCAGAGTAATTTTACGGCTAAAGAAATTATGCCACAGACTTGTTAAATACCTAGGGTCACACAACAAATATTTAACTGAGGCCAGAACAGCTAGCAAGGAACTTCAGGCTGACTACCCAAGGCCAAGAGAAATGATGGCAGGGGATCTGGAACTATTTATTAAGGATTCATGGTGGCAGTGGAGAGAGCGGGGAAAAAGCTGTGCTCATGTAAGTGAGACTCCCTGAGAATGGGGGGATCTGCTTCATTTCACAATATCTAAAAGTGCATGTGAGGCTACTGGTATAGTACAGGGAGAGGCAGCACATCACAAAAGCAAGGAAGATAAGTGGATTCATGGTAATAATCATGTCAGCTACATAAGGATAAATCTTTTTGGGGGGGGGGGGGTGTAATGCCAAGCAAAGGCAACTTCCAAGGTTCGGATTACCAGCATAGCAAACCCCATTTATTCAGCCAACATTCACAGAGCAGGGAAAATAAAAATAGAGTATAACTCATTCATTTCACAAGTAAGTTCTTAATTCAGTCCGGGATACTACTCCACCCCTAGACGGTAGTGCTTTTAGTCAAAGTCTCTTCTCAAATGGAGATCAGACTACTCCACCCCTAGGCAGTATATTCTTTTAGTCAGTCAAAGTCTCTTCTCAAAAGGAGAGAGAGTTCTTCTCAAATGGGGATCAGTTTCCAATCATAAACAAAGTACACTCACAAAAAGGCCAAAGGTTTCC
>CM053601.1:124218547-124235827 GCA_028646575.1 Pseudocheirus occidentalis | reverse complement strand
AAAACAACATCAAAACAGACAGACAAAATACCAGCATCACAGCCATGCCTCCTCAGTTCTCAGCAGCTCCAGGTGGCAGTCCTCAAAAGTCCTGGGCAGCTCCAATGGGCTCTTTGCAGTCTCTCTCAGCAACTCAGGCTCAACGACACTGGATACTGCTCTTCCCAAAAGTCCTTCTTCTGCTGCTCTTCCCTGGGCTTGAGCCTTCTTTTCCATTCATGGCTCCTCCCAGGTCAACCCCCTCTCTTCATGTCAACAAGTCCATCCCACAAGTGGGATTCACAAGCTCTGGGTCTTAACACTCAACCCAAAAGCCAAGTCAATTCAGGGGCATCTCCAAATTCCATTACCATTACAGGAGGCAAGGCAATTGGGGTTAAGTGACTTGCCCAAGGTCACACAGCTAAGTGTCAAGTATCTGAGACCAGATTTGGACACAGGTCCTCCTAACTGCAGGTACCTTGCTCTATTCACCGTGTCACCTAACTGCCTCAAGGCTAAATCTTAATTTAAAAAAAGTATTTGTGTGTTACATTTTGAGTTTTGAATTATCTCCCTTCCCCCTTCCTAAGCCACATGAGAGAACAACATTTGATATGTGGAACTATAAAATACGTATTTCCAAATATCAGTTCTAATGCCTGGAGGTGGATAGCATTTTCCTTTAAAAGTCCTTTGTAATTGATTTGAATGATCATATTGCTCAGAATAGCTTAGTCACTCACAGTTACATTTCAAATAATATTGCTGTTACTATATACAATGAGCGCTTGGTTCTGCTCATTTCACTGCATTATTTTTATGCAAGTCTTTCCGTGTATTTTTTAAACCAATCTGTTCATTATTTCTTACAACACCATAGTATTCCATCACAATCATATACCACAACTTAATTCAGTCATGCTCCAATTGATGGGCAACCCCTCAATTTCCAATTCTTTTCCACCACAAAGAAAGCTGTTATACATATTTTAAAGCATATAAATGTAATTCTTTTTCCCCTGATCACCTTGGGAAACAGGCCTAATAGTGATATTGCTGAGTCAAAGTGTAAATACAGTTTTATAACTCTGAGCATAATTCCAGATTTCTCTCCAAAATGGTTAGATCTGTTCAGAGTCCACCAGCAGTATATTAATGTCCAAATTTTTTTTCATATCCTCTCCAACATTTGTCTTTTCCCCTTTCTATAATTTTAGCATACTGATATGAGGTGATACCTCAGAGTTGTTTTACTTTACATTTTTTCTAATTAATAATGAGTTAGGGTATTTTCCTGTGACTATATATAGTTTAGATTTCTTCTTCTAAAAACTACCTGTTCATATCCTTTGACTATTCATCAATTGGTGAATGACTCATATAAAGTTGACTCAGTTGTCTATATAATTGAGATCTTTATCCAAGGAATTGCCTGTAAATCTACCCCCATCCCCTATTTTCTGCTTTTCTTCTAAACTAGGATACATTGCTTTTATTTGTACAAATACTTTTTCAAATTTAATATAATGAAAATGATCCATTTTATATAACATAATACTCTTATTTATTCATAAATTCTTCTCTTATCCATAAATTTGATAGGTAATATGTTCTATGCTCCTCTAATTTACTTATATCTCCATTTATTTCTAGGTTGTGTATCCATTTTGATTTTATCTTGGTAAATGGCATAAGATGCTAATTTATATTTAGTTTTTGCCAGATTGCTTTCCTGTTTTCCTAGCAGTTTTTACCAAATAGTGATTTCTTAACCCAAAGCTTAGATATTTTCATTTATTAAACACAAGATTATTATAGTCATTTGCTACTGTGTGTTGTATACCTAGTTCTCTGATCTACCACTTTAGTTCTTAGCCAGTATCAGATAATTTTGATAATTATTTGATAATAATTGATAAATAATTATAGTACATTTAAAGATCTAATACTACTTGGCCTATTTCCTTTACATTTCTCCCCACTAATTCCTTTGATACTTTGATCCTTTGTTCTTCCAAATTTTGTTATATTTTCTAACTCAATAAAATAATTTTTGATACTTTAATTGGTATAGTTTGGTATAGTTTGAATAGTTTGGTATAGACTTTGCTCTGTGAGAGTGCCATGAGATAGCTTAGAACAGACTTGCTCTGTGAGAGCACCTTTAAATAGCCTAGCACCCCACGTGGCGAACTTGAACTTTCAATAAACTTTACTTTTTCCTTGGCTGAGAAGACTTGAGTGGAATTCTTTCCGCAGGACCCGGCATGTTAGTATTTTGGGGTTTCAGGCAGCCCTAACCCTCTTTGGGCTCCTCTTCACTAAAAAGGTAGATTTATTTAGGTAGAAATATAATTTTTATTATGTTGTCTTGGCCCACCTGTGAACAATTACTATTTCTCCAGTTATTCAAATCTGAATCTATTTGTATAATTTTTATTATATTTCATATAGTTTTGGGGTTCATCTTGGCAGGTAGACTCCCAAGTACGTTATATTACCTATAGTTATTTTAAATGAAATATCTCTTACTATCTCTTCTTGCAGGGATTTCTTGGTAATATATAGAAATGCTGAAGATTTAGGTTGGTTTAGTTTATGTCCTGCTTCTTTGCTAAAATTATTGTTTCAACTAATTTTTAGTTGAATCTTTAAGATTTTCTAAGTATACCATCATATCATCTGCAAAAAGAAAAAAAAATCTGGATTTACTTACTAGCTGTGTTTTCCTGGGTTAGTCACTTAACATCTATTTACCTCAGTTTCCTCAACTGTAAAATGAGAATAATAATAGCACCTACCTTGTAGGGTTGTTGAGGATCAAATGAGACAGCTGGAAAGTGCTTAGCACATTACCTGACACATACAGAGTTCTACATAAATAGTAGGTATTAATATTATGATTATTTAACTTTTCAGTGTCACCAGTCTCTAAGACTCTAAGTCACAGAACAGCTATAGGCCTACAATGAAAAAGGGAACTTCTTCACAGGGAACTCTCACCCTCAGTAAAATCATACGTCTGGAAGATGAGCATCCCATGTGTCCCATAAGTACCAGAATTATTATTAGCTAATCTTATCACAGTAACTACATCACTTTGCTATCTTGGATGCGCTCAGTATTTTATATTAACTCCCCAGGAGGAACTTGACTGTAAAGAATAAGACTGGTTTAACCCTCTGTAAATAAAACTGCATTTATAGAACCATGTATATGTATGTAATCACCCCTTGTTTTGATCTTTGAGTAACTATTCTTTTTTATTCCATTACATTTTTCACATCATCCAACTCAGTTTCTGATCAATGCCTTGTTTCTCCTTTTTTTTCCCTTCTGTCTTCTTGTAGGTTCTCTTATTTATGGATTCACTTTGGGACTTGGTTTTCATTTTATGACCCATATTTATTTATTTTTATTCATTTTGGCTCTGTGCTTTTGATCTATCCTAAGAAAGCAGGGAACAGACAGAAAGTAATAACACGGCTGAATCACTCAGAGTCTCATTCTCTTATTCTTGTGAGTGAATTATTCAGGGCCTTCTCATGATACAGTGTGTTGGACTTGAAGCAATTCTGGCCCTTAGATGAAAGCTTTGGACTTAGACTAGAATACACATTTAATAATTCCATACTTCAAAAACTTCTTCTGAAATAAAAGCTGAATCTCAAAGTATAGAGCTTGGTCCTAAACACAGGAGATAAGAAGAAAGAAATACACTCCCAGGTATTGGTAGGGGTATTTTTATATCATGTTCCTCAAGATCAAAGAGAATGAGAATTTATCCTGAGACCTATCGTAGACATATAAGTTTTGCTTATTTGCACGACCTTAAGCCTCCTTAATGCATTTTTCTCAGAAGTAAAGTACACTTCTGTAACTTTTGTTGACTAGGGCCCAATGTATTTTTTAATTTTTTTCTCATTTCAGATTGGTGGAATCCAGTCTTCTGGTAGCACATTTACAAGGATTTTTGTGATTCTGTCATTTATTAAACTCACTCTACTTCCCTAACCTTAAAATAATGTTTAACTGCTTTGCACATAATTATACATGAATTGATCTTCTCCTTAATAGAATGTAAGTTTCTAAAGGTCAGGTATTGGTTCATTTATGCCTTTGGATTCCCAGCACTTAGAGGCTGTATGTATGGTTTGGTGGATAGAGATCTGGAAGCAAAGCCAAAAAAACCTGAGTTCAAATGTCCCTTCTGACATGTACTGACTGTGTGTCCCCGGCCAAGTCAGTGTTTTATGGCTCTACACAATTATGTAAGATCTTAAGTTTCCAACAAGATTCTAACCTGCATGGACAGAGAGAGCTTATTATACCAGTAAAATTATACATCGAGTTCTTATCACTATCCTCATCACCCAGCCTAGTGCTACACACTTAGTAGAAGCTAATCAAGCATTTGCTTGCTTGATTAAAAATCTAAATGTTGCACTTGGCCTTTCTCTTCCATTAGACAAACATTTAGTAAATGTCAGTTGCATGCAGACCAGTCTAGTTCTAGTGGAGATGCAAAGATAAATGACATGCAGTCCTAGCCCTCATGGGGCTTACTATACTCTTGTCTTCTAGCCTCTCACTCCTCCTTTCCTCCTTCTGTGCTACCCCACTCTGAATTCCATTAATTCAATTTTAAGTTTTATATAAAATATATTGTGCAAAGATGGACAAAGGGATAAATGGAAGGCAGACTCTAGCCTCTATGCTTTTCATTCACCCATTTCTAGGCTTAAAAAAATCATCCCCCAGAGTGAATTTCCTCTATGTTTCTATCTTTTGATTTTTCTTCATTGCTTCAAGGTTCAATCCAGATGTCGCCTCCTGTATGGAGCTTTCCCTAACTCTACCCACCTGCCACCCTAGAGGGCAAAGAGATTTCTCCCTCCTGAAATTTCTCTGAGAACTTTTCCTAGGCTTTTTCTTTGTATTTATCTCACTTTCCCTTGTATCACGGCTTGTAGATATTTCTTGGTCCTTGACCCATTCAACCACAAGCTCCTAAAACCCAGGGCTGTGCTGTTCATATGAGTAAATCCCTGTTTTCTAGGATCACAAAATCTGTTCTTGGGACATCGGCATCCATATGGTTAATCTGAGAGTTCTCCCTATAATATACGGGCAAATAGTCAATCTTTGCTTGAAGCCTGCATAAGAAAGGGTAAAACACTATGCCTTCTAAGGAAGTCTATTCTACTCTTGGATAACTGGAATTATTAAGAATTTTTTTTCCTCACATCAAGCCTAAATGTGTCTCTTTGTAATCTGAACCTCCCACACCTAGTTCTGCTATCTAGATCCCATCACAAGAAATGCATCCCTTTTCAATATAACATCCTTCCAAATACTTGAAGATACCTATCACATTCCCTTGAATCTTCTCATGTAGAGTACCTAGGTATAATGTAGTGGGTACAGTGCTGAGTGCGGACTCAGAAAGACCTAAGTGCATATCCAGTCTCAGATACTTAGTGATTTTGTGACCCTGGGGAAGTCATTTAATCTCTGTTTACCCAGTTTTCCTCAACTAGAACAAAAGAAACAATAGGAGCACAAACTTAAATGGGGATAATAAGAGCACCTACCTTACAGGGTTGTTGTAAAGATCCTATAAGATTAATACTCATTTAAAACAAAGGCCCCTGACACAGTACCTGATAAACAGTAAGTATCATCTACATTTTTTTTCCTTCCCTTCTTCCTCTTTTCCAGGCCTAGTAACTCATGGTTCCTTCAAATAATCCTCATAGATCACCAACATGAAGCCCTTCAGTTCCACAGTGAAAAGAGCACTAGTTACAGAGTCAGAGAGAGGATCTGGGTTTGAATCTGAACTCTGACCCTTAATACCTAGGTGACTTTGTGCAAGTCACTTAAACTTCCTTAAACTCATTTTCCTAGACTATAAACTGAGGGGGATGGACTAGATAGCTTCTGAGGTTCATTCTAGCTCTTGATAGATGATCCTGTCATCTGCTAGATACTTGCCAATTTATTCCTATAATTTTTTTTTAAATATAGCATTCCAAATCCAACTCAGCTATCCCGACATGTTCTGATCAGGGCAGAGCAGATTACCGCGAGACCATCATTTCCTAAGTCATGGATATTATCCATAACAAACTCAAAAATTTCAGCAGATTTTTAATAGCTTTGTCATATACTGTTGATTCATAAATAGCTTTGAGTACACTAAAACCTGCAGCTTTTGGGGGGACTGGGGGGAGAGCTGCTGTCCAGCCATGCCTCCTCAATCTTAAGCGTGACACTGATTTCTTTGAACACAAGGTTGGATTTCATATGTATCCATACTAAGTTGCATCCTATTAGATGCATCCTGATGTTTTAGGGTATCTCTTTTAGAATACTGGCTGGCATCTTGTTTGTCAGTTAGCCCTTTTCACTTAGTTTTATCCTGAAATATGATAAGCTCACCATTTATGTCTTTATTCAAATCGATGAAAAAAACCATTAAGCAGCACAGGACCAAGTGCATATTGGGATATTCTACTGGAGGCCTTCTTCTAAATTAATCCTAAACTGCTAATGATCATTCTATGATCATTTAACTAGACCTGAATCCATCTGTATTATTTTCTGTCTCATGTCACTCCATCTGTTCTGTAAGGGTAATACAAGTGTATGGTACATAGTAGTTAGGTTGAAGGCTAAGGGAAAGATGAAAAACTGAAAAAAAATGAATTCAGATAGACCCAAGTGTTACAGAAGTAATAATAGGTTAGCAATTCAAGGCAATGAGCAGGACCAAGAGAATAGGGGGGAGTTTTTGATGATCAGACAGGTATTAAGAATGAATTAGGCTTCCAAGGAGCACAACAGATATAGCTCTGGACATATCAGCAGCAAGACATGCACCCTAACATGGCCTCAGATACTTATTAGTGTGTGACCCTGGGCAAGTCACTTACACTTCTGCTTCAGTTTTCTCAATTTAAAATTGAGACTAATAACACCTCCACACCAGAGTTTCTGTGAGGTTCAAATGAAATAATATTTATAAGGCACTTATATAGTGCCTCACATACATTAAGCACTTAATAAATGCTTACTACCTTCCCTCCCATTAGAGATGATAGGAAATCTGGTTTATTACATCAACTTATTATTTATTACTATTATACATGGGATAATGGATCATTTATCTAGGTCAAGTCAGAGTCCCAGCATCCATGAAAGGGGAATGCTGAGGGCAAGAACCAGATTAGAAGCCAGGCATAAAAAATATAAGAAATTCAAAATCCAACCAAATATTGAGAAATCATTCCCACAGGAAATAAATAATAAAGACAAAGCAGGAAGAGAACAACTTCAAGACTACTAAGAAAAGGAAAGCATTTGATAATTGAGGCAAAGAGTTCCTTTAATGCCTTCCTCTATTAAGTGGTTTCTATAAAGATAAAGGCAGCTATGTGGCACAGCGGATAGCGTTGGGTTCCCCTGGACTGAGAAAGACTCATCTTTGAGTTGAAATCCTGCCTCAGATACCTACTAGCTGTGTGTCCCTGTACAAGTCACTTAATCTGGTTTGTCTCATTGTCTTCATCTGTAAAATGAGCTAGAGAAAGAAATAGCAAATCCCTCTAAAGTATTTGCCAAGAAAACCCCAGTCATAAAGTGTCAGATTCCTGAAAATGATGTTAGTTCCCCAACCTCAACTGGCTTGATCATCACAAGTAGTAATGAATTGTCCCAGCTAGAGGTGGGAATTTGAGGACAAAGGAAGGAGCTGCTACTGACAACAGTCTTCAGAGGAAATGACTTGTAGGAAAAACTGTACTCTAGCAGCATTGTCAATCTCATTTGGTGGCCATTTGGCAGAAGACTTACTCTTTTGCCTTTTCTGCTACATATGATTTTCAGGTACACCTACAGTAATAAGAATTCCAAGATGTAAAGGTAAATGCAGGGTAAGTTAGAAAATAAATCAATTTTAGTATTAATAATTTTGTTTAGCTGATGTATATCACTGCAAAAAAGTTAACATCTTCCACCTTTTTTCAAAGAAAGGAGTATAAGTAAATGTTTGTGAGTTGTTCCCCTTCTAATTTCTGAATGATGCATAGAAAATTCATTTAATTGAATTTTTCATTTCCAAAGCCAGTTCCATCTTTGGTACAGTATCAAAAACCTGGAGGTCAGATTGTCTGTGGCTCTCCATTAATTAAAAAAGAAGTCACCAGTAAGTTTCCTGTACTCTGAGAATACCAGCAGTTTTTCATTGTATTCCTGGTTCCAAGGTACTCCAAAAGAATGAACTTAGATTTTGCTAAATCATTTGAAGTTTTGACATACATCTTACCAGACAGAAAGAAAAAAAATATGACAACTTGCAATTCATTCGTTAAGGGTGACAGTCTAGCATATAAATTTAGTATAAACTTTAATTTCTTAGTTGAATATAGGCAATTTTCTGAATATCCAGTTTAGCATGTACATATCCTCATAGAAATCTTAATAGTGCTCAGAGATTGGAGAAAATGTTCTATATATATTTTTAAAAACCTGTTTTTCCCTTGGTGTATCAATGAGATTGATTCTTGGAAAAAAAAACATACCATTGCAGTTAGTTATGTTTTTAATTAGCTACTTGAGAAAGATTCTGCTCATCTACAAATTTTGTCACTCTCTAAAAGTTTATTTGAGGTTTAGAAAGGTTGTGACTTACCATAAATCATACTATGTGTGTGTTTTATTCAGGATCTGAACTCAGGTCTTCCTGACTCTCATGTTCAGAACTCTGTCTTTGCCATTTAGCTGTCTTTAATAAATGCTTGGTGACTCGTTAATATCTTTGATTTTCTGATTCCAAATCCATAGCTCTTTCCACTGGGCTTAACTGTTTATCAAATGAGAATCCTCCCCTAATTGGCTATAGGTAGTAGCTGAACTAAAGAATCCCTTATAAGATTCTTTGAGTATATGGAAACAGTCAAGACTGCTTATTCAGCCAGTGTAAAAATAAGTAAAATATAATGATAGTTTTAAAAATTGCATAGCTTCTCTCTGTTTCTTATTCTGGGATAAGGTTTTAAAGATGTAAGAAATTCTATTTATTAAATAGTCTACCCCCTCATTTCACAAACTTAGAGCAGTAAAATGACACACAAAGATTTCTCACATATGTGAGAAGAGGCAGAGGCAGGATAGAAAATCTTCTGAGTTCAGAAAAAGTAAATGTCTTTTATACTCCACCACACTGCCTCCAGGATATTCACAAAAAGATACGGGTAAAACACTGATGTGTTAAAAGTAAGATCAAGAGAAAATTCACCAGAATAATGTAGTTGTGAAATCATCAAGCCATTGCAAAATTATATGAAAATTTAATTAAAGGGCAAAATTGACAAAAAAAAAACCAGACCATGGAAAAATCCATATTACTTATGTAACATTATCAGATTTTTTGGTCAATAAAAATCTGCCTTAAGAAAAAGTTGGGTCCACTTCTGTGCCAACATATTAATCATTTAACCAACAGTTGAATTTAGTTTGAGCAGAGGCAAATGTTTTGTCTTAGAAGAAAGAAATGAATTCATGTCCAAAAGTTACAAAGATAAGACACTTCTATAGAATTCCAAACTAATGGTACCCAGAGAAAAAGAGGAATGTCTTTTCTTGAAGAATGTTTTAGGATAATCCCAATGTAGCCTTCCATAGTTTAAGATGACTTGGCATTCTTCAGTACTTCTTCACTTTTATGATTGAGCTATGATCTTCTCAGCGTGGGCATTACCTGTTAACAGAGTGATTCACATTTCTTCCAACTCCTATTAGAAAATGTGATTCATGTCCATGCCCTTCCATTGAGTCTGTAGTATCTCTTCCTCTACAACTCATAACATTCCATGGGTACTAAGCAACATAGAACTAAAACTGTTCATCAGTTCTTGTTACATGATATGTAACCTACTTTTTCAACTGCACATTCTTTGACAACATTCCTTAGGCTACCCATTACACATGAATTATTGTTCTCATGTAAAAATTCCTGCAACTGACTGAAATAGGAAAATATTTTACTTCAATGGTGATGTACTTGTACCCTGTACCAGCATCTGGTAACCAGTTCCTTCCCTGATCTCAGAACATAATGCAGATAAAAGACCTTGTCCAAAGGAATAAAATCCCAATCGTCATAGCCCTCTGCTAATCTTGAGTGGACCATATGCTATAAAATTCTCTGCATGCTAATCCAGAGCCATGTTATATCCCAGCATCCCCAACAATACAACACCTGATCTGCTACAGAACATAAGAGCTTATAAAGGAAGCTTGGTAGTATCTGTAGGGGTTATATTTTAGTTTGAATACTGTTTTCAAGCACTTTTCATTACCACATTGACTTGGCTCTTTTTAAAGATACTTTCAGGGGGGGCTCACTTTGAGAAGAGTTGTGTGATTTAGCCAGATGAGACTCTGGGAAGCCATTGAGCCTTCCCCTCCCTGCCCCCCAGCTTTGAAAAACCCAGGTGTTGATGCCTCCCTCTCTGATAACTTGAATAAGTAATGGATGTGATGGTCAGATGGTTGGAAACCCATCTGCTGTTTCTCGGTCTGTTTGTAACTTGTGCTTGTAACTTGTGTTTGTATTCTCTGGAGTTCAGGGTTCTGACTTTTTTCCCTGAACTAGGTAAATGATATGGTTGTTTGATTAAAGAAAGATTGTTAACCCCCTCCTCCCCCCCAAAAAATAAAGATACTTTCAGGTTTCCAAGTTTCCAAGACCTTAGAGATCATATTGCTATAAACATGAAAATAGGGTATATGGCAACCTGCCTCTGTTAACAACTTTCCACTGTCTCTTGATGGTATTACCTTAAATCTTAGATCCATCTTGAACTCTTCCCTCTTCCTAACCCTACTACCATTAATTAGCAAATCGTGTTAATTCCACTGCTGTCAAAGCCATTGCATGTCTGTCTTCCTTCTCCACTCAAACTCCCATTGTTTTAGTTCTTACCTCTAGAGTCTAACTTACCACATTAGCCTTTTAATTGGTCTCCCCTGCCTCTAGTCTCTTGCCTGTCTAACCCTTCCTTCACATAGTTGCCAAAACAATCTTTCTCATGTACAGGTCTCACCATGGAAATGCTAAGCTGAAAAATCCCCATTAGCTCCCCACTGCTTATGAGATAAAAGACAAAACTTTTTATCCCAGCATTTAAGGTTCCCCACAATCTAGAGGCAAACTACTTTTCTGGTTTTATTTCATTTACTCTGCTTTATGCATTCTACATCCCAGACAAAGTAAATTACTAGTTATCTATTTCCCCTTGTACATGGGCCAAGTCCAGGACTAATCATAGGCATGAAATCTTACCTCATCTCATTTAGTCATTCAGAAATTACTTATTAAACATTTACTGTGTAAATATGACTGTACTAAGCACTAAGAAGACATGAATTTTAGCTAAGATACAATCCCTTCTATCTTTGGACACTGGTAGAATGGAGTTAATCAACATTATTGATTTCATTAACTGACTCACTACAATTCCTTTTTCTTTGTATTGAGGATAACATGCAGTAGGGAAAATTTGTCCCTTACCCTACACTAGACACTCCTTAAGATTCTTCATGCCCCAGGCTACTGCTTTCTGTCTCCAAGCCATCACTTCAGAGTACTTTCCTTATTATATTTGGCTATAGCAACTAAAGAAGCGAGTATCTTGGTCTGCAGTTAGCCTCCCCCTGAGCTCCTCACATTCGTTTCCTGTCAATAATTCACCTCGAAACATAAAATCTAGTTTCCATAGAAACCTGGCTCATTAAGCAACTAAGGACCAAAGCTTGTATGATTGTTTGAAGGACTGCTATTGGTAATTCCTTGGTCTTTCTGTTAAGATTTCTTATTTTAAAATAGTTTGTTTTCATTTTAGGGGATCAATGACAAGTACTTACAGTTAATTTTTTTTTAATCTTACTTCTCTCCTTTGATTCTTATGTTTAAATTATATATGTTAACACAGATATGCCTTTACATTAGCCACTTTATATTAGTTAAAGGTAAATGACTGTTGTAAGTGTTTCTCTAGTAAGCGCATCAACATTTCATCAATTCAGAAACAGAATGATGACTGCAAGGCAAATTACCTAAATATATTTCCAGAGAATATCTCATACTTGTAGCTGTGAGATATATCACTCAATTGTTTTCTTAAAGGTCATAATAGTCACAGCATCAAATATCATCAGTGATATATTTGAAAAGCCACTGACCTTGGAGTCCAACAATCTGAGTTCAAATTCTTTTTACTTTCTGTATCTCTTTGGGTAAGTTATGGAACTTCCTCTGTCCTCAGTGACTTCATCTATAAAGTGCGGATAATCCTAACTGCTTCTCTCCCAAGGCTGATTTGAAGAGCAAATACGATGATGCTTAGCTAAGACATACATGCTTCTGTGCCATGACAACTTCAAGCTTCTAAACTACGTTCTTTAGTCTAGTGCCAATAGTTATAACCCACTTCATTAGCTTTATACAATTCTTTGCCTTTAATTTAGCATGCCATTTAGTGTTATCAGAAGTAGTCCATGAACATGTCTTCTTGGGATCAACTCAGAGAAAGCACTGAAGACTGATATGTAGAGTTATGAAAATTAGGACCAGAAACTTGAAAGAAAATGAGCAGAGAATAACAAATCTCTGAGGAGAGTAGGTCGTTTGCAAAGGGTAAGGGAAAAAGGACCACACAGATTCAGGAGATCTAGAATGAAATTCTGTCTCAGCCACAAATGAGTCGTATGATCTGAGGTAAACCACTTACTGTTCTAATCACTCAAACTGTTAACAAACATTTAAGAACACACACACACACATACACACACATGGTGTGCACTCTGTCTATACATAGTTCTTTGCATGCTGTCTCCCCCATTGGATTGTGGTATCCTTGAGGGCAGGGGTTATCATTTGCCTTTTTTTGTATCCCTAGCACTTAGCACCATGCCTGGCAAATAGTAACCACTTGATGTTCATTAAGCGATTGACTCCAGTCTTCCTGATTGCAAGTGCAGTACCATAGCTGTTATGGCAAACCTCAGCGCCCCCTTGACAGCAGAATAGGGTTATATTCCTTCCATAACAAGGAGCCCTGATTCTCTAGGTGATAGCAATAAGACAACAATTAATGAAAAGACTGCCTTTCTACAACAGAGAAAAGAAGATGTAGGTTAGAAAGCCACCAATATGAAAATTCAAAAGTAAATTAGCCAATATCCTTAAACCAGTGCCTTATCATGATACAGACAAAACAGCCAGGTGACGGCCAGAGTCTTACATTTCTCTGATGCTAACTGTGGCAACAAGAGGGCATAGACTTAAAGTTTATGTCACCGCTATCTTGCTTAACTTCTTAAAATTGTCATAGTGTTAAAAGTCAATGATGAAGATTCCAGGGCTGAGAGAGAACATGAGATGGACTGTATGTCTTGCTTTACTGGAGCTCGTCTGAAATATCTGCATGACAGTGAAAGAACAGGCTTAGTGAGCTGTAATTAGAGCACACCAGTGCACTCACCTCACAATGAACCAAAAAATGGATCCCATTCCCAGGAGGCACACAGGCAGACAAGCACATGGAGTCAACTTTTTATGCTACCAGCGAACCAAAAGTTTCATTCAAAATGGATAAGAAGCTATCATAAGGGAATGATTAATGATGCTTATCTACCTTATTCCTTTCTAATAACAAGTTTTTTAGTGTATGTCCATCTACCTTTCTGACGCACAGAATAAAAGTAGAAGTTATATGCACATTAAATATGTATTGGTATGGGGCGGCTAGGTGGTGCAGTGAGTAGAGCACTGGCCCTGGAGTCAGGAGTACCTTAGTTCAAATCCGGCCTCAGACACTTAACACAAAAACTAGCCATGTGACCTTGGGCAAGTCACTTAACCCCAACTGCCCTCCAAAAAAAAAAAAAGCAAAAACAAAAACAAATATGCCTTGGTAATACATATGATAAAAAAATAATGGATTCGTAGTAGTGTCAATTAAGAAAGTCATATTTATTCTCTCTCCCCCTCCCCTTCTCCCTCTTTCTCCCTCTCTTTCTCCCTCTCTGTCTCCCTCTCCTTATTTAAAGAGGTTGGCTTAGATCATGTCTAAGGTCTATTACATTTCTTGAATCCTAAGAATTTATGGCATGAAGATCAAGATAATTATTAAATGTACTATAATAAGGGTTTTTTTCTTTTTTCACCCACTCACATTGAACATGGAAAAAATCCAGGGAATTTTCCCCACCCAAACAAATCACAACTGGTCTATGTCTTAGTGGATAAATCTTAAGGAATTGACTTAGGTGCAAAGAGGATAAATTCATGGTTCATTGGAAAGAACAAATTAAATGGAGTCAGGAAGAACTGGATTAGAAACATGCCTCAAACAATTACTAGCTGTATGTCCTTGGGCAAGTCACTTAATCCCTTTGAGTCTCAATTTCTTTATATATAAATGGGGATAATGGTAACACCTCCTTCACAGTGTAGTATTAAGGATAAAATTATATATATGAAAATAATTACTACATTATGTATATTATGTTTATGTACATACATGTATATTTACACATACATACGTGTGTATATACCACAAATACACACATACATCTATACACTCATATACATGCATATATATGTATATACATGCATGCAAAGGGGTGTGTGTATGTGTGTGTGTGTGTGAGCGAGAGAGAGACAGAGAGAGACAGAGAGAGAGAGAGAGAGAGAGAGAGAGAGAGAGAGAGAGACATTGCAAAGAGAGACTGCAAAGTTATGATCAGGATTTTCTGACTTGGCTAGTATCACATAGCTAGTAATTAGAAATGGAAACTTGAACTCCTTGATTCTAAGTATGGAATGTCTTTCACTATAGTGAGATACCTATATTTTTAACAAGTGCATTAAAAAAAGAGATGAAACTGTATTCTGTCTAGAAGCACTTTCTTAAGAAGTTTTCTTGGTGCATTCACTTAGCATGACAGAACAGTAGAGTTTCTGCAATCTTCACAGAAGATATTAAAGTGGTCTATCATCTAGTTGATTTAAATATAATTTGTCCATTGTAAATTTTTGCCTATTGGTATATGTGATACAAGTGAGATGAATAGCTATATTAGAAATCTAGTTTCTATGTCCAGCAAATCTAGAAGCCCTATGATAACCCAGGATGGCCTTGTCATTACTGAAAAAAGCCATTGCCTGTGGGCGTTCTATACGCACATGCACATGCCATTAAATCATTAAAATAGAGAGATTTAAAAATCATGTGTGTTTTTTTAGTAAGGAGAAATTATGCCTTCTCTTCCTCCCACACTTTCTCCTGTAACTGAGAAGAAAAGGAAAACGCAATCTTTGTTATAAACATACAGAGTATGCAGGCAGTGAATCACAACAAATGTCCATATTGACCACATTCCAAAAAAAAATCTAATTCTACACTCTGTGTCCTTCACTTCCCTATCAGGACATGGAAGGCATGTTTCATAAGTAGTTCTCTGGAATCATCATTGGTCATTTCATTGATTAGCTGGAGTCAGAAGAAATGGATTAGAAAGATGCCTCAAACAATTACTAGCTGTATGACCTTGGACAAGTCACTTAATCCCTTTAAAACTCAATTTCTTTATCTATAAAATGGGGATAATGATAACACTTCCTTCACAAGGTAGTTTTAAGAATACATATATACACACACACAGAGGCAATGCATACATATACATATGTGTGTACACACATATACACCTGTATACATGTATGCATATATAATTGCTAAATTATGATTGGGATTATCTGGCTAAGATCACATCATCAGTTGATTCAAATCTTCCGTTCTGTCTGAAATCACCATTATTTCTTACAGTACAATAGGATTCAATCACATTTATATACCACAATTGTTTGGCCATTCCAAAATTTATGGGCAACCTTCAATTTCCCATCTTTTGTCACCTCAAAAAGAGCTATAGTTTTGTATAAACTAAGAACTTGTTTTGCTTATGATTAATCCCTTCCTTAAAATTGCTCTTCCTCTATTTCCCTATTACCCCTTCTCTATTTCTTCTCCTTCTATTTCCCTGCTAAGTAAAAAGAATTTCTGTACATGTGTGTTTCTGTGTATGTGTGTTTGCATGCCTGTGTGTTCTTCCTGAAGGTATTTTTAAGTTATCATTGTTATTGTAATTCACATCAAGAAATGTACGTACTATATTTTTCATAGTGTAATTCCCTTAGATCTGCCAGGTTATAAAGAACAATAACTCAAAATGTTTTTAAAAGAAAAGTAAAATATATAACTTCAAGTATTTAATTAATTCCCATGCGGATATTATGCTTTAAAATCTATGATTCCTTATTACTTCTCTGGGATATATATTGACTGATGAAACAGTTAAATCCCTAGTGATTAGAATCAATTGCATTTAATCTTTCAACCTAATTATTACCTTAATTATTTTAAATGCATGAGATTCATCACAGTGTCAAATCCTTTTTATATAGGAAAAAAATCTGAGAAATAGGGGGCAGACTCTCTGTCTTCATTTGACGCTGACAGGAAAAACACTTGCATTCATCCTTTTTACCAATTGTCCAAGTTTCACTCAGAGCTGAATATTCAGACTGGAGACTGTAGTTAAAATCTCTTCAACTGAATCCACATAAGCCTATCCCACTTCTATCAAAACTGATAAATGTGCAGGACATATAATTAAAATGTCATGTTCCTAAAGTGACAGTGACCCAGATTAAACATTATTTCCCTCATTTTCAGTTGTACATCATAGTATAATCTGATTCACATTTTTCTTTGGTTCATCTTATTTTAACTCCCATGAATTGAAGACTGAGTTCTAGTATTCTATGGAATTCATGCCTGGAAATGCTTTTTGTTAAAGAAAAAAAACCCACAATACAAAACAATATAAAACGAAATCACTTCCTCATGAGGCAAGCAACAGAGTGATTTATAAGACAGTTCTCATAATATTTATTCTCTGAGTTAAAAGTAGAAATGAATACATCTTTATATACTATATATGATCTTTATATATTATATATAAATATTATATAATATATAAAGATTATATATGTATATTATATAAAAATCTTTATATATTCAATATATATTCAATACAGTCAATAGTTACTCTTGTGACAGTTTTTTTTCTTTATTTTGGTGGGCTCATCAGGCAAATCAAGCATTTAACAAATATCAGTTCTAATCTAGTCATGAAATCTCACCTGCAGACAGGAAAGATATTTAA